>JAKSZT010004015.1:1252022-1411062 GCA_026826555.1 Tolypeutes matacus
AAAAAAAAACCCAAAAAAAAATCCACAAAAAAAAAAAAAAAAAGGGGGAGAGCTGAAAAAAAAAAAAAAAAAAGAAGAAAAAAAAAAAAAAAAAAGAGTGCAATAAAAGCAGGGAAAGGGAGCCCAAAAGGAACAAGGAGATTCCCTGAGAATAACAGCAAGTAAGACCCCAGAGCAAAGAGACTAAAGAAATAGACAGTGGGGGCATGAGTGCAGAAGAGATAAGGGATGGGACAGAGGTCTCCCTGGGAGGAAAAGTACTTCAAGGAACCACGGGCAGGGAGTTAAGGAATAGGAGGCTGGCAGAATGTTCGGAAGCTTCCACAGGCAGCCAGGGACAAATCACGGCTCAGTGAAGACAACAGAGGAGAGGATTGGTTGAAGTTCATAGTCAAGAGGACAAGGTCTTAACCTGGAAACTGGAACAATTGCATTGCCAGCAAACAGAATAGAGTGAATTTAAAGAAATGGTAACTGCTTTTACCAGATTTAATCTAGGTTCTTGACTTATGCTGCAGAAATGAATTTCAGAGCACGTAGGGTTAGTTAGGCCAGTAATTTATTAAGGTAGGGAGGGAAGAGAAATGGGAGAAAATAACAGATCATGGGCCCCTGGTAGAGAGTAAGGGGCTAAAGAGTGATAAAGAGGACCGATTTATAGACTACAATTTCCCATTATAGATGATAAATTCCCAGGTTTTACTTGTGTGTTGATCCCTGCAGGGGGGACACAGTGAGGGGAGGGTGCAGAAGCCAAGAGGGCCAAGGAGGGAGCAGGAGAGCAGGAGGGCTATTTGACCTTTGCGCCTGCTTTTTAAACCATTAATTATTCCACCCCTTTGCTAATGGCATGGGAAGAGTCCCAGCTGTTTGCTGTTTTGATTGATTACCCCACCCATCAATCCCCCGGGTGGGCCCAGTGATAATGTCCCTGGAGAATATACGGACCTTCTCCTGGCTTCAGTGAGAAATCTCGCGAGGGTCTTCCAGGAGCCATCTTGGGGGTATCAGTGTCCACGTGGACTTCTTGCCAGGTTCCAGATCCATCTATTGATTCCCTATATGAAGCCTGCTTCACCATGATACAAAGCCGGGCTTGGCTGGACCTTCAGTCTGTGTCTGAGGGAAATGGGAAGAATTTCAGCAAGCCAGAGCAGGCTGTGTCCCAGATTTGGGTTAATAAGGTGTACCTGTCCTTGGGCAGTGGCACGCTAAGGGGGCAAAGGCACTGATGTCCATTCCAGGCTATTTAACATCCTCAGTGGATGTGGGTTATGTTGGACTACCTGACGTGCATTCTCTGCTCTTGGTAACAGCCTTGGATTTTTGTCCCAGCATCCATCCCTCCCTACACCTTCTCCAGGTTCCCTGGGAAGCCAGTGCCACCCTCTGGCTCAGGGGGTAGGACATGTGAGCTGAGTCAAAGCTAGTTTTTATAATCCTACTGCCCTGGTTCAGGAATGGTTCATGTTACCTAAATTGGTCCAATAAGAGCAAAACCCAAGATTTTTGTTTAACAATTGAAGAAAGGAATGTTCCCTTTCCTGCAGGATTTAAATGGATTAAAGAGTACGTAGCCAGAGGTAAGCATCTTGTGACAATGAGGAGAGAACGTATGTGCGACTAGAGCCAAGCCAGAGGAATCAGAGTTAAGATTTATCTAGAATGCATTTTCTTCAAACACTTAGTCATTCTGACCCAAGCTGGCCCTGAAGACTCCCTGAGTCTGTTCATTTCTGTGAATCAACAAATTCCATTTTATGATTAATCCATTTGGGGGTGAGTTTTCTGTCATATGCAATGGAACAATTCCTAACACAATGTCACTGTTTTCATGCATGATTACTTTATGCAATAAATATATCATAATAACAGTAAATGTGAATATAAAGAGAAGTGCTGGGGTAAGCACATGTGGGAAACAAACTGAAGCACATTGAATAATTCGAATTCCTCAGGGGGTTACTACACACCTATCAGAATGGCTGGAACTATTTCAAGTGACTATATCAAATGCTTCTTGAGGATGACCTCAAGGAGTCAGAGCCATGCATAACTCTCCTGGAAGTGGGGAGTGAGGGGCACCGTGGGAGTCCAGAGGGAAGAGGGACTCCATGTGTAGCCGTCTGGCATTATTTATGAATTCCAAAAATAGATATTGGATTATGTTTGTAAACTGGTCTGTTCCTCTGGGCATGATTAAATTATGATTAGGACTTTGATTGGGCCACATCAGTAGGGTGTTGAGTCCCTGCCCCTTGGTGGGTGGGGACTCACAGATAAAAGACATGGCAAAGGACAGAGTTGGAGTTTTGATGCTGAGTTTCTGAGCTGGAGCCCTGGGAAGTAAGGACACAGAGGAGTTTGGTCCTGAGGAAAGAGGAAAAGCCCCGGGAAGAGAGACAGAGCCATTTGCGTGATAGTCTACAGCTGACCTTCTGGAGAGAAGGAAGCCTGAGCCTGGAGAGAATCGAGCCCTGGGGAGAGAGACAAAGCCCAGAGAACCTGATGGCCTACAGCTGATATTGTAAGAAGCAGGGACCACGGAGCTTTAAGGGGAAGAGGAAGGCTGAAAGTCAGCAGCCGTCTTACCCCAACACATGGCAATAGACTTTGGTGAGGGAAGTAACTTATGCTTTACGGCCTGGTAACAGTAAGCTTCTACCCCAAATAAATACCCTTTATGAAAGCCAACAGATTTCTGGTATTTTGCATCAGCACCCCTTTGGCTGACTAATACACCTTGTAACATATGACGCAGTAAAAATGAGCATAATGAGAATAACACTGGCCTCTACTTGGCCCTAAATCCAACCACCCACTCCCCTTCTTCTCCACTGACCCTCCAACCACCAACACCCACCTCACCAACCACTGCATGGGAGCAGGGAAAGGGTTCTGTCTCAAAGGAAAAGAGAAACAGGACCAGCCACGTCTTCTCCTATAGGAATCTGCACCAGGACGTCCTGAGGTAGGGAGCAGCATTGGGTGGAAGCTAAAGCTGATGGATCTGTAAGAGCTGAGTCACAGGGTGAACCCAACCCCTGAGGAAGGCAAAGTTGTGAGTAAACAGAAGTATCATAGAAGCGGTGCACAAAATGGAAGGCAAGGTCTCTGACGCTAGGGAGGTGGGAAGGAACATTTCCAGCGAGAAGCAGAGCCCTGGTGGGAGGCAGCTGACCTTGAGGGAGCCAGGGAGGGTCCCAGCCCCAGACTACCCCAGACCCCACAGCTTCCTGGTTCCCACTTTGCTCCTCTGTGTTTTTCACAGGCTATATCCTCCTTTAAGGGGCAGCGGTGAGTTGCTAAGCCTGAGGCTGAGCCATGAGCTCCTGAGACAAGCCCCCCCCCTCGGCCGCCCCCCTGCACTCAGAAGCTTCTGGGGCCTCTCCCACTGAAGCTGCACAGGGAGCCGCACCTGATTTCTCACCTCCTTCAAGACGGAACTCCTTCCTTTCGGTGGCTCACTTCTTACTGACCTTACAGTTTCAAATGCAGGAATTCAAAACCCATCTTGACAAGGCAACTTTCTTGGACACCCAAGTATATGTTCTCTCCTCAGAAAGCTAAGGCGATAAGGGGTGCAGAGTGTCTGTTTGGGGTGATCAAAAGGTTTTGGGGTGGATGGTGGCGGTAGCAATGCAACATTGTCGATGTAATTAATGCTACTGAATTTTACACTTAAAAATAGTTAAATAGCAAATGTCATATGGATGTCACCACAATAAAATTTAAATTTAAAAAAAAGCTAAAGAGAAGACAAAAACTTACAAAAATCCCGTGAAAACATCTCAGAAAACAGAAAGTGAAAAAGCCCAAATGAAAATATAGATTAAAAGCTGTTGTTTTGGATGCGAATATTCTCGCAGTCCTGATTTTGTGGTAACCAAGGTAGGCTAAATAAACATTTGCTATATTAGAAACCATGCATGTGTCCCCAGACCTAGATTTTCTCCCTAGGTCTGGTTTTTGGCATGCTGGTGATAAACTAAGCCTGATTTATTATATGACCATCCTGTATGGGAAATGACTGTAACTTTGGCTATCTTTGGTAAACCTTAAGAGATATAGCAGGGGGACGGATGTGGCTCAGGTGGTTGGGCATCTGTCTCCCATATGGAGGGACCTGGGTTCGACACTCAGGACCTGCCTGTTAAAATTAAAAATATAGAAGGTGCATTGGCCACCAGGCCCCATCCACGAGTGCAACACCAGGCCCTGCGAGCCACGCAGCAAGATGATGACGTAGCAGGAGAGTGACACAAGGGAGAGCCAAGATGAGATGCACCGAAAAACCAGGAACTAAGGTGGTGCAAGCGGTAGGACGCCTCTTTCCCACATCGGAGATCCCAAGGATCGAATCCCAGTAAAGACAGGAGGAGAAGGGTGAGAAGAGAGGGCAGGAAATGGACACAAAGAGTTACCCAGCGAATGGACACAGAAACAGCAAAAATGGCGGGGGGAGGTTAAAAACGGATAGAAGTAAATAAATAAATAAATCCTTAAAAAAATGTAGAGGGGAGGAAGATACGGACTATAGTTAGTAGTAATGCTTTGATGATGCTCTTTCATGATATATTAACAGATGTTTCACAACAATGCAGGGTGTTTGTGGTGGGGGGTGATGTGTGGGAGCCCTGTATGATGTCATACATGTTTGTTTTGTAAGATCACGATATTTACTGAACACTTACAGTTTATGTATGTTCATGTATGAATGATATACTTCAATAAATTGTTTAAAAAAAAAAAGCCATTGTTTTGGGGTACAAGTTTACAGAGACCAGTAGTTGTGTGTGTTTGTGTCCCTGAAACCCACTAACCTGTTTAACTTTTCATGAGTCTCTCAGCCTGGCCAGTGAGGCCCCTGAGGCTGATAATCTGGGAGAACCACGGCCACCTCAGATGGAGATGCAAGGACTGCCTTCAAGGAGGCACGAGGGAACCTTCTGGAGTAAAGGAAGTAGTCTATATCTTGATCTGGGTAGTGGTCCCGCAGGTGTAAACGCGTGTGATAACTCACGATGTTGTACACTTAAGATCAGTGTACTTTCTGCATGTATGTCACACCTCACCTTTAAAAATGGGGAAGTACAATTAGCCCCCCTTGACACTCAGAGAGTTTTAAACACCTTCTTCAGCAAGGAGGCACAAACACCTCCAGGGACCCTTTGCTAGGCCGTGTGGCAGATCCTGGTTTCAAATCCAGCCCTGTGAATCCAGAGGCCAGGGGAAAAAAAGACCTTCCTTTAAAGCAAGCTGTACATCTCTTCCTCTCGTGAGCTGGTGAATCCAATTCTGCTTGGGCTGAGGTGGTCTCCATCCTGCCAAATAGGGCTGTGGCTGCTGGCCTCTCTTTACAAGGGTAGCTCAACAAGCGGAAGAAGAGCCTGGGTGACTTGGAGTCCTTGGGGGACTGCAGAAGACACCCCCATTCCCCTTTTCTATCAAAAGCCACTAGCTCAGAAGGTGGGTCTGAAACCAGGAGGGACAAAGTCTCCCAAATCAAACGATGAATTTCGTCGCCGCCTGGTGTGAGGGTGTGTGGCGAGAAACTGTCCACTCCTGCCCTCCCCACCCTGAGACAGAATAAAATAGATGCCTATGGCACCAAATGAACACCCTCTGTGTGCGCTTACCTGGCCCTGCCCCCGCCAGGTGCGTTAGAGCATGTTGTGACAAAGATCTTGCATTATATTCAATAACATCAACAACCTTGGTTGGGGGAGGTGGGCATTCCCATAGATTGTGGATTTTAGAGCTTATAGAAACCTTTGAGGTCATCTCACCCAACCTCTTAATTTCCCCAGAAAAAAAAACAACACAGGGAGGGAATGGTGAGGAATCATTGATTTGTAGATTAAATAGCCCTTGCTTTGACACTTACTAGTTGTATGATCTTAACCAAGTTGAGTTGTCTTTGGGCCATAGTTTGCTCATCTGTAAAATGGGCATAATAATATCAACTCCATAGGGTTATTGTGAAGATTAAGTAAGGTTAAGTAATATACATCAAGAGCCTGACACATGCCTTTCTAACTGTGGTAGGTATTTTTCATCACCACCATCATCATCATCATCAACATCATCATGAAGCTAAGGCCAGGGAGATGAAGGGTTTGTCCCAAATAGCACAGTTGTGGCTTGTGGCAAAACAAAGACTCCCACACCAGTGGGTTTTCCCATTCCATCACCTCGAAACAGTGCTATTGCCTGGCTCTAGACATTTACAGCACTTCATGGAAAATATTTGAAATCATATGGTTTTTCCACATTTCTGAACCAAGAGTCCAGCTTGATGTCTGAGAGTCTTCAGCCCAGAAACAGACTTTTGAGAGTTAAGAAATTGAAACCAAATGACGTGAGCCTGGTTGCTGTCTTCCTCCATACCTGAGCCCTGAATTTCTTGCGTGGTGCTGATCACCCCATCTCAAGGAGAATTGTGATGGAGCTGGAGGAGGTCAAGAGAAACCACCTAAAGGGATGGAGATCTGCAGACTCCCCAGGAGGATTGCTGAAGTTCTAGACAGTCAAAGGCTGAGAGGAGATTTAAGATGCAATCATGAAGGGAATGGGTAATAATCATAATAACAACATTTATTGAGCACCTAGTATGTGCCAAACACTTTACATCCATTGCCTTTTTTTAATCCTCCAACTCTATGAAATAGGAATAACTACCCACATTTATGAGGAATATGAAGCAAAGAGAGCTTTACACACTCACTCATGCCCCCCAGGAATTTTTTTCCCTTCTCACCCCTAAGATCTAGCCATTCCATAATACTAACTCATCTCCAAAAAAAAAATGTCTGAACTGCTGGGCTTTCCCAGGTTATCTTCCCATTTGAAATGCCTTTCCCCCATCTCTGCTTGTTGTAATCCTAGTCATCCTTCAATGTTATCTGCTCAGACCTTCCCAGGCATAATTATCCATTTCTCCTTCTGACTCATCCGTCTGGAAGGTCAGCACTTATTCTATTATAGTGTACACATGCATATGTGTGTGTGCGTGCATGTGTGCACACATGTGCTCCTACACTAGGATTAGGCTCAAGAAGTGCCAGACTTCTGTTTCATTTGTCTTTATAGCTCCAGGATAGTATGGCTTGGTATACAAAAAAGATGCTCAAGGAAGGTTTGTTGGAAATTTCTTTTTTTTAAATGCCCACAGTCACACAGCTAGTCCTTGGAGAGGCTGGGACACCATGAATTATGGACTTGTTGCTCAAATACAAGAACCCACTTGATCCTATAAAGGAATTATCTCCCAAGTCGCTGACGGTTAAAACATACACAAGTATACAGTTTCAAACGATAATTACACATTGAGGAATTTACCCTTCTGAGCTCATTGAACAAGGGAACAAAAAAAAACATATACAAGGGTGTTCATTTCAGCTTCATTTGTTTATAATACAGAAAAAAAATATTGAAAGCAATCTAAATGATCAGCTACAGAGGACTGGCTAAAGATATTTCCATACACACCTGAAATGAAATGCGATGTTACTTTAAAAATAATTAAATAATTATGTGCATCTCTGTGTACAGACATGGAAAGCTGTCTGTGATGTATTCCTGCATGGGAAAAAAAAAAAAAAAACAAGTTACAAAACTGCATCATTACTAGTCTCTCATTCAGGTAAACTTTTAGAACTATGAATGTCTGCACATATATGCTTAGGGAGAGGTTTGGAAGCACAGTCACCAAAATTAACAGCGATTATCTCTGTATGAAGCTATTTCAGGTCGTTTTTACTTTGTTTTTATACACTTCTATACCATCAAACTTTTTTACTTTGAGATTGTATTGTTTATATAATAAGCAAGGAAAAACGGTAAATATATTTCATTTTGGGAAAAAAAATGTATATAACCTCAAGGTTCATGGATGACAAGGCTCTCTTCCTGAAGAGACTTAAACGTAGAGGTGCTGCCTCCCCTCCAGGAATCCTAACTTCTCCATCTGGGAAATGGGTACAGCAATATGGCTCTGCCTATGCCACAGGCTGCAGCAAGGAGCTAATGGGTTTGAAACTGTTTTGAAAAATAAAAGGCACCAAATCGATGCAAAACTGATTATCTTGGTAATTTAATCACCATGCTTTAAGGATTTGCACCAAGTCAGTAAACCATGCTTCAGGTGTCACAGACTCAAATGCTTACCTGGGCAGGGTGGGTCCAAGAGACTGGCAGAGCCTGTGGAGTCCAGATTCAACGATTGTTCAAGAGAAGTTTGAAATCTAGATTTTTATGTGAACTCCTCCCATTTTTAAATGTTGGCATCTGATTCAAGAAAACCTTCAAACATCGTGCTCCTAAAACCACACATTTTCAGGTTCTAGTATATATATTCCCCTAACTCAAGAAAAAATTCAAAATTGGTTTATTTCTATTCCATTGACATAGCTATATAGCCTCATCCCAAGACATTTTAAAAACCTGAAGTCTTCCTGAGTTTACAAAAAAAAAAAAAAAAGAGAGAGAGAGAATAATCTAATTATTCAGAGTCTAACTTTAGAGTTAGGTGTACTATAGCAACATTGTTTTAAGTGATAGTTTTTAGAAGACATAAAAAGCAATTTGTTATTGGCCAGAATTTTCAGTTAACCAAAATACCAGCATAGCCTAATCATTCCAAATGATAGGATTCTGAATATATGTGCCATCATACTTACATATATAAAAATATGTATGTACATATATTTGAAGATGTGTATATGTCCTTAAATATATCTATCCACAAATCTGTTTCAAAGCCAAAGAAAACACAGTAGTCCTGTTAAAAAAAAAAAAAAAAAAAAAAAAAAAATTTTTTTTTATAAAAAAAAAAAAAAAAAAAAACAACTCTGTTTCTTATTGTTAATCTCAAATTGAAAGATATTAGCTAAACGCAGTTGGACAGAATGTTGATGAGGCTCAACTTCAAACTATAAAGTTAAAGCTTGAGTGTTTCCAACATCAGATTGAAAAACAGGAAAATATTCCCAAAGCATTTATATAGGTATGGATAGTTAGAGGATGGATGAATGGATTTGAAGAAAGCTTATAAAAATATATGCAAAATAATAAAGAATTCAATAATAGATATAGGTGCAGTAGCAGGATGGTATCAGGAAAAGTTAATTCACAAAAACTGGTGCCAGCCCCACACCATCATTGTTCATAGGTTCAATTTCTGCTTGGAGTTCCCCAGCAACCAAAGCAAAAATGACGCTATTAGTCAGTTATTCTCCAAAAGTTATGATTTCAATCAACTGTCTTTGCTCTCTTGTTGATGAAACTAAATGAAATAAACTCTCTCCTATGACTAAGCTAAAGGTGACAGATCAACTAAAAATATTCTGAAGGAATTTTAAAAATAGAAATTAAAAAAAATCTTGCTATGTCCTCTATTCAACATCCCGAGACTGTCTGTACCCAGTTATAGAACTGTCCACTGACTTGAATATTTTTTACCTCAAGACGAGCTTTTATGGACACACACTAATCATCCACCTTCTTCAAAACTCCAATTTGAAAAATAGGAAAGAACTCAATTTTAAACTAGACCAGCCTTTAATATGTGCAGACAAAGGACAAACAGTCCCAAAATACTCCTGCCCACACCTTTCTCCTCCACGCAAGCCATCTTTGGGAGGGGTTTGCATTCTGTTCAAGTTTGCAAGATTCCTAGGACTCTGGTGAAACCTCTTAGCTGTTTCTACCAAAACATGATGCTGTATCACATCTGTCTGGGGTTCAGGGAACTTGCCAGAGGGGAGGGGGCCTCTAAGCAGGAGCAAGGTCTGGGAAATCAGGGGCAGCAGTACAAAGCTTCCTTCATGGAGATTTTTTAAAAAATCTTTGGTATTGGGGATACCAAGTGGGACGAGAGACCCTGACTGATGAGAGAGAATTCCTGAAGGGGAAAAGAAAGATGGCCAGACATTCTCAGTGTATCTTCAAAATTTCTGTTCTATTTTAGTGTCTCATGTTTGAAACTGTTTTTTTGTTTGCCCAGCCTTAGAATGAAAAATGCCATCACTGGCCATTTCCCACCACTTGAATGCTGACCATTCCAACTATGACAACCTTCAGCATACCTTCTGTGAAATGTGTACAGATGAATAAAAATAATAGTATTTATTAGCAGTTCACCATATGTGATAGGGTTCTCCACAGAAACAGAAACAACAGGAGATATATATAAATATTAAGAGATTTATTATAGGAATTGGCTTACATAACCATGGGGATTGGCAAATCTGAATTCTGTAGGGCAGGCCACAAGCTGGAAACTTTGGAAAAGGTGATTATGAAATTTGGCACATCCAGACTCTGTAAAGCAGGCTGCAAGCTAGAAATTCCAATGAAGGTGAAGTTGAAATTCCCGGGAGAAGCTGAGTGGCAGAAATTCTGTCTGGCTGCTGAAATCTTCAGTTCTGATTTTCCACCTCTAACTGATAAGATGAGAAAACTTCCCCTATGGCTGAGGGCACTCACCATTGCTGATTGTAGATGCAGTCATTGTCTATAGATGCAATCCATCTACCAAATACCCTCACAATAACAATCAGGCTAGTGCTTGCTTGGCCAAACCACTGGACACCATAACCCAGCCAACTTCACACATGAAATTAATCATCACACCATGACCCAGGCACTGGGCATAAATCAACTCATTTAACTGTGTCACCCTGCAGATGCAAAATTGGACATGGAAAAAGGTTAAGTGATTTGCCCAAGGCCACGTAAGTGGTACAGCCAGAAAGTAAACCCAGCCAGTCTGATTCCAGAACCTATGCTCCTCACCACTGCCGCCCATAACCACTTCCCTAGAGGCCTCCAACCTAACTGAACTCACTACAAGTTATGTTTCTCCCAACTGTGGCAGAAAAGCAATTTAAACTCTCATAGCTGGGGAAAAGGGGTGAATCCCGAGGCAAGACTGACACCAGCACCCAAAGGACTCATGGAAGCTCTTCATTTCTCTTCTCTGCTTCTCTCCTCCACAGGGTGGGAAAGATGACCTTGAGCTGTCCCAAGGTCACATTGCTCCAACATGGCAACCCCTGCACCAGCACCAGAAGGAAAGTCCCGGCCAGCTGGACTCATGTGACCATCCCAGAGCTAAGACTGTCATGAGAGCAGTTATCTGACTGTTCAGATCCAGGTCACTTGTGGCTGGGGGTGGGTGGGAGGTGAGGGAGGCAGGGATTGAGAAGGGAAGAGGAAACAAGTAGAAAAGCATTAGCTTCTGTGAATTTTAAGGTCCCCATCATTGAGGAAGGTTGACCCAGACAGACTAAGGGGGTTTCGCACGGGGTCGCTGTCAGGGAGGAGAACGGGGAGTTTGAGTCACAGGAAGCTACAAAAGAAGTTCTTTATGTGCTGCTTGGTGCAAGAAGGCCTCTATATTTCTGATACCCTTTGTGTAAGAAAGGGGGGAGAAATTCTGAGGGGAAAAGGAAGGAAGAATACGTGGAACATGGTATTTTTAGGGCTTTGGAATTGTTCCGCATGATTTTGCAACAATGGATACCAGACATTATACGTTTTGTCAAAACTTATAAAATTGTGTGGTGCAAAGTGTAAACTATTGACCACATAGTAGCAATGCTTCGATATGTGTTCATCAATTGTAACAAATGTCCCATACTCATGTAAGATGTTATTAATAAGGGGAAATGTGAGAAAGAGAGGAGGGGGTATATGGGAATCCCCTATATTTTCGATGTAACTTTTCTGTAACATAAAACTTCTCTAAAAATAATGTGTGGTGGTTGTAACATATAAACTACAGGTAGAGAAAAGACCAAATGTTCCAGATTTCCTCTCCACAGGAAGGAGGAAGACATTTTTTTTTTCCATCTGAGGAGGGGTGGTGGCTGAGGAGGCAGAGAGATTCAGAGGGGGCAGAAGAGGTGGGATGGTCGCCCCCTCAGCTGGCTCTCTGAAGGCCCCAGCAACCTCCCCTCAGGGACAGGTCCAGCAAGAAAACAGAAAACACCCCGCAGACTGTCCCCACAGCAAAATGGAAATGTCCGCATGGCCTAGGACAGAGTAGAAACACCGAAGCCTAGAAAACCAGGCTAGAAAATCAAGTTGAGATAATGCTCTTTGATTCCCACACCGTGAACCCTATGGGGGCGGGGGGGAGGGGCATTCAGGAGACCCCAAAGTTCCCACGAGTACTGGTCGGGAGGCAGGAGGATCCGGAGAACCAGTGGGCCCACCAAGGCCTGCAGACTGGGACCAGGCAGCGTCCAAACAGGGACCTCATCACCAGGGCAAAAACTAAGGAAAGACCACAGAGTTCAGCAGAGGCTGCTGGCGTGACCCAGAGACCAGGATGCGTGAGTGGCCCCTGCACACACGCACAGGGCGCCAGGAACCGACAGATGAGCCACGCCACAGCAGAGGCCCCGGCGCGGCTGCGGTCCCAAGCTCCCCTGCACCTCACAATGCTCTCTTAGCGTCCCTTGGCGCCCAGAGGCTACCTGAGAGAAAGGGAAGGAAAAGAAGGATGGGGAAGAAACTCTGAAAGACTGAATACCTTCCCCCAAAGAGACTGTCCTAACTCAGAAGTGCTTAAGTTACCTTTTACTGATGAGCTTGAGGTCCTCCCGCCCTATTTTCTTTGCATCTCGGAATTGTTGTGGATTCATTTTCAACCAAATCATGGCATTACTGGCAGTGAGAAGGCATCCATAAATAAGAGACATCGAGAAAACTGACCTTAACTTAGTCGAAGCAGTTAGGAAGCCTAAGATATCACAGCACAGAATCTGAACTGTCCCGAAGTATGTTCGACTGGGCAGGAGTTCCGGAAACCCTGAAGGGGCTTGGGTAGCACGGGCACTCTTGAGACGTGGCAAGAACCCCAGAGGCCACATTTAATGAGGTTCTGGTCTTTTTCACTAGAGGGTGAGTTGCCGTCCAACAGCTTGGAGATCTTCCTGCTTTTTTTTTTCCGTTTTTAAGAGAGCAGATGTTCTCTTGGGAAGGAGATATTTAGCTACCCAAACAAATCAGAGAAGTGGAGGAATGGAAATAAGCGAGCATCTGCCTGCCACGGTGGCAGTGCCCGGAGAAATCACATTAGCTGGAAAGGAAGCATCCGGCCCCGGAGAGGTCTGCTGGGCTTGGCACCTTTCCTGGGCTGACGGATGGTGGCTCCGGCCGTCTTTGTTCTGGTTCTCAACGTGAAGGACGGTTTGTGGGGTTATTTGTCTGGTTTGTTGACTCTCATAAAAGACATTCATAAATTTATTCTTAGTGCCAGGGGGTGCTTACTGGTGTCAAAGTGGAGTCTTTTCAGACAGTTGCTCCATGTTAAAACAAGCCACTCAGATGCTTCTATAAATAATTGTCTGGGCTGCGTTTAACTAACAAATGGCTTTTTTTTTCTCTCTTTCTCTCTCTCTCCTCTCTTTTTAAAATCAACTCAAAATGATTTCATAAACAACAAGAGGAATTTCCCATTAATATTAAAGTGTGTCTGGGTTGGTCATTTTAATAGAACTTTCCAGAGGGAACAAGCAGTCCTTCCATCTTGTCCATGTGAAACCTGTTCCCTTTTCAGAACAAGACATTTGGCAGCCCAGGCTTCTAGGACCAGTCATTGCTTCCCTTCCCCATCATCCTATGTCCATCACTTTTTGACTGCTTTGGCCAGAAATGAGGAGTCCAGTGTGGTAGTGAATAGCAGCAGCCCAAACCATTCAGGAGAACATGTCATGACCCTGAGGCCTTCAGAGTTTCTACTCTGACCTCAGAGCTTCAGAATTTTAACTTTCCAAGCCACCACCCATCCAGGTTAGAAAGATAGAATCATGGCTGGGTCAGATTAGCTGCTCTAACTGATCTCCCCCTTCTTGATCACCCACAAATCACAGTGGCTTAAATAAGAGAGAAATGATTTCTCTTTCACATGAAAGAAGTCTGGAGACAGACAGCCCCAGATTGATACGGTGGCTCCACAGTGTCACCTTCTGTCTTTGTACTTTACCATCCTTGACATGTCACCTCATGGCCCAAGATGGCTACTCAAGTCCAGGCATCAGTTTGTGTTCCAAACTGACAGAAAGAGAACGAGAATTACCTGGAATTACCAGACAATACTCCTTCTTATACTTAACTGGACAGAATTTAGTCATATGCCCTCACCTAGCTGCAAGGGAGCCTGGGACATATAGTCTTTTAGCTAGGCAGCAGTGTTCCCAAGCTAAAAAAATTAATTTGTGTTGTTTGAAAAGGAAGAAAAGACATTGAGTCACCAATAGCGGGGATTGCCATTTCAGCCACAATGATTACTGCGCTTGATAACCTCACAGGGAATCTTCCAGCTCATAAAATCCAAACTCTCGTGCAATCCTGCCACTGTTGTATTTTTAAAGAGTTTTGGTTTTTACAACCCTTCTCTTTAAAACTCACTTTCTATCCTTTGCTTTTTCCTCCTCAGAAGTGGGATGCCAAGAAGTTGGACCACCAGACCTAATTCAAGTTTAGTTCTCACCAGGTCAGGAAGCCCTGTTTCCTTAAACTCCTCCCCCTTGAGCCATCTTCTATCTTCAGGAGGTCCTAAGAAACCAGGCATATAAATCACCCCAGGAGGAATCCTACAAATAAAACTTGAAAGTGAATCTTGACTCTTACTCCATACCTGCTTGACTCAGGGACTGGCAAAAATCTTCCAGCCCTTATGAGTCCACACCAAGGAAGCTGCCAAAAGCCAGAGCGAGGGCAAAGCTGCCCCAGCCAGGATGAACAGTGAGCTCCATTGATGCAGGAAGCTGCCTGCCCAGACCAGACGTGCAACCTCAGCTTGGACCCCACACCTTGTCTGAGTCCCCAGACATTACCCTTCCTTTGTCAGGAGACCACATATCGCCTGTGTTAATTGACTTCCTTGTGCCCTCTTGCCCTTTGGTGCCACTCCACCAGTCTGGCTTGGCTCCAGCACCCACTCCACACCAGAGTCGTCACTAAGGCAACAAATGCTATTGAGCATCAAGTGTCAGAAAAGCATCCCCCACGTTCAATCCACCCACCCACATGGGTGGGCCACATGAGCACAGTGGGTGGTAAAAGGATACCCAAGCAGGCATCATGGAAAGATGAAGTAAGAAAACTACAAGTAGGGATGGCAAGGAAATATAAGCCACAAAGCAGCCTTTCTCAGGTTGTATCCAATGACACACCTGTTCCACGCAACGTTGATAGATGTTTCCACCTCCACCCCCAAAAGTGTGGTCAGTTAAACTTGGAAATTGCTGCCTACAACCTCCCTCTAGAGATTTATACCTTAGCAAATTTAAGGCTCTGAGAAGTCCTGCAATAAAGAAGACTTTCCCTCTTTGGCTCAACCTTTCCCAAACTGTTTAACTACCCAACTCCTTTTCCTTCTAGAATATCTAGAAACCATGGAACCATGAAACCAGTGTGCCCTGAGGGGCACAGCTACTTCTCTTGCTCTGGAATCAACCACCGACATTCAAATCCCTGCTCTAACACTTTTTAGGAGTATGGCCTTGGGCATGTTCCTAAATCTCTTTGTGCTTTAGTTGCTTCATCTGTAAAATGGGGGTAATAATACCATCTTCGTTATAGAGTAGTTGTGAGGATTAAATAAATTAATGCATGTGGAATACTTGGAATAGTTAGAATAAATGTCAGTTGTGATGATAATGACGAAGATGAAGATGGAGATGATGAAGATGATGGTAGAGATGATGATGATGGTGACAATGAAGATTAAGATGATGATGATGAAAATGATGATGATGATGATAATGAAGATTAAGATGATGGTGATGAAAATGATGATGATGATGTAGAAGACAATGATTACAACCCTGTATTGGAACACCTTCCACAGCTTATGAGTGTTTCTCCCAGTGGTCAGGTTTCTAGTTAAAATTGTCTGTGTGAACTAGCATCCAGCACAGGACCTGAGTGCTGCATAAGTGTTTGTTGATTGACTAAACAAATAGAAACCAGAAGTATAGTATAAGGAATCACAAAAAGCAACAGACTCCTCGGACTCTGGATTCAAGTGAAAGTCCAAGCAGAATTTCCCCCAAGGAACAAGATTCACATTTTTCTTCCCAAACACACACATACAGACCTCTAATGCCCCCCAGGAAGGTCAGGCAGGACAACTGGATTTCATACATACTGTTCTGGGTGATGGAATAGCACATTTACACCTTTTTTTCCCCCTTTGAAGCCAGTTTATGTATCTGCCAGGTGGACTGGGATAAGGACAAGGCTGGCTAACTGAACCACTCAGATCATCCGTCTCTGGGAATCTGAATCAGAGACTTGCAGAGGGGGTCAGCAGCTGGTAGCAGAGGCTGAAGCAGAGAAGCCCACAGAGAGGAGGCCAAAAGCAGAAGCAGTGAGGTGGAGAGAAGGGTGGTGAGAAGCCAGGTGGTGGTGGCAGGTGCCGTAGAAGCCAAGAGAGAACAGTCTTGACCGAGAGCTGTACAATGATGCCCAGAGCTCCTTTCGATGGCTCTGGCTTTCGGTGTCCATTGGCCTGGAAACTTCATGGAAGCACTGAGGATCCCAAAATGGAGGGAGGGGAGGCAGAAAAGACTCAACTCTAAGTGGGGAGCCAAAATGAGTCCCAGAGCAACAGCCAGCACTTGGTGGGGGCCCCCTCCTGTTACTTGGCCCATTGCCACTCCTAAGCCCTAAGTATTCTTCATTTAAAACCAAAGTGCAATCTTTTACAAGATTCAAACAACACTACATGAGCAAATCTCCAAGTCTCCTCTTACTCCCTCCCCTGCACCATATATCCTTTTGCCTTTGGCATTATTACTTTATGTACAGATCTATGCATTGAGAGTCTCAGGACTGTTGTAACAAATTGCCACAAACAGGATGGCGTAAAACAACGGAAATGTCTCCTCTCAGTGCTCAGGAGGCCAGACGTTCAACCAAAGTGTCTGCAGGGCTGGTCCCTCCTGGGAGCTCTGAAGGACAGTCTGTCCCCTGCCTCCGTCTTCCCGTGGCCTTCTTTCCTGCATGTCTGTCTCTCCTCCTCATATATGGACACCAGCCATTGGACTTAGGATGCCCTCATCCAGTGTGACCTCCTCTTAACTTGATGCTACCTACAAAGGCCCTCTTTGCAAGTAAGGTCACATTCAAAGATACTTGGGCCTATCTTTGAAGGGGGAAGGGTGGGAGTGGGGAGACAATCCAACCCGCTAAAATACTCATATTTTACTTCAGTGATGGTCAAGTTCACTTAGCCACTGCATCCCCTTGTCAGCCTTGGCTTAAGCTTGCCTGGAGGAGTGGGAGATGGAGCCCTGCTCAGATAAGGGGATGTCAGTGTGAGGCGCTGAGGCAGCAGGAGAAAGCAGAAAGGAGACGCGGGAGCATCTCTCCTGAGTCAAAGTCTGCTCGTGGCTCCCCATTTGCCTCCTTCACTTGCGGCCCCTCCCCCACTCTGCTCCCTCTGCTACCCCACCTCCTTCCATACCCTCGAAACTCCTACTGTTCACTCAGCTCGCCCTACCCAGGTCTTTCTCTTCCTCAGACCTTCTGGGCTCATCCTCCATCTTAGGGATTGTGCACAGGCTATTTCCTCTGTCTGGAATTCTTTCCTCAGATAGCCCCCTCCCCACCTTCCAGTTTGCTCCAAACCCACCTTTCAGCGATGCCTTCCCTAAAGTCCTAGGTAGCAGGCAACCTGCAACCCACCCCTGTACCGGCCCCCCATCCTCCCACTCTGCTCTATCCTCACCCTTTGCTGCAGCACTTGGCATGTTCTATAGATGAGAGAGCCTGCTTATTTGTTAGGTTTGCTGTTTACTGTTGGAAGCCCACAAAAACCTAAGCTCTTCAAGGACAGTTATCTTTGTCTATTCTGATCTCCAATGTACCTCAAGCACCCGAAAAATGCACCTAGTGTCACAGGCACTCAAAATGATTTGAATGGACACATGGATGGATGAGCCAGAGCAAGAAGTGACAAGTACGGCTTAAAGGAGATGGAATTTCCTGTGGTCTGGAGTTACTTTGTTTGTGTATTAAAGAAAGAACGTGGAAATTTGGGTCAGTGACATGGGGGTCTAGAAAGTTATACTCCCTCAAAATATTAACAGTGATTTTTCTCTGGGGCTAGGATGGTGAGTGATTTGTGCTTTATACTTTATGTACTGTCTAAATTTTCATAATGAGCCTACATACAACTTTTATAATTAAAAAACAAAATGTTCTATTTTGAAGAGGTGAAATAAATAAATGCATGCAAACAGCAACACCCACTCCATGCTAGGGCAGGAACTCTGGTCCCTAAGATCCGAGGTCAGTCAAAGCCCCTGGTTCCAGGGATCGTAGTCAGGGACACGTCACCTCTGCTCTGAGCTTTAGGGAGCAAGACACAGTGGCACAAACACACCGCCCAATGAATGTCTGACTTGTGGTCTGAGCCTTTGCCTCCTTTCCTGGTAACTGAACCTTGATGTTCCTTGGGAAAGTTTTATACACACACAAAACACTCCAGGGGTGAGAGCAACCCAGGACTGTTCAATAAAAGCATCAGAGATTAGTTCAGGGGTAAGCCTGTGACCAAGCAGAGGTCGTCCCGGGGCCTTTACTAGAGGTGCAAGAGCAAACTGCTCTCTTTCCCACTGGACATGAGTCTTCCCAGAACTGCTGGCAGCCATCCTGCCACCACAGGAGAGAGACAAACTGAGGACAGAACCAGCATAGACAAATACAGAGCAGAGAGAGAGAGAGACCCTTAATGTGCCATTTGGATGCCTGGGTACAGCCATGCCTGAAGCCCAGATCTATCCCTATCCCACTCAGTGTGATGAGCTGATTTTGCTCAGGTCCATTTTCTTAGACCCAGTTAATACAAGGAACCCTGAGATACATACTTAGGTGTTTTCTAGACTCTTCTGCATGGGGAAGAACACTGTTCATGGGCTCTCAGCCAGAACACATGTGTTAGAGTTTGGGGAACAGAAAAAAAAAAAACAAAAAAAAAACACTACTGTAGCAGACAATGGCCCTGCTCCCTCCAGTCCCCTCCTCAGGCCCTCTCACTGTTTCTGATACTCCTCCCCTACCTCCCCCATGCTTTGTTTCCAAAAGCCTAATCCCACAAGAATTACTCAGGAGTTTGCATTCTTCTGGGTGACCCTCAGCCAATGGCTGAAGGTTGTGGGAGTATGGAAGCCCAGCTCTCTTGCCTCAAAGCAGAACCAACTCTGAGGGAGACCCCCATGGGATCAGGTTGAAGCTTGCCCTGTCCAAAGTCACTCCCTTGCTTGAATTCCTCCTTTCCCTGTCCTGCTTCCCCCATCACTTACCCCCTTACTTGCTTCCCTTGGGAACAATTCCTTCATAAATCAACTTTACACAAATCCTCATCTGCTCTGAGGGATACCAATTCAGATACCAAGTGTAAATAGGCTAGGCTGGGTGGGCTCTGAGCATCTCCCAAAAAACAAGGGTCTAGAGTGCCTGTGGCCCATCCTTCCTAGTTTGTGCTTCCTGTCCAAACCTCCAAATACTAAATGCAGTGGCACAGGCCACAGTTGCTTCTCTCCCTTCCTCCTGGCAGCCACAAAGCAGTGAACCAGCTATCTCCTGAATCCCACTACCCAGAGCTGTCACCCAGGGAAGGGAGACCAACCTGGCTCCCTGCCCGAGAAGACAGACAGCAGAGGTGACGAGGGCTCACTCAGGTTTCCATCCCGCTCTGAGTCCCGGACTCTGGGCCAGCCAACATGATGCTCTTGGATTCCTCCCATCCCAAGCTCGCCTCCGCCTTGCCACACTGCCTTGGAAATGTTCCGCGGTCACAGTTCATGGAACATGGTCCGGTGACCAGGAACTCTAAAGGGCAGCTCTCCAGCCCCATCTGGGACCTGCCCCATCCCGCCATGTGCCAGGATGACACAATGGTCACGCCACTATTATCCACTCCTGGAAGTACAGGCAGCTGGAATTGTATTTCTAGTTCTACTGCTACCGTTAGAAAAGCATTTGCTCAGAACCCAAAAGGAAAAGCAGCTCTCACCTCTTGGTGGCTGGTCATTTTTAGGGGCACCCTCCTGACCTGGGGGGACAAAACGACCACAGGGAGCGTGCAAACTTTGGCAGGGTACTCAGTGGGCACTGTTAGTTTTGCCTGCTCGGTAGCTAATCCCCCATCTACCAGGTCATTTTGAAGACTCTTGTGTGAGCATTGCCCTGTGACTGGACAATGAGTGTGCAAAATCAAATGCCACACCACACCCATTGGTTGGGGGGTTGGGTTCACGGCCAAAGCCAGGCTGATGGGATTTGATTGTGGCACTCGCAGAGAGGGAGGCATGCTTTCTTGAAGCTGGGAATGTGTAAGCCTGGAACAGCCTGGAGTCACCATGTTGAGGGTGTGCCCAAGAGTGAAGCCAGCTCAGAGAGAGACTGAGCAAAAAGGGGAGGGCGAGAGGATGAGGGGTATGCATTTGTTGACCTTGCTTGATCTTCCAGACTCAGCTCTCCTGAAGATTCTCACCCCTGAACTCTTGTTTTGCCCAGCCAACATATTCTCTTCTCTGTGGCTGTTTTATGTTTTTCTTTTGGTTTTCTGCTCAAACCAGTTCGCAGTGGGTTTTTCTGCCACTTGCAACCCAAAGCATAATGACTATGTAGCAGTTTGATATTATTAATGAATTCCAAAAATCCATATTGGATTATGTTTGCAAACTGGTCTGCTCCTCTAGGCATATTAGGTTGTATTAAGTTTAGAGGTTTCACTTTTACTTAATTAAATTATGATTTAGGGCCACATCAGTAGGACATCGAGTCCCTACCTCCTTGGTGGGCAGGGACTCACAGAGAAAACCACATGGCAGAGGAGGGAGTTGGAGTATTGATGCTGGAGCCCCAGGAAGTAAACACGCAGGAGAAGAACACAGAGGAATAGAGATGGCTCCACAGACACGGCAGAGGCCCCAGGAAGAGAGATGAGCCTGATAGTCTACAGCTGACCTTGTAGAGAGACCAGAGCAGCGGAGCCCAGGAAGAAACAAGCCCCGGGAGAGAGACGAGACATATTGCAGCCTACAGCTGAGATTTGAAGAGGCTGGGACCAAGGAGCCTTAAGAGGGAACAGGAAGGCTGGACCCTCACAGACGTCGGCTGCCATCTTTCTCCAACACTTGGCAACAGACTTTGGTGAGGAAAGTAACTTACGCCTTATGGCTTGGTAACTGTAAGCTTCTACCCCAAATAAATACCCTTTATAAAAGCCAGCAGATTTCTGGTACTTTGCATCAGCACCCCTTTGGCTGACTAATACAGAATTATAGAAATACCAAAGGCCAGCAAGGTGTTTGGACAAGAGAGAAACCTGCCTGTAGCCCCAGCTCTACCACTACATCATTACGTGGCTGTGGTCAGAGGCTTAACGTCTAAAGCAAGGGCAGTGGATCAGTGATAGAGAAGCCTCTTTCAGCTCTCTGAGCAGAACATACCATGTCTGCTGGTGCCTTCACCCTCCTCTCTGTGGAATTCTCCTCCAAGGCCTAGTTCAAATCTCCAGGAAGCCTGCCCTTCTCCCCCAAGCCCTTGGGAATTCCTCCCTGATTTTGAACTCCAGTAGTACTTAACTGCGTGTACCACTCACTGGTACTTACACAGCCTTGATATATTCAGGTCCTATTCCATGCATCTGGGGTGTGTTCCCCAAAACTCCTAAGAGCAGGGCTGAGCTTATTGCACAATACCATATTCCAAGCATTGTGCTAAATCCTTTCCAGGCTGGCTCCTAATTGATCCTTGTAACCATCCTCCAGGTCTCTTCTTACCATCCCCATTTTACAATGGAGGAAATGGAAGCTTGAAGCAAGTAAGTCACATGCCAGAGGTCACACATGCCAGAAGCCACACAGTGCCAGGGCAGGGAATTCTCGGAGATGACGAACTTCTGAGTCACACCACCCTGCTTTACACCCACATCTCTTGGCCCGGGGTCCCTCAGCCTATGTAGAGCCCTCCCAGACATCTGCTGATGGGTTCATCCACTGTGAATGGATTTCAGGAAGGTGTGGTTCCAGCAAGAGAAGAGGCCAAGGGGCATTCTGTGCTACCCTTCCTGCCACTCCGACTTGTGAGTCAGTGAGGTGCGCACCCAGCTGACAGCTTCCCCTGACTCCCGTTCCGTCTGCCCTGCCCGGGCTCTGCTCCCTCAGCACAGAGCCCCATTCACCACCTGGCTGGGAGGTAAGGTATCACTCCCTTGGAATTCTGGGGCAGCTTTCAGGAGCTGTGAAGACGGCAGCTGGCTAACAGGAGAGCTAGTCTCCCCTGGGACAGAAGAAATTCAGTTCCAGTCAAAAGCTCATGCTGTCAATCAGTGACCAAAACAAACCACACACACTGCTGAACCCTAAGCTGGGCCCCGAATGTTCATTTTGTTAATGGACAGCGGTAAAGCAAACCAAAGTGGTTTTTGCAGCAAGGAGAACAACAACAAAAAACTAGCAGACCAGTCTGAACCTGAGCTGAAACTGTGTATTTTCTAAAATTACTGAACAAGAACAAAATCAGACATGAAAATGTTCTGTGAACAAAACCGGTATTTCATTCAATCCAAGTTCTTGATTTTTAAAGAAAATCAGGAAGGTGAGAGAGAAAAGGAACACTTTTCCGTGGTAACTCTGTGGGGTGTGTAATTGTGTTCGAAGGAACACCGAGTGAAGAATGGGGTCTGGCTTTTTTTTTGACGTGGTTAAAGAAAAATCCTGCTTTATTTTAACCCTCCAACAAGATGAATCAGAAAGTTTCAGAACATTCAGTTTCCCTTGTACTGATGAAAGCATTTCAAGGATGGATCCATTATGATAATATAGCTTAAAAGCATCAGCTGAGAGTACAGGAGCCTTTCGTCCTGATCCCAACTGCCCACGTGGCCTTCAGCATCTGACCCTGGGGCTGCGAGCACCAGCAGGCAAGGGCTGGTGTGGTACTTGGAAAGCCTGGCCCCGAAGGTCCCCTTTGACATCATCCCCTTGAAGAAGACTGGACACTCACAAAAGCATTTGGGATGGACTCCCTGCTCTGGAGCATGGAGAGCTGGGCCAGCTGGCCTCTCTCGTTCTCCCTCCACCCCAGCTTCTAGGCAAGCCGCTCTCAGGATCCCAGAGCAAGGAGAGGTGCAAGAACCAGAAGGCCTTGCTGTTGAGAGGAGAAAGGGGGACTCCAGCCCCTCAGCTCTAGACATACCTCCAACAACAAAGGACTGGCTTAAGCATTATGGCATTATCAGGAAATAACTGCAGCTATTAAAATAATTGATAGAGAAAAACATGGAACAACATGGGAAATGTCATGATGTATTGCTGTCTTCATTTGCCAGTCTGCTGTGACAAATGCCACACAATGGGTTGGCTTCAACAGGAAGGTATTGGCCTCTATTGGCTTTAGAAGCCAAAAGTCCCAGATCAAAAGGTGGTAGCAGGGCCATGGTTTCTCTGAGTCTGCAGTGTTCAGTGCCAGCTTCCAGCAATCTGGGGTTCCTTGGCTGGCATCTTTGCTTCCCATCTTCCTGTGTGGCTTACTCTGACTGGCTGCATCTGCATTTCTTCTACTTCCAAAGGACTCCAGGAATACAGATTAAGACCCACCTTGATTCAGTTGGGTCCCACTTAAACAGGATCTTAGACGATCCTAGGCACAAATAACTCTATACCTTAACTGATAACATGCCTCCAAAGGATTCTATTTACAAAAGGGTTTAGGCCCAAAGGAACCACAGATTAAGGTTAAGGATGTGTCTTGCTGGGGTATCTAATTCAATCTACCACAAAGAGCATGCATGCATTGCATTTATACTGTTTAAAATAAAGATTAAAAATGCACACATTCAAACATGCTAAGAGCTGGCCATACGATAAAGGCAGAATCCACAGAGGAAAAGGTTGATGGATTTAACTGCATAAAACTGAAAAACTCTGTTCGTAAAAAAAGAAATTACTTTAAACTACATTAGAAGGGGAAGATATTTACAATATAAATTGGAAATTGTTACTATCCTTAGCATACAAGTGGGGGGAAAAAAACCACAGTTTAATAGAAAAACTATCGAAAGATATGAATAAGCAATTCATGAATAACAAAAACAAATGGTCAATAAACATAAAAATATTCATCCTTACTAATAATAGAGGGAATGTCCTTGAAAGTCAGTAGGATAATATGTTTGCCTAAAACATTGGCAAATATGTTTGAAACTTTTTCATGATACCTGCTGTTGATAAGAGGATGGGCAATAATTTCATATACCTCTCATTGGAGGGTAAATTGGTAAAAACCTTTTTGGAAGGCAATATTCAAAATCTATTAATAACCTTACAAACTTAACTTTGATATAGTAGTTCCACTTCTAAGCATTATTCCTACAGAAAAATCATCATGGCTAAAGACACATGCATTTGGACGTTCAGTGAAGCATTGTTTATAAAAGCAAAAAGTTGGAAATAGCCTCCCTGTCCAAACAATGAAAGACTGGTTTAATTATGGCATTAAACATAGAGAATAACTATGCAGCTATTAAAGTGATGATAGAGAAAAATAAGAAACAGCACAGGAATTTTCGTGATATGTTTTTAAGTGAAAATCTGATTACAAATGGTATGTACAACTTGAACTCACTTTTTTTTTTTTTTTAATTAGAGAAGTTGTGGGTTTACAGAACAAGCATGCATAAAATACAGGGATCCCATATACCACCCTATTATTAGCATTTGTTACAATTGGTGAAAGCACATTTTCATAATTGTACTATTAAGTATAGTCCATGATTTAACTTGGGGTTCACTGTTTGTGTTGTGTAGCACCATAGTTTTTTTTTTTTTTGTTTTAATTTTTATTCTAGTACCATATATACAACCTAACATTTCCCCTTTTAACCACATTCAAATATATAATTCAGGGCTGTTAATTACATTTACAATGTTATGCTACCATCACCACCATCCATTTCCAAAACTTTTCCATTGTCCCAAATAGAAACTCTATTCATTTTAAGTCTTCACTCCCTATTCCTACCCCCACTTCTGAATTCACTTTTGTAAATAAATACAAGTACATATCTGTACTGAATTTTTAAATATATGATTGTGGATCATTTACAAGTCTCTTCTATTATTTTTCTGCATTTTTTTTTTTGCAGTGGAAAGTATTTTATTTTTTTTCATAAAAAATTCCCAGTGCTGTAAAACATCCAAGAATCATTTTCAAGTAATCAGTCAGGAAACAAGCATCTTTAAATCAACAAGTTAAGAACCAAAGACATATCAAATGAGATAAAGTAGTATCAATTGTTCCAAATAACCCCTCCAATTAATCTTCTATGCCTTTTTGTAAGACCACAGAATCTGAGCTCATACAGATGAGGTAATTGTGTTGCAAAACTTGCTGGACCAGGATAACATTCTAAAATCATAACCTACTCTTACCCACAGGAAAAAAAAAAAAGAAGAAAAATAAGTGTGCTCCCTTATTTGCCTGGAAGAAAAAGACTCTCATATTGAAAACTCAAGGTAGAAAGGCTGAAGCCATATTTTGCAGGGTTCTGGGACGATGATGGTTTGGTTCTCCACATTGTGCCAACGTGAAATCTGGATTTTAGAAGAAAGGAGTTAAACTTGAAGAGAAAATGCTGTTTGCACGCTGTAAAATATTGATGTGCTATACTGGGAAAAGAAACAAACTAGCAAAGAAGGAGAACTATAGATCCTCAGCGCCAGGTGTAGCTCTTCTGGGGCTAAGGCACACTCAAGTGTAGCACATAGTAGCTGCTCAATAAAGACTGTCCAAAAATGTTGGTAGTGAATTTCACTAGCCATTTCTGGGGACTCTTATTTCACCACGCATCCTTAACCAGAAATATTTTCTCTCTCAGTGAAGGCCAGCACAAAACATTTAGGCCACAGGACTACAACTCTTAGGACAATACAACATCTCAGTTAAGAGATGTTAAGCTTCACAAGAGAAGCTTAAACAGGATACTAATGGATTAATTCACTAATACTTCTCTACTGCCTCTAGAGAGAACGTACCAAGCAGGCACTCATCTCCAGAAATAGCACAGCACAATTGGCAAATCCATTAATTACTCCTTGCCAGACATATCCCAGTGTCTGAAAGGAGTTCTCCTTGGTTCACTCAAGTCCTTTGGGCAAGTGAATAAGCATCGTGTTTTCGCAGGTGTGTGGATTTCTCTTGTAATCTAATAAGCAATTGTCCACACTCACGCCAAAGTTACAAACAGATTTATTGATTCTTCCAACCAAAAGTCCCTATTGCTCTTTGGCCTAACACACAGAGAATTTCATTTCTAACATCATTTTTTAAAAAAATAATAATAATGGGATTTTTTAGAGGGATTTATCATCCCTGGCTTTTCACCACCCTGGATATTTTTTCCCCTGTTTGTGCATTTCCTACCAACCACATCACAGCCTGTCCAGGGCACTGAAGAGCACAGTACATCACCTCACTTGGAAATGGTCTGCAGCAAAACCTCTCTTACCCTCTCTTACCCGTCATTCTCACAGAATGAGAAGTTCTGCTTTCTGTTAGTGACCTGTTTTAACCAAAAACTAAATAGAAAATTTCCTGAGGGAAAGTTTCTCTAGACAAGGTGGGTTTCAGAAGCTCTTTGGAGGGGGCAGAACCTCAGGCACTGTAGACAATAAATGTTTGCTGAATGAACTTCAGGGAATTCAGGTTTTTAGTCCTGGGGAATGGTATGAAAGAAAGGGCCCAAAGTTGGAAAGAAAAGAAGAGGGAATGGTCCTAGGGCCAGAGAAAGCTGAAAATATGGCAGACAGAAGACAAAACGTTATCCACACCACTTTGCAGATCAGGATGCCCAAATTTAATTATCAGATTGGTTTGGTAAGCAAGAACCATTGAGTATAGACTGTTTAAAAATCACTGTACTAGAAGAATAGGGTTTGCTGTTCTTTGTCAAGTACATGATGCTTGCCATTTTTGGCTGGAAATCCAGCTTAAACTATTTATACAGAGATTTATGTAACTTTTAAACGACTTTTGTATATATTTGTGTGCATTTGCTTGACTCTTTTTTGCATATGGTCAGCACTGACTATATGTTTGCTGAAGAAAGAGATAAATGAATGGCTGCCTTTAGAAAGCAAACATTTCCAAACATTTGGCCACAAAAACTGGGGGGAAATGCTGAAGATAGGATAGGATGTAAACCTGATTGCTGCTCAAACACTCTGAAGGATCCCATCTGGAAATCTCCCCCTAAGAAGATAAAAAATATATGTAAACAAAGGGGGAAAGGAAAGAACCCACTGGGGAGTTTAGGAGATGGAGAATAACGTTCATTTTCTTTTAGCTCGTATCCAGTAGTGTCAAGTGATAGTGGGTTCACACCCTGATCTTCCACTCTACACTCAGTTGAAGGTCAAAGCCAATGGATCAACCCTTACCCAGCCACACCAAGTGCACAGAACTGCCTGCCGTACTGCAGGGCCAGAGCCACCAAATAGGAGCACTCTCTCTCCTCCACCTAATTCTGATCACATTGCAGGGATGAGCTCCCAAGTCCGTGGAGGATTCGTGGAAGGACCATCATGCGGCCCATACATCTGTCTATGGCTGGATTCCCAGGGGTGATGGGCAGGTTCACCACTGAGCAGCCACAAGATCATTTTTAGGTGGCTTAATTGAATATTTTAGAGTAGTTCTAAATTTATTTATATTAGTTATGTCTATATATTAGGAAAGTTATAACCAACACAGAAAACACAGCTCCAGATTGGGACTTTCCAAGGCCACACTCTCTTCCAAAAATGAGTTTGTGGAGAGCATGGATTGAAGGGACAGGAATGTGTAGCTTTAGCTTTGGGCTTTGGAGTCTTTACTTTGTTGTCATTCCTATCTCTCCCCTTGACTCACAAGGTGCTATAGACAAACACAAGTGTTAAGCAGTCATATAGATTTTGGAAAGACTGCAAACCATAGAGGCATCAAGTAGAGCACCAAATTAAAGGTTCTGAAAAATACCCTGTTTACCTCTGCTTAATCTTTTTTTTCACATCATACTTCTTATTATCCCACCGAACACACCTTGCAAATTGACATTCCACACTTTCTAAATTTTACTTTTGGGTATTGGGTAAATTCCAATCATTAAAAAGCTGAATTTTTTGGAACAGGGTGTTTTGGGTTCTTGTAGAAATTTATTTTTTCAGGTACCCAGGGCCGGGAATTGAACCCAGGACCTCATATGTGGGAAGCCAGTGCTCAACCACTGAACCACATCAGCTCCCCTGAGTTGGTTTTTTCATTTGTTTACTTGTTTGTTTTTGGAGGCACCGGGAACCAAACCCAGGACCTCCCATGTGAGAAGCAGGCTCTCAACGGCTTGAGCTACATACTCTACCTAGAAATGTTTTTAATGGAGGGCCCTTGCATATAGAGCATCTGCTGTAGGTTGTTTAGAACTCACCATTCCATTTACTGCAGAGCCGTCATCAGGAAGTCCTCTATTTCATTGCACAGTATTTCCTCCGTGAAAACCTAGGGCAGAAACCTGTCCAGCCTCGGGTCCAGTAAGAACTGTCCTTCTAAACAAAGCTGGGTGCATTCAGATGATGGACAGTGAGGCCTCTTTTCCCTCTTTGCTTTGACCACCATGAAGCTCATGACCAAATTTGGAAATTGTGCAGAACATTAAGACTTAAATTTCAGTGCACAAGCCTACCTCTGGCTTTTTCTTCTTTTCTTACCTTTGTTCCCTCTTCACCCTGATATCCTCATTTATGTATGCTGTCCTGTTGTTTTCTTCAGGTTTGTTATCAAGTGAACTGAATCCCTTTTGAATGAAGTGGGGATGAATCCATAGATGTTTCCTACCTTCTCCCATTCCGTGAAGATAAAGCAGGGACGAGCATCTGTACCACAGAACAGGGAAGGCCTACCTGCACATAGGAAAGCAAGCATACTGTTTGTTCCCGGGAGGAATATTTTGCATTTGTACATGGTTTGTTTGTTTTTATACTGTTGGTATAGTGTAGTTTTCTGAAATTATTTGTTTGGGTGTAAATATACAAAGTGGTGTTTGTACACTGCTCCTCTACTTCAGTTTTGTTTTGTTTTTTTAAGTCACGTGTATTTTAACCTGGGACTACATGTAGCCCATCCCTCCCTCCAAATAAAAAAAGGCAGGCCACTTACCTGAGAAGCCTCAAGGCCAGCCCAACCCCTCTAATCTACTTCCAGATGATGGCAACCTCTTATCCAGTCAGATGGCAGCTCACAGGCTCACACCAGCATCTCCCTGGCCCTCCATTCACTCCAGAGCGACCTCCCAGCAATTGCAGTATTTTCCTTTTTAGTACCGTTCCATATTAGTACTTACAATGATTCCATATTCAGCACTATTCCTCATTAGTGCTATTTTGGACTATTTCATTCTTTTTATTACTGTTCCGTTATAGAGACATTCTCAATTTTCTTGTATGGCATCAAGAAACTAGTCGGTGCTAGGTGCCTCCCACACATAACCTCATTTATTGATGAGTATAGTTTAGGCAGAGAGTTAAGTAACTTAAATTCACATATCCTCCTTCACTCCATACCTCAGCAAGAGACAGGGGGGTTGGGAAGGGTGAGAGGCTAAATATCCAGCACAGAATTCAAGGAGCTCGGGCAGAAAGGCAGCAGGAGAACAAATCATGGAGCATTCGTTTTCAGTGACCCTGCCCTCTCCTTCTTCAGCTCCCCACTTCCATCCTAAAAAATACTCTTTCTCTTCTTTCTCTCTCCAGAAAACTGCCAAAAGGCCTTTGCTACCACTATTCCCCACCTGCCCCAGACCTCCAAATGCTTCTTTTTTCCATCTGCCAGATTCCCCTACCACAACCCTAGGCAACTGTCCTTTCTCTCAGTCCTCTGTTTCAAGCTAAAGGGCCAGTGTGTATGTGTGTGTGTGTGTAAATTAATTCACTCTTAGGTAATGTTTTTTTTGGTTTGTTTGTTTTTTCACCAGGAGGTCCCAGGGATCGAACCCAGGTCCCTCCATATGGGAGACGGACGCCCAACTGTTTGAGCCACATCCGCCCCCCAATTCTTAGGTAATGTTGATGGCCCTTTCTTAATGTATCCTTTCCCTCAGAAGTAGTTGCATTTTTAAAGAGACCCAAGAGGAGCACCCACACCTTAATTCAAAGGAACAAAATTTCTAATGCAGGAAATTCAGGCAGGGGGCAACAGTCCAAGTGGCCTCAGGCTTCTTGGCCCTTCTAATTCTACTGCCATGGGAAAACTTCAGGCCCTATATGGGAATCCGGTAGAAGAGGAAGCCAGTCCTATGTCCTCCTTCTTTTACAGCTGGCTTATTAAAAGGAGAGAGCCGCCCATCACTGGCAGAGGATGGCCTGAGGACCGTCTGGAGGTCAGGCCTGCTGAGGGTCCCGATCCAGAGAAGCTGTCCTTACTGCCCTGCCATGGGACAAACTGGGCCAGACCAGCCGCCCAGCCTTCACTAGGAGCCTGCCTTCAGCAACAGCTCATCCGCAGGCCTCACCCCCTACTGGGGTCTCCTGGTTTCCCTGCAGGGTGACTTCTACGGCAGGCGGCCTTGCTGGACACCCAAACTCCACCCACCCCCTAGTGGAGAGAGGGAAACCGTGCGGCTCCCAGCCCTGCTCCTGCCAAGGCAGGCAAACAAACTTCCGCCCACTGGGTACAACGTGCCCCTGTCTGGGAGATATGTCCATGCAGAGAGGAGGGGGAGGCCAGGCACATCTGTTCCTCTCCAGGCTTCCCCTGAGGGCATCTGACAGCCTTTATGCAAAGCATTTCTGGCCTACCCAATGCACGCCAAGTCTTGAGGCTAAATATGTGAATGAACATGGAAAAAGTGTGTCCGTCAGCCTTGGCGCCCTCGATGGGAGAACGGGGGAGTTGTGGAGACCAGACACCGAGGCGCTCTATCGTTCCACATCATCCAAATGTTTGGCCTGGCCAGAAATTGCACAGGCCCAATAAAATCCCCCACGCCCCCACGCAAAGGAAATCGCCTTGCTCCAGAGAGGCCGGTGTCATGCTATCCTGTGGCCGGAACAGCTCTGAGGTGGTGAGGAGCCTCTGCAGACAGCTCTGAAAGGCACTGAGCCCCTCTCCCTGAGGAGGCAAACGTTACTTTCCCCAGGGTTAGAGCATCGACTTGATGCCCCATCTTAAGAATTTAACCTCTGACACACTGAACAAGTTGAGGACCTTTGCGCTTGGTCTTGGGTTTTGGTTTTCATTTGTTTGTTGCTTTTCCATAAATTGACCAGAAGGTCAGAAAATTCCATGTTCTTGAATTCCTTAGCTAGAATTCCTTAGCATCTGTGCTCATGACTCACTTCTGGCAGGAGAGTGCCCAGGAAAGGTGACAGGAGCTGTGACAAGCAGCAGCTTGTCCCATGTTAAGTGTGTGGAGAACCATCAGAAAGGAAGGGCACAAAAGAACGTTCCAGGCATTTGCTGGGGCCACCTGTTCCTTCAACATGCTTTGGGCTGGACATCAGGATGGAACGGTAAATAAGTCCCCTAGCCTTGGCCCTCCAGGAGCTTCCCCAAATCTAGTGAGGGAGACAGATACGAAAGGAAAAAAAGTAATTGTGATTTGCCTAGTGAAGAAATGAACTATGCAGTGGAGAAGCTCGGAGGAGGTGGCATTTTGTTCTAGTCTTGCAGCACGAGTAGAAGAAATCCCTGCCTTGGAGATTTTTTAGAAGCATCCTCATCCTGCCACAGATGTCCATAATTGACTCAGTGCTCCAGGGCAGTCTGAGATGAAGCCTTCACTCCTGTTCCAGCTGTCAGCAAGGGGTCTCTAGAGACTGCTGGTTCACGTGTCTCCCCAGCATACACCTCTGCTGAGACAGATAGAATGATGGGGTGAAACCTGGAGCCAGTAGCAAGAAGGGGGGTGGCCCGAGGGAGCTAAATCCAGCCCCCAGATGTTTCTTTGGGCCTCTAGGATGTTTTGTTTTGTTTTTTTTAATTTTAATTATTTCCATCATTTTAGAGTTGGAATACTTCATGTAAAACTGATCTTGAATTTCTCTCTTCTTTTGAAAAATTGGAGGATATGATGACACTGGACCCATATTCTGGCATGGCAATCTAGGCTGGGGCTGAGTGGGAGTTGCCCTCATCAAATGGAGCATGCATAAGAGCATGTTAGCCTTTGCTCCATTAGAAACCACACCAAAGCTTGGTGGCTTAAAACAACAACAATTTATTAGCTACAATTCCATGTAACAGCAATTTGGGCTGGGCTCAGCTGAGCGGTTCTTCAGCTGGTCTCAACTAGGCTTGCTCATGTGGCTGCAGTCAGAGGCTGATAGGCTGTTGGATTGGATACCTAGTGCAGCAGTTTGATATTGTTTATGAATTCCAAAAATAGATTTTGGATTATGTTTGTGAACTGATCTGGGCATATTAGATTGTATTGGATTCAGAGGTTTCACTTTTACTTGATTGGGTTGTGATTAGGGCTTTGATTGGGCCATGTCAGTGGGATGTTGAGTCCCTGGCCCCTTGGTGGGTGGAGACTCACAGAGAAAACCACACAGCAGAGCAAAGAGTGGAATTTTTTGAGTTTTGATGCTGGAGTTTTGAGCTGAAGCCCAGGAAGTAAGCATGCAAAGGAGCAGAGCAGCTGAGCCTGGAGAGAATCAAGCCCCAGGGAGAGAGACAGAGCCAGTTGCTTGACAGTCTACAGCTGGCCTTGTAGAGAGAGCAGGGCAGCTAAGCCCAGAAAGAAACAAGCCCGAGGAAGAGAGGAACCCAGGAAGCCTAAACTCTTGGCAGACATCTTGCTCCAACACGTGGCAAAAGACTTTGGTGAGGGAAGTGATTTATGCTTTATGGCCTGGTAACTGTACACTTCTATCCCAAATAAATACCCTTAATAAAAGCCAGCAGATTTCTGGCATTTTGCATCAGCACCTCTTTGACTGACTAATACACCTAGGTTCTCCTCCACATGGCCTGTGCAGCAGGCTAGCTCAGTCTCCTTCACCTGGTGGGCTTCTATCAGTAAGAGAGAGCAAACCCCAATGGGCATGCACTTTTCAAGCCCCTGCCTGCATGATGTTCATTAATGACCCATTGGTTAAAGCAATACAAAAGACCAACCAGATTTGCAGGGTAAGGAAATAGACTTCACCTCTTGATGGGAGCTGCTGCAAAGAACTTGTGGTCATTTTTTTTTTTTTTTTTTTTTTTTTATGGGCTCTCAAGTTCCCATAATCCCCACCACACTGAAACTGGGTGTCAATTGCCATTCACCCTTGAACTTGAGCTGCTGGTTTTCTTATACATGGTCCTCCTCAAAACTTCACTATCCTTGCTGGAGAGCTATAGGCATAAGGAACTAAAACAAGAACTCTTATCTTGCTACTTGGCTCAAAACTGAGCATGCTTGACCCTTCCACTCATGCACATGTGAAGGTGAATTGGATTTGATGAAAATAAAATCCAAAAAGAAAAGATCCAAAGTAGCAGACAAACACTCTGCTCTGTGATGCCAAAAGAAAACCAGGATGGCCAAGATCCAAGGCAGTGAATAGCAAAGCAGAGAGAACACTGGTGACACAGAGGGCTGACCAGAGCCTCAGGAGAGAAAGGCATGATCACAGATGAGCAAACAACACAGTGCAAGGTTTACAAGGCATCTGGGAAGAACTCATGAAGAAGATGACTGCAAGACTACAAGCCAGAAGTAAATAGGAAACTCCCCTTTCACAAATGCTCATTTTGCTTTAAACTGGCTCTGCAGTGAAGCACTCAGAGGCATCAGAGAAACAAGTCTGGTGTGCCCAGGGAAGCAGTGATGTCCCCACACTGTACACAGTAAGGCATTGGGGAACCCAAAGGAATGCAAAACAGGATGCTTAGGGGATAAAACACAGTCTTGATGAGCCGAAGCTTGGGCACATAGTACAGGACATCTCCAGATGATACAAGAGGATGGCAGGGGAGAGCCATAAGGGCAACTTCTACCAGAACTAACTGGCAGCATCCAGTACAATGAAAACAGTTGTCCTTCCCTCTTCCCATGAGAATTGTTTGACTTTTGATGCCAGATGTGCAAAAGTGTGTCCAAAGTTAATAAATATCTTAAAAGATGATACTAATAATTCATATACTAAGGTATACATTGCAACAAAGTCCTCAGCACCCCCCATTAGTGTTTGTCAAAACACTAATGCAAAATTTAACACATCGATCAGACATGAATCTATCCAAGCCTTTACATTTAACTTCTAGGTTATAGGAAATACCAAAAGGTAAAGAAACACCATGAAGAAACAACAAGCTAAATTCAGAATGTGAGACTCATTTGGTTTAGGCTCTTGTCAGACTCATTTAAAGGGTGGGAGCAGGGACACAAAAAGACTGTTCTAGAATAAAAAAGACTAACGAGCACATCAAGTAAATGCAATACAGGAACCTTGACTGGATTCTTATTCCCCCAAAACAAGATTCTTAGCCATAAAAGACATTTGGGAGATATGGACAAGGTATTAGATGATTTGGGGAAATTGTTTCTTAGGCGTGCTATGGAATTGTCTATCTATAGAAGAATCTCCAATTTGGGAGATATATGCTGAAAAGTGCTAAAGGGTTTGTGCCAATTACTAAAATGGTGTCTCTCTGCTCCAAACCCACCCTTCTATAAATGGCTTTAGGGTGCTCGGTCTGCAACTCTGCAAGCAACATGATAGGCTCTGCCAAAAGGGGGCGCTAGAGGGAGACTGAAAGGCTGGAGGAGGAAGAAGGGGCCTTCTCCTTCCTGTCTGCTTCCTGTTCCTGTTCTGGTTCCCTCACCTGGAAGGCTACTTTACCCTGGCAGTGGCAATTCTTTCCTATAGCAGCTGCAAAATCCAGCCCCATAGTGACACCAGCCCCTCCAGCCAGCCCTATCCTCAGAGGTCTGGCCCCAGCCCCAGCACCAGCCGAACAGCACCTCAGCCTCAGGAATCAGAGTTTCCGTGAGGTGGAGCCCCCTTCTGTCAGTTTCTAGTTGGAATAATTCCAACCTTGCCCCAATATCCCCGCCCCCCCCCCAAGCCCTAGGGGTGGTATCTGCTTCCTGAAATTGCCTCCTCCATGATTCTTCAGTTCTCTGTTTATCCTTTCTGTTACCAACTTAACAACTTTATCTCTAGTTAACAAGTCATTATAGCAAGTTCTCTCCATTCAAATAACAGAATGGGAGAAGTGTCATAATGTTTGCAACTTATTTTTAAAAGGTTCAGCCAGAAGGAAAAAAATATAGAGAGACTAGATCTAGATGATAGACTGATAGACTTACGAACACATATATTGAGACAGAGGAAAAAATTGTTGACTCGAGGTGGAGGGTAGAGAAATGATTAGACTTTCAACTTTTCTGTTAAACACTTTTTATACTAAAAGTTTGGAAACCTTCAAAAAAGAAATGGAAATATGTCACAAGGACACAAGGAAGAATTCCCACTGGCCAAATCTGAAACAACTTGAGCACCAAAATAATTAAGGATAGTAATGAATTACAGACCATGAAAAATAGAATCCATGAGTCCATAATAAATAGATAAATAAAAAAATACATCAGGTGTATCAGTCAGGGTTCTCCAGGGAACTGACAGGATATATAATTGGCTCACACAACTGTGGAGATGAGCAAGTCTGAATTCTGTAGGGTAGGCTGCCAGCTGGGATCTCTGAGGAATATTTTCAATGAATTCCCTGGGAAAAGCTGGCTGGCTGAAGTAGAGAAGTAGAGTCTCCTTTTTGACTGCTGAAATCATCAGTTCTCTCTTTAAGGCCTTCAACTGATCAGAGGCGACTTCTATCATTGCTGAAGGCAATCTCCTTGTTGAGTATAAATGTAATCAGCCATATAATCAACAGACTGATGCTTTAAATCCACAAATACCCTCACAGTAACAATCAGACCAGTATTTGCTTGACCAAACGACTGGACACCATAAGCTGGCCAAGGTGACACATGAACTTAATCACCACAGCAGGGAAGAAGGGAAATCTCTTACCTTACAGTAGAATGCCAAGTCCAATGGTACATGAGGAGGGATTGTAACTGCTGGAAAAATCATCATTTTGCAACCATCATAATAAAGATTGGTTCAGAATCATCAATAGATGATTTCTGAGGGAAAATTTTGATGAGGAACAGCATATTTGTGTGCTGAAAGTATCTCCCAACAGACTGCTTATTAGTTGTAAGGGGGAAAAAATAGTAATTGTTACTACATATATCAGACAACAGATTAAAATGAATATCACTGACATTGTGAGTATACAGGAGTGATCTCTAGAGAAGGACTCATCACCTATATAATGTTCTGATGAAAATGCCTAACCTGAATCTAATCACAAGTAAACATCAGAAATCCCTAAATAAGAAACAGCTTATTTTAGAAAAAGTGACTGTACTCTTCAAAAGAGTAAATATCAAAAAATACAAAGAATGACTCTGAAAATGTTTCATACCAAGGGAATCTAGAGAGATAAGACAGCTAAATGCAATATCTGATCAGAGCTTGGGTCCTAGGCTGGAGGGGGAAATATACAAAGAACATTAGTCAGTTAATTGACAAAAATGGAATACAGATGGTAGACTAGATAAAAGTAGTATGCCAACATTTAATTTAGTGAAGTTAATAACTTACTATGGGTAATTAGGAGACTATCCTCTTATACTTAGGAAATCTACAGTGAGGAGGTAAAGGGTCATGTTGTATGCAACTTATTTTTCAAATGATTCAGAAAAGAAAATATATAGATACACATACATTTATACATATAACAAATAGGGTAAAATATTACATGGGGGGGTAAAAGTATTTGGAAATTCTTTGAACTATTATTCCTGAAACTTTTCTCTTTCAAAATAAAAAAGTTGAAAAAGGAAAAGAACGGTGTAAAGCTGTATGTACTAGCTTAGAAGGATTCCCAAAATATACCATCAAGTGAAAAAAATGAAAAATTTGTAAGATAACTCATTCACGTGCTATTTCCCATATTCTATACATTTGTACATATGTAATATGTGGTGGTTTACTTTTGAGACGAAGAACAGATGACCAAAACAATAGTTATAGTATACTTAGCTTATCTATAATATTTTAATTTTATATGAAGAACGTATTTATAAAATGCTCACGCAATTAGAGATCACTTTTAAAAAGAAGAAAAAGTAAAATTGCCTTCTTCTCAATCCCCACTGAAGGCAAGGATCACGGCTCATTTCAAATATTAGGGCCCAGTCTACTATTTGAGTCTCATAAACTATCCAGGTTTGGGGTTTGGGAAGTCTGGTCAGGAAACGGCAGCAGCATGGGATGCTGAAAAAGACCATGGCTTCCGAGCTAATTCAAACCCTGTCTCCATCACTGCAACTGTATGGACAAGTGACAAACCTCGCTGAACCTCAGTTCTCTTACCTCAGTTCCCTTATCTGTAAAATGGGAAAATATTGCCTATAACACGGAGTTGCTGTGAGCACTGGGTACAAGGTACATAACTTGTGTATGCATTAACAGAATGCACATAAAGTGCCTAGCCCACCCATGGGCTCTTTAAGGAAGGGTCCATCCCTTATTTATCTTTCTGTTGCCACTTGTGCCTCACAGGACACCCGTACAATGGTGCCTGACAAACATTCATTAGCAGAATAAATAAGCCCAGTCACAAAAATGAGGAGCTGTGAGGTCCTCGGTTTACTTTAGAATTGTCAAATATAGGCAAACACTGCCTTAAGTCAACATGTAGAAATGTACAAATGTCAAGAAGAGAAACAGGTGACCAATAACCCCAGCTGTTCCCAATCAATTAAGTTGAATGAGAACTCTGAGCCAGCATTCCTCAAAATAAAAAGATATTAATAAGGTGTCCCATGGTCAAAAATACTGGGGAAATGCTAAATTAGACATAACTAAAAAGGCTCCTTTACTGCACGACTTATCAGAACCTATAGTATGCTAATGTGCATCAGGAAAATCTAAGAGGCAATACAATTTTCAATATATTCCAACTTTATTTGACTATAAAAAACACGCTTTTTTATTTTTAAGGCACATCTGAAGGGAAGTGGATGTGGCTCAAGCGATTGGGCTCCCGTCTACCATATAGGAGGTCCAGAGTTGATTCCCAGAGCCTCCTGGTGAAGGCAAGTTGGCCCGAGCAGAGTGCTAGCCCACGTGGAGTGCCAGCCCACACGGAGAGCAAGATGATGCAACAAAAAAGAGACACAGAGAAGAGACAATAAGAGATGCAGCAGACCAGGGAGCTGAGGTGGTGCAAGAGATTGAGCACCTCTCTCCCACTCCAGAAGGTCCCAGGATCGGTTCCTGGTGCCGCCTATAGAGAAGACAAGCAGACACAGAAGAACACAAAGAGAACAGACAGCGAGCACAAAACAACGGGGTGGCCGGAATGGGGCGGGGAGCAGGAAATGAAAATTTTTTTAAAAGGTGCATCTGAAAGTCTAGATCCCATAACATGCTTTAGGAAATGCTGCTAAGTCTTTAAGCCTTTTCTTCATCGTTAGCCTGTGGTAAGAATAGACAGTGGAAATTTAATAATATAACTTGCTCTTCTAGCCCAAGAAGAAAAGGGAAGAAAGTAAACCATGAGCTTAAGGATGACCGTCAACACTCTAGAATTCCTCTTCCTTTGCCATTCTGGTCCAAGGAACATGTGAACAGGGACCTGGGCAGAAAATCATGATTATGGCCCCAAAACTGAAAGGGCAGACCACAGCATATTCATTCTAGTCATTTCCGCTTTACTGAAACCCATACATTCAATTCCACTCATCCGTGCACTGAGCACATGGATGAAATGGCCAGGATTCTGCACCATGGCTAACTCACTGACCACGTGGAGAAAGGCTTGATTCCACACAAACCATCTGGGATATGTAAGCAAATGGTCGGTAGGATTAGGTTAAGAAGACCAATAGACACCCTCATTCTTACCGCAAAAAGAGACAATGTAATAGTCCAAATTTTCTCAGTGGTTGCCTGGGTTCTCCTTTTTATTCATTTTTTCTAAGTAATGGAAATCTATTATTTTAGCCCATTCGCATCTCTGCCCTCCTTTCTTTGGTAACAACACACTTTTCCTTTGGGGAATTAATTGCCCCCTCCATTGACTACAGTCTCGATGGGTCTATCAATCCAGTGAGCCTGGATAGGTCAATTTGACTTTCTTTGGTACAGGAATTTTAAAGCTTGAGTAGAGAAATACAAAGCCAACGAAAATGGGCTGGGCCTTATATCCTTGTCAGTAGAGGCCTGGGAAGACTGCATTTTAGTTCTCACTACTTAGATCCCCAGCCTTATTCTAGTTCATCTCCTTTGCAAGATTTAGGCCCTCAGCTTTTCTTTTGGTTCTGTGAACATACCCAACATTCTTCCAATAAGTCCCCAGAGAGAGTTTCGGGTGCTTGCAATCTAAAAAACGTGCCCAGTACACTGAAGTAAAACAATAACAACAAATTCCTACCTACCTTTCTCAGAGAATCACTGAACTTAAAAACTGACTACACATGTGCATGATTGTTTTGTAAGTTCACAACTCCTGTAATAAAAATATATTTTAAAAAAAACCTGAAAGTGGCCTTAAAGTTTCCCTAGTGGTGGCCTAATCTCCACATTTTACCAAAAAAAAAAAAAAAAAAAAAAAAAAAAAGACACTACTATCTCAAAAGGTTAGGCAACACAGCCAATATTCTTCAGTTTATTAGCGGTGATCAGATTTCCCACCTACCTGTATTTCCTAAGATTCCCAAACAACTTCCATTCTTCAAATAGATACAATCTAAATTGTTCTGGCTTAAATTGTGACTATTTTTCCTCCCCTCCCATGCCGAAACCAACCCTCTGCCCCACTGTAAAGTGTTGCACAAGAGTGCATGCATCCTTTAAAATATTCCAGTGAGGGAACGGATGTGGCTCAAGAAGTTGAGTACCCACCTCCCACATGGAAAGTCCTGGGTTCGGTTCCTGGTGCCTCCTTGAAAACAAAAACAAAACAATAAGCAAAGCAAATGATAAAACCAACCCAGGGAAGCCGATGTGGCTCAGTGGTTGAGCGCCAGCTTCCCACATACGAGGTCCTGGGTTCAATCTCTGGCCCCTGGTATCTCAAAAAAAAAAAAATTCCATTGAGCACTGGCATCCTTCCAAAAGGTTCACAGCCTGACGCTCATCCACAGCCCTACAGCTGTGTGTGCTGAGGTCCCAGTCTTCCACATGGAGCTCCAACTATGGATTGACAATCACCTCTCAAGGGATCTTGTCAGCGGTCCTCCAGGAAATCACCATGTCAAGCCAAGGATGTTCTATTCTGAATAGGACCCCACATATTTCATTCCATCCACAGAGCACGAATTGCTTCTGGAGAGAGATGTTTGGGGCACATTCAGCCTAGCCATAGAGCAGTACTTCCTTATACGCAGAAGACAAATGCATCACATGAAAACCTGACCCAACTGCCAGTGTGGGGTCTAAAATAAATGCACCCCTAACAGTACCTCAGAGTCACAGACTGCAATGGTAGTATGGAGATTATACCAAAAAAGTCAGACTGCAGTGAAGGGACCCAGCAAAATGGATCTTTGGGGGAATGGCAGGGGATCAGAGATTCCATTCTTCTCTGTTGAACCTGAGGTCTTCTCGGGTTATTGTGCACCATTCTCAATCACCGCCCTTTGAAAGAGCAGTGATGACGGAGCTCAAGTTCTTCCTTGCAATACTGCCTAGGGCTTTCGGAGCAACGGCTGATGGCATCAGGATAGGAATCCGGATTCGCCTACATTCTCCAAGTCTGCTGAGAAGTGTGCTGGCCTGCCCATACCCAACTGGTCAAGCTCTGTCTTTTTCCCTCCATTCTTCCCTCTACAATGGGCATCCTTCATCTCCCTTTTCCTTCCAGGAAGCATGCAAACTCCACCTATCTACTCATCTTCCAACCTGAGCAAGGTGCTCTCTGCCCATCCCCATGCCCCATGCTCCTAGAGCAGGAGTTCTTTTTTCTTTTATTTTTTACCTTTATTTTGTACATTTAATAATTGAAAATATAAACAATAATTTAAAAAAGAAAAAGAAAACACAGTTGAATAAAAACATACATTTCTCAATTAAATGTACTGGACACATATAAAAATTTTTTTGAATCATACAATATGTTACACAATATATTTGGTTCATTCAACGTAATGTCCACCAGGTTCATCCATGTTGTCATATAATTTACAACTTCATTTCTTCTTACAGCTGCATAATATTCCATCGTGTGAATACATCACAGTTTATCCATTCATCCATTCATGGACACTTGGGTTGTTTCCAACTTTCAGCAATGGTGAATGATGCTGCTATGAACATTAGTGTGCAGATGTCTGTTCATGTCACTGCTCTCAATTCTTCTGGGTATATACCCAGTAGTGGTACTGCTGGGTCATGTGGCATGTCTATATTAAGCTCCTTTAGGAACTGCCAAACAGTCCTCCACAGTGGCTGTACTATTCTGCATTCCCACCAACAGTGAAGAAGTGTTCCTATCTCTCCACATCCTCTCCAACACTTGTAGTTCTCTGTCTTTTTAATAGTGACCATTCTGATAGTGTGAATTGATATCTCATTGTAGTTTTGATTTACATTTCCTTAATCATGAGTGATGTTGAGCATTTTTTCATGTGTTTTTTTTTTTTTTGCCATTTATATTTCTTCTTTGGACAAATGTCTATTCAAGTCTTTTACCCATTTTTTAAGTGGGTCATTTGTCTTCTTATTGTTGAGTTGTAACATCTCTTTATATATCCTGGTTTTAAACCCTTTTCAGACATGTGATTTCCAAATACTTTTTCCCATTGAGTCGGCTGCCTTTTCACCCTTTTAACAAAGTCCTGTGAGGTGCAAAGTGTTTAATTTTGAGGAGGTCCCATATCTATTTTTTTTCTTTTGTTGTACATGCTTTGGGTGTAAGGTCCAAGAAACCACTACCTACTACAAGGTCTTAAAGATGTTTCCCAACATTATCTTCTAGTAGTTTTATGGTACTGGCTTTTATATTTAGGTTTTTGATCCATTTTAAATTGATTCTTGTATAGGGAGTGAGATAGGGGTCCTCTTTCATTCTTTTGGTTATAGATAGCCAGTTCTCCCACCACCATTTGTTGAAGAGATTGTTTTGTCCCATTAACATGGGCTTGGTATGTTTGTCAAAAACCAGTTGGCCATATAGGCAAAGGTTTATTTCTGGATTCTCAATTCTAGTCCACTGATCAATGTGTCTATCTTTATGCCAGTACCATGCTGTTTTGACCACTGTCACTTTGTAATATGTTTCAAGGTCAGGCACTGAAATTCCTCCCATGTCGTAGAGCAGGGGTTCTTAACCAGGGGTTCATGGAAAAATTTCAAGGGGCCCATGAGCTTGAATTGAAAATTCAAAAAGAACATTATTCTTGTGGGGATGTGTTGGTGCAGGTGTGATATATTTATTAAATAATACACAGTATAGAGTGGACTTAATATGATTTTCATTTTGATGTAGCATGTTCTGGGTACAGTGGATAACTGCCTGTAAAAAGGTTGGTAAGGATCGCAGAGATGGTTTTATGACTCCATGGGAAAACTCAATTTCTAAATGTTTGCCGAAAATGACCGTTTGAACAGATGTTGAACCATGTTAGGTTATCAGGTATTGCATCTATGGGAAAGTTGTACAATGTCATTTTGAATAATCCTAAAATTTAATTTAAAGACATGCCCATGATGAGTGTCATAAAACTATCTGCCACTGGGAAGCGGCTGTGGCTCAATCAGTAGGGCTCCCGTTTACCATATGGGAGGCCGCGGGTTCAGTTCCCGGGGCCTCCTGGTGGGGGCAGGCCCGCCCGCACGGCGTGGTTGGCTGACCCGGCGAGCACAAGCAGCAGGGGGAGGATAAATGAATAAATAAATAAAATCTTTAAAAAAAAAAAAAAAAAACTATCTGCCACTACGTTCTGAGAAGGGGTCCGTGGTTTTCACCTGACTGGCAAAGTGGTCCGTGGAATAAAAAAGGTTAAGAACCCCTGTCCTAGAGTTTGCCACCCCTCCCTCCATAACAAAGCTCTACCACGGGGCTCTCTCAGGGTCCCTTTGCAAGTCTCTGTCCTCTGGGCCAACTGTGAGCTCCTTGAAGGCAAGGACAGGAATGTCTTGATCTCTATGTCCCAGTGTCCAGCATAGCGCCCAGGCCCACAGAAGATACTCAATGAAGGAGATGGAGCTAAGGGGACAGAAGTGCTATAGCCACAGCAGTGGCCAGCCCAGAGGGAGAGCCACTCTGCCAATGGATCAATGAGCTCTGCCCAAGTCAGACTCATCATGCCCAGGGAAGAGACGAGGTCTGACCCCACCATCTGCAACCTTTCCTACAGCCAGCGCTTCCCAAAGTGTGGGGATGAGGGGTGCCTTCAAGAGGCTATACAGGGGAGTGGCTGTAGCTCAGTGGTTGAGCACCTGCTTACCATGTATGAGATCTTGGGTTCAATCCCCAGAACCTCCTAAAACCTTTAAAAAAATTTAAAAAATTTTTAAAAAAAAGGCTATACAAGGTAGCTTTTGAGACCAACGCATCCAGCTGTGTTCAAACTCTGCCTCCTCTACTCACTGGCTATGTGAATGTGGGTAGATTAATCTCTCAATGCCTTGATTTCCTCATCTGTGAAATGGGGATTCTTTTAATACAGCATTATAGGGTTGTGGTAAAGGGAAGTGAGTTAATATATGTAAAACACTTAGTGCCTGCGCTTTGTAAGTGTGAATTTTAAACACCTAAGATGGTTTAGGTGGTAATCGGACAGTAGCCTTAAATAACATAAAATCAAGAAATTATTTTGCTTTCAATTCTCTTTCAAGTTTTCTGATTATATCAAGGAGAACATCACAGTTTAGTGCTAATATGACTAACACAGCTCTAAAGCTTGCTGTTCTCTCTTTTTAACAAAAAGAAAGGAGACTTCAGGAGCAAATCAAAGCCTTTGGCAGGCAAAAGGATCTAGCAAAAACGTGAAAAGTCATTTTGCCTTTGTTCTATTTATGGTTATGGCTCAATGGCAATTGAAACTGGTTTTCTACTTATTATAGTCATCGAAATTTTCCATTTAAAATAAATCTATTGATACCAAACAGTGAGTAGGTTCAAAGAAAAATATGAAGTAACGATAAAAGCAGGGCCCACAGAGTTCCCAGGAAGACGATCAGTAGCAAAGTGCTGCCTCCCAAAGGAAGCCAGGACCTAAAAGCTCCCCTGAAACACAACACAGTACCAGATGGCAGATGCTGCCGGCCTTAGGGGTGGGTATCCCACTAGCTGGGTGGGGAGGGGCGGTTAGGGAGGCTTCATGGAAGAGAGCAGAGAGCTGTGGAGGGGGAACTCCAGACCGGCCGGCCGTCAGCGACCACAGCACCAGGAGGTTCAGGGAGAGAAAAGCAGTTCTCAGCCATCACCAGGTGAGGGCTGGACAGACACCTGGTGCCGTTCTCAGGTAACCGGTGCCTCCTGCACTCCCTGCAACCCAGGCAACTGGGGGCAAGCACTGGAAGGGAGAGGTCTCTGCTAGAAAAGAAACTGGATGGGCCTTTTCAAGTTGGTTTGTAAAACAACGTGGTAGCCTCCTTAGGCAATTTTGATGAAGCCGTCAGCTCAAGCTAAGATCTTATGATTTGCTTTTCATTTTTGGCTCCTCTATGTGTAATGCTCTTGGATGGGAGACATTGGTAAATAGGACTAGCTTGCTTTTCAAACAAGTTGAGTTGCCTTCCCCTGTGACTCACCCACAGGCATAGACAGTCCTCCCACTGTCCCCCTGCTCACTGCCAAAACCATGGCCCGGGTGTGCCTGGGAAGCGGGATATGCAGGGGAACTCTCACCATGCCTCTTCACATCCCCCTTCAGCCACCAGAGGCCAGGTGGGTGTAGGCACGGAGGATACACAGATGACAAGGCAGAGGCCAGCCCTCCAGAAGCTCCCAGGCTCTCACAAGAGAATGATGTCAATAAGTAGCTATATATCCATAACAGCTACCACTCCTAAAGGACCTTCTCTGGACTGGACACGTTATCTCTTGTCCTCCTAAGAAGCTCCTCATGCTACAGATGAGGGAACTCAGAGAGGCAAGCCAGGAAGTGACCAAAGCTGCTTATGGAACCCAGGTCTCTGTGTCTCAAAGTCCACACTCTTGCCTCTTCGCTGCCACATCCTCGTCCCCCAACTGCTTCCCAAGGAAATAAGTGTCCTGATGATGGGGTCCAGAGAGCATTAGAACAAGTTCTAATTCTCTTGAGGGAGAGGAAATGTACTGCATAGAAATGGTGTCAGAGAAAGGATTAGCTGAGCTGAGACCTTAAGTTAAGAACAAGTAAAGACCATTCATTCATTCATTCCTCACTATGTTCCAGGTGCTATACTAGGTACTAGGAATACAATGGTGAACAGAAACAGTTCCTATCCCTAATGAGCTTACTTCTTAATGGAGAAGACAGACCCCAAAAATGAGTAAGTACATTTATTACTGTGTATGTGTGCTGTGCAGAAACACAAAAGGACTGAGACAGAGAAATACCCAGGAAACCTATTTTAAGATGGATGGGGAGAACTTTCTGAGCTTGAGTGATGAGACAAAGGGGATATCCATGTAAAATAGGGGGAGAGGGAGTGTTCCAGACAGAGAGAAGAGAACATGCCAAGGTCCTGAGGCTGGAAAGGGAATTGTGTATTTAGGAAACTGAAAAATGAGACTGTCTGATAGCAAGCAAGCCCAGGGAAAATGGCACTCAAGGGGAGGCTAGGGAGAGAAGTTGGAGCCAGATGGTACAGGGTCTTGCAGGCATGGAAGAGTTTGAATTTGATTCTAAGTGCAGAGGGAAGCTCCTAAGGGTTTTCAGCTGGGATGTCATATAATCCAGTTTACCTTCTAAGATCACTTCCACAGATGAGTGGAGAATGGATAGCAGTTGTTCTCAAATGTGAGTGTGTAGGGACAAGGGGCAGGGCTCGTTAAAACAAAGCCTGTTGGGCCCCAACCCAGAGTTCCTGATTCAGTAGGTCTGGGCTGGGGCCTGAGAATTTGCATTTCTAACAAACTCCCAGGTGATACTGATGCTGGTAGACCAGGGGGTGCCCTGTGAGAACCCCTGACCTAGAGTTCACACGAGCATTCCAGTAAACCCAGGCCCAACTTTCTCCCAACCCCCTGCCAGTTTGCAACTTCTTTTAATGTTGGATGGGACCACACTTCTATTCAATGGCACCCCATAGGAGGATTTCAGGCTAGTGCAGAGGGGAGAAGGAAGAGGAAAAGAAATATGTATTGAGCACCTACTGTATGCCAGGGACTGTACTGAGCAGGGGGTTGAATTATGAGCAAAGGTTTTGCGGAGCTCATGGACTAGTGAAGAGACAAAGAACAACTAAACGGTTAAATCAAACACATTCAGATTGTAGTTAAGGTCTAAGAAAGAAACACCAGGAGAGCTGCATTATACAGAAGGTCTGACCAGATGACATATGAGCTGAGAGTGACCAGGAGAGTGAGCTATTCCAGAAAGAAGAAACAAGAAGTGTAAAGGCCCCGGGGTGGGGATGAGCTGCGTATGTTCAAAGAGTGGCTGGAGATTGGGCAGCAGAGGAAAGTGGCACAAGATGACATCAGGGAGCAGGCAGAGGCTGGGCCACGCTGGTTATCCATTGCTGAGTAACAAGCATCCCCCAAACTTAGTAGTGTAAAACACAACTACTTTATTGAGCTCAAGGATTCTGAGGGCCTAGAATTTGGAAAGGGTTAGTTAGCTGATGGATGGTATGTTGGAGATGAGGGGACGAGAGAAATCAGGCAGGACTTTCCTAGCTTTCTGGTTTCACCAGCAAGGCTGAATGGTGACAGAAACTGAAATAGAGAACAGTTAAGGAGGAGCAGATTTGGAGATAAAGGCTTGGACTCACCAACACTGAGATAGCCGCAACACCCAAATGGCAAAGTCAAGTAGGCAGGGAAATCTACGGGAGGGCTGAGATCATCTCCATCTTCCTTTCCATTATGTCATCAGGTTCAGCCCCTGGCGTCTGGGCACATAATAAGTATTCAGAAAATATTTGTTAAAGGTTGGTGAGTTGGGCAGCGGCGGAGCCCACAGGTCCAGACTCAGGTGCCCCAGCAGTCCCGGCAGCTGCGAGGGGAGCCGCCACTGCCTCGAGCCTGTGAGGAGCCCCGGGACAGCTGAGGGGCAGCCTCCCACAGCTCCAGTGCTGCCTGCCCAGGAACTGATCCAGCCATTGATGTGTAAGCTGTCCCAGGCCAACATCTTGTGCACAGTGCACAGCTGCAGCGAGATCCTGCCCAACAGCCCTGCACTCATCATGCACCTGGTCAAGAGCCACCACCTGCAGGTATTTCACTTGTCTTATGACACTTCTCTGAGGATGAACCTAACAGGCATTCTATGACTCAAAAAGCATAACTAGCAGCATCAGCAAAAAGCAGCTTGTGAGAGCAGAGGCCTGAGTGTCCGCCAGTTGGGGAAGACACTTTATGAAAAAGTAGGCTGAAAAGAAGCATAAATATAGTAAGTGCAGAAGTTCGTATGGCAATGAGTGGGACTTGAAAGGACACGCAGAGGACTGTGGCAAGACCTTCCAGTGCACGTGTGGCTGTGCTTGGGCCAGCAGAACTGCCTTGCAGCCTCATATCTGCCAAACTGACCAGGAGATCCCTGCTGAGCTCCACCTAGTAAGAAAAGGAAAATAGAGAACTCCACGAACAACCAGAAGTTGTCCAAAAAAAGACCATGGATCTTTTTTTGATCAATAAACCAGCCCCTAGACCAGACACTCAAGAGCTAGAAACATCAGAAATAAAGCTAGCAGCTTCCTTTGAAGATTCTTGCAGCTCTGATGCCAGAAAGCAGACTCTTAAAACAGCTCCAAGATATCCTCAGAAGTTGCTTTTACAAAAGCCCAAACTGCCTGTCATGCAGTTTTCTCCTATGCCTGTTTTTGTGCCTATGGCAGACTCCTCAGCCCAGCCTGTGGCTGTAGGTGTCAATTGTCAGGGCTCAGCTATGGGCCCCGTCCACTTACTTCCTTGTCCATGGGAACCCTGGTCCTCAGCCTAGATGGCTTGCTCTCTTCAGGAGAGTCTGCCTCTCTCAAAGATTGTGAATCCCATTGCTGTTGAGCCAATCAGTACAACTGTTCAAGAGAACCAGGGTAAAAGTCCACCTACTAATTTACAACTAGGGACCCCATGTCAAAAAGGAGCATTTCTTCAATCAGCACGCAGACAGAGCTGTCTTACGCCTTACAAAGCTTTCTGCCTTCTGCACGGTGGGCTGCCCCAGGTTCCTCTACATCATCTTGTTCTCAGACTGACTTCATGTTTGGTTTTCAAGTTTCGCTTCCCATTAGTGTTCACACTCAAACATTGTTGCCCAGTTCTAAAGTAACTTCATCGATAGCTGCTCAGAAGGATGCTTTTTTAGATGTTTGTTTCCAGTCAGGTGGGATCTCCAGAGAAACTCAAACCAGTGGAGTGCAAAGTTCCACAGATGACACATGGACCAAGCGGTGAGGTGTGGAGACATTTCTGAGATGTCCATTCATCACACAGGGTTTCTACAGACAATATTATAAGCAACAGTTTGGTAGCAGAGCCTGGAACTCCTGGTTTGTTACCTCAGGATGACCCTAAGACATTATTAAATCATGACATTGAGAAATCTGCACCAGTTATAAACTTCAGTGAACAGAATAGCATGTCTCCTTCAGAAAACATGGCAGATAATCAGATCCAGACCATAGATTAATTAATCAAGCAATTTAGAAAACATCTTGCCGGGTCAGACATTGGATAATCGCAGTCTTCCGTCTGACACCAACACTGGACCTGACACACAGCTCCCATCTGGTCCAACCCAGAATCCCGGAATAGATTTTGATATTGAAGAGTTCTTGGCCTCCAATATCCAAACTCAAACTAAAGAGAGTGGGCTTAGCAATATGAACACTGAATCAGCCTTGGAGTCACTGGACATAGAAACCCACACTGATTTTTCACTTGCAGACACCTCTGCTCAGTCCTGCAGTTGTAGGGGAAATGCTAACTTCTTAGGCCTTGAAATGGTTGATACACAGACAGACACTTGAACTGCTTTTTAGACAGTAGCCCTCCTCTGGGAAGTATTCTGAAACCCTCCAGCTTTTCCATGAGCACTGATTCATTGGACACAGAAACTCAAACAGAAGGCATTTCCACCGCTCTAGAAAGCAAAGTTCAGTTGAACGGCACAGAAACACAAATTCTAGTTTTGAAACCTTAGGGAGTTTATTTTTCACCAGCAACGAAACTCAAACAGCAATGGATGACTTCCTTCTAGCCGATTTGGCCTGAAACACGATGGAGACTCAGCTCAGTTCTGTGGAAACCCAGATGTGTGCAGAAATACACAGTCCCCAGCTTCTAAAAGTGAAGCCCACGTGAGAGATGGCATTTACAGTTTTCTTCTGGAATTAGAAAATGGGGGGCAGGGACAACAGTATTAACTATTGAATATAGTAGATTATGCAGCTGCTTAGATTCTTTGAGGTACTTTGCCTTTTGCACTTGTAAACATGAAATTTGTGTATAAATGTGAATGTATTTTTAAATGTTTGACATTGATAAAAAACAAATTGGTGAATCAATGGGGGCTTAGGAACCAGGAAAATCAAGGCACTGAGGTACAGATATGCTGCCATGTGTGAGGAAGCCCCAACCAGTCTATTGAGGCTGGAGCACTGACCAGATAAACCACAAGCAACTCACTTCCTTACCTTGGCTTGTGTGGCGAAGTAGGAAGTTGAGGGTGGAATAAAAAACAGAGGCGAGCTTTCCAATTTGAGGTGGGGTGTCTTCCTTCAGAAGTCAAAGCTCTCCCCCCTGAACCTCTCTTGGTCGGGTTTTGAGATGGAGAGGTTTGAACTGTGAGCTTAATAAGCATGAAGGTCAGAAAAATCTAACCCAGGCTTTTCATAAAATAAATCATGGGAAAATCAGCTGTGCAACTAGGGATGTGAGGAGGGAGGATGAGGAGATGGGGAGAGGAAACGGGACAGAACAGAAAAAAGGGCTCAGCTAAGGCCCCCCACTGAAGGCAGATGAGGCCAGCCTCCAGAACTCAACCTCCCAGGCCAACCTCGATCATTAAGTCCTAGCCACATTTCGAGCAGGCGTGATGGACTCTCGGCCTCCCCACTTGCCAAGTTGTAAATTAAAAGGCTATAATTCCAGCTAGGGATTCTGGTGATATCATAAACCACAGAACCACAAGCTCAATTCACCAGAAGCCCCAAGATGGAATTACACCCTTTTCTCCTAATCCAGGCAGCTATGGTCACTGCCATTTTCTCATGATATAATAGAAATGAGCAATAGTTTAACTGTTTGGGTATGGCCTTACTCATCCAGCTGTGGGACTCTGTCTCTCCTGCCCTCCCCTCCTCTCCTATCCCAGGGTGTGCCTTCCTCCTAGGGCTCCCCTTTCTCTGCAACTCCTCCCTCTTTCCTCCAGAACTCTGCTGGGCTTTTTTTCCCTCCCCCCTTCCTGTCTTCCTCCCCCCTACCCCGCTGTTTGCTGACTGTGTCTATTCACTGGGTGATCTTCTGTGTCTGTTTCTTTTTGTCTTCTCTTCTCATTTTTCTCCTCTAGGCTTCACCGGGATCCGATCCTGTGGACCTCCGATGTGGGGGAGAGGTACCCTGTGGCTTGCGCCACCTCAGATCCTGGTCTCTGTTGCATCACGCCTTGACTCTCCCCTGTGTCTCTCTTATGTTGCATCATCATCTTGCTGCATCGCTTGCCGCATTGGCCTGGCACACCTTTAACAAGAGGCCCCAGGGATCAAACCTGGGTCCTCCCATATGGTAGACAGAAGCCCAATCGCTTGAGCCACATCCGCTTCCCTCTGCTGCACTTTTGTATCCTCTTAGGAGCTAGCAGTGCCCTGGCTTCTACCTTAAAACTTTGCTTTTCAAGAGAGTTCCAGTCTCTTCTGGGTCTGGAATATATTCCCAAAAGTGGCATGAAATAAAAGTAAGGTTTTAAATGAATCAGGGAAGCTTACAGCTTAATGGGGAATCTTTCTGAAAGCAAATGATTGCTTCCAATATCCATTTTTCGTGTGAATCCCAATTACCATAAACAGCTTTGCTAAACGGAAGCTATAACAAGGCATCACAATTCATTTTACTCCTACTTCTCCACCTTAAATCTGAAGTTGCTATTTAAGTTCCTATGGGACTCTTATCTAGAGAAAAGGCCACAAGGGAGGACAATAACAAAAATCATGATTATTTTATAAGTACTCCCTATGCCCCAGACACTTATACTATTCTTTATCACTGTCACAGAGATATTAGTTTCTTATTTCATGGATGAGGGAAACTGAGCCTCAGAGCTAGGGAGTATTTTGCCCAAGGTCCCATAGCTATTAAGTAAAGCCCTAGAATTTGACCCCAGTCTGTCTGACTGCAAAGGCCATATATGCTCTCTCATTGTCCCCCACGAGTAAAGTACTTTGAGAATAAATGTTGCATAGGATTCACATGACACAATTTTTTTAATTTCAGAAGGGAAGAAAATTCTGCGCTATTTTAGGGTACAATAAGTGTCAAAACACAAATTCCAATGTTCTGTGAGTCTTTTTAAAACCAACAAACTAAATTATTTCAAAGAATTGTGACATCCCTTGAAGGAAGGAGGGAGGGAGGGAGAGAGAGAGAAGAAGGGAGGGAGGGAAGGAGAAAGGAAGGAAGAATGAAAGAAAGAAAGAGAAGAAAAGACAAAGGTTTAACTCCACATCAATATGCTTTCAAGAGTCTTTATGCACAAGTATGTCTGCCCACACTGTGGAGTGCTGTGCAAGATGGACCCTGGGCTTCTTAGGGTGTGCTCCAGTGGCGGGAGGGAGGTAAGCTGCAGAGTCAATGCTTGAGGGACCAAATAATTTCCAGAGTTTGTAAAATAGGATGATGTTAGTTACAGGAGGGCTCCAAGTCAAACAACATTTTATATAAGAAACAGAGCTGACATCATTTCAGACTACTACCTGAAAACACTTGAGAACACAGCAGTCTTGGAGACAAGTTGAGTTAGAACCGAAAAAAGACAGCATTAGTTATATCTTCTTCAGAAAACTCATGTCTTTGCCTAATGAAGCACGTGTTATGGATAGTTTAAGAAAGATGTGAGGGAGTGACCTAATTTTTTCCCTCAAACATCAGAAACAGTAAATAACATCTTCCAAGAAAATACAGATGGGGAAACACTGTCAACATATATCATATAAAGTTACAAAGTAGAAGTGGATGCCACGATGAAAAAGCAGGCGACTTGCTTCTCCAACTTCAAAGTGAGTTGCCAAAAATCTCCTGGTGATGGAGAACAATTTATTCATTCCCAGCAAGAAACATTGAATTACCAAATTAATCCCATATCATTGTCCTACGTAATGGAAAACCATCATCATCTTCTAAATGGAGAAAGACAATGAATTCGAGAATATCGTGTGGGTTTTTCCTCGCAGAATGAATGTCCAGAATCCCACAGGCCATGCTAGAGTGTATGGACCTGCAGGCAAAGTGAGCCTTGATCAGCTGCAGAGAGAATACCAACCCTTTGGGTTCTGCTTAAGAGTGGTTAAGAGCACAGGGCCTGGGGCCAAATTGCCTGGGGCCAAACTTGGCTGTGTGACTTTGGGCAAGTTTTTTAACCTCTATATGCCTCAGTTTCCTTGTCTGTAAAATGAGGATAAGAGAAGCCCCCCTCACGGGTTTGTTGAGGATTATATATATATTAGAACAGTACATCATGAGCACTCAATAAATGACAGCTTTAATGTGCCTTTCTCCCCCATCACTAGGCTTCTGTTAGCTAGCACTCTTATCAGAGATAGAAACTCTGACTCAAATTTAGTTTCCATAACTGAAAAGTTCAGGGACCACTGGCCTCAGGCACACCTTGATCCAGAGGCTTCAATGGTGTTTTCAGATTCTGCTCCCTCTCTCCGTTCCTTCCCTCACCTTCCTTTCGCACGGCTCCATTCTCAGATGCTGTCTCCTCATGGTGACAAAATGGCTGCAAGAATGCTGGCTATTGATATCATTAAAACTTGTTAATGTCTTCATCATTTTACTCCAAAAACTTTACATTCATTGTGCACAAAATGAGAGGTGGGAGTGACTAACCTCAGTTTGTGGATATTCACATGCCATTTGGATCAAGTCCTGAAAAAGAGCAGGCTTTAGCTGGGGCCAAAAAAAAAAAAAAAATCTTGGAAGCAAAGTAAAGAGCACAGAGCCTGTTGGAAAGGAGAATTCTTGATTCCAAAGCTCTGCAGGTACATTAACCAGCAAAGCCCCTGGAACCTTGTTGTTCAGGAAATCTGTGAATGTTTGACAGGCCACCTCTCCCAGTTCCCATATGCACAGCTGAAGAAGTGAGTGCTCATCAAGCATTTAGAAAAGAGCAGGAACTTGATCTAACATGATGCCCAAAGGAATTGGGGCAACAAAAGCCAGGGTTTCTCTGTGGTGCTTGAGGGAAACAAGCAGCCCTAGGCTGTTCATTTTCTCTCACATAAACTGGTTTACTGTCGGGGATGTTCCCAGGTCTGCCAAAATAAGAGGCATCTTCCCTTCTGCTGCAAGACCTTTGCTCCAGTGGCCTGATCACCCTGCTGTAGCATTCTGTTAACTCCAGGATGAACTTGCCAAGCTCCTTCACCTCACGTACTTCACTGCTCAAGTCCCCAGGCTCACGCACCCACCTGACTGCCAGGGCTGCTCTTTTCTCCCAAGCACCACAGAGAAAGCCTGGCTTTCATTGCCCCAATTCCTTTGGGCATCATGTTAGATCAACTTCCTGCTCTTTTCTAAACATTCAATGAGCACTCACTTCCTCAGCTGTGCATATGGGAGCTGGGAAAGGTGGCCGGTCAATCATTCACAGATTTCCTGAACAACAAAGTTCCAGGGTCTTTGCTGGTTAAAGTACCTGCAGAGTTGGGAATCAAGAATTCTCCACTCCAATAGACTCTGTGCCCTTTGGTTGGCTTCCAAGCCTTTTTTTTTTTTTTTTTTTTTTTTTTGGCCCAGGTAAAGCCTGCTGTCTTTCAGGACTTGATCCAAATGGCATGTAAATCTCTAAAACTGGGGTGAGTCACTCCTACCTTTCCACTCCCGGGCCATCAGGCTCGAGCCCTGAGTAGTGCTGAGCTGTGGTGATTGGCTTTCACACCCTCCTCTTCCCCCACCAGACTGTGGGCTCCTGGAGGGCAGGGCCTTTGAGTGCCTGCACCCAGTACAGTGCCTAGCACCGAGGATGAGCTCAGCACCTGCTGGCTGGATGAAGGATGAATGGGTCCATTCTTGGCATGATGCCTTAGTGTCCCCACTTGAACGATGAGACTTATGTCTACAACCGAGAACCCCAGCATCCTCATGACCCCACTGCTGTGCTTCCCAAAGTGTGGTGTACATTCTCACAACTCAAAGCACGGCTCAGTAGGAAGCAAGGAACCATGACTGGCTCTCTTCTCTTCTTCCTGTTTTATCATATCCCATACCACTGAACAGGGCCAAACGTGGTATAAGAATGTCAGCATGCCTCACAGGACTTTGTCAGAAGGGTGAAAAGGCAGCCAACTCAATGGGAAAAAATATTTGGAAATCACAAATCTGATAAGGGTGTAATATCCAGGATATATAAAGAGATGTTACAGCTCAACAATAAAAAGACAAATGACCCAATTAAAAAATGGGCAAAAGACTTGAATAGACATTTCTCCAAAGAAGAAATACAAATGGCAAAAAAACACGTGAAGAAATGTTCAACATCACTCATGATTAGGGAAATGCAAATCAAAACTACAATGAGATATCATTTCACACCTATCAGAATGGCCACTATGAAAAAGACAGAGAACTACAAGTGTTGGAGAGGATGTGGAGAGATAGGAACACTTCTTCACTGTTGGTGGGAATGCAGAATGGTACAGCCACTGTGGAGGACTATTTGGCAGTTCCTAAAGAACTTGAATATAGACTTGCCACGTGACCCGGCAATACCACTACTGGGAATATACCCAGAAGAACTGAGAGCAGTGACACGAACAGACATCTGCACACCAATGTTCATAGCAACATTATTCACCATTGCCAAAAGTTGGAAACAACCCAGGTGTCCATCAGCAGATGAATGGATAAACAAACTGTGGTCTATTCACACGATGGAATATTATGCAGCTGTAAGAAGAAATGAAGTCGTAAAGCATATGACAACATGGATGAACCTGGAAGACATTATGTTGAGTGAAGCAAGACAGACACAAAAGGACAAATACTGTATGAATGCATTACTGTGAATCAAATACATTGTGTAACATATTGATTCAAAAAAAAATTATATGTATCCATTACATTTAATTGAAAAATGTATATATTCGTCTGTGTTTACTTTTTAGCTTTTAATTGTTTATATTTGCAATTATTAAATGTACAAAATAAAGTAAAAAAAAAAAAAAATGAAACAACACAAAAAAAAGAACGCCAGCACGGTGGTTGTAGATTTTAGAAGGAAAATAAACAATTCCACAAACACCAAGTGCTTCCAGTATGCAAAGTGCTGTTAATATGGTGAAGGGGAAAGTGAATGAAACTAGGGTGTCTGTATCAGTCAGGTTAGGCTAGGTTTTGCTGCAGTGAGAAACAACTCCCACATCCCAATGGTGTTTAACAACAAAGGTTTATTTCTTGTTCACACTCTATGTCCATGCAAGTTGGCAAGGGTACCCCCTTGTGGTCGGTCACCATCCCAGGTAGGAGAAAGAGCTCTGGAGGGTCATGCACTGGCAATTAAATGATACAGTCACTTCCCATCATAACTCATTGGCCAGAACTAGGCACTGCCTAACCCTAAGGGGACCAGAAAGTGCAATGCTACCTTACGTTGGAAAGGGGGGAACTGGGAGTATTTTCTGAGTAGCACTCATAACATCCATGGGAGGTAAATTGAGAGCCTTTTCTCTGATGGAAGACGGCAATAAAATGTAGAGGAGGGGGATAAAAAGGCATTAATCATACAGTAGAAGGAAGAAAGGTGAGGGTAGGGAAGGCTGGGGCTGGAATGAAAGGGCCTTAGGGTCCCCTGAGTGTGAGATTCAGCCTGCTGAGCCTGGGGCTACCATGTGTCTGTGTCAGCATCCAACACTGCAGGGAGCTTGTTAGAAAGGCAGAATTTCAGCCCCTACCACAGGCCCAAGGAGTCAGAAATTGCATTTTAGCAAAATCCCCAGGTGATTTGCATGCACACTGAAGTCTGAAAAGTTCTGATACATGCACCGAAGGAGAGAATTTAAGTGGCATATGGACATCTTTTTTTTCCCCAGGCACCTTTATCTTATTTTGTCCTAAAAACAAACTCAGTTGTTTTTCCAGTGTTCCGAAAGATGGATAAATGAGCACAGATTGGTTAAATGACATAACCAAGGTCTTCTTGATAATGAAAATGAAAAAAAAAAAAAAAATGCTTGTTCATATTTACATCGCATAAAACTAAACCCTATATTCTCTTTTTTTTACCTTTAGCATTGATAGAGTACTTTCTTTGTCTTTGCTACAAAAATACTGCAATATTACTGTTAACTATGGTCTATAAGTTACATTAGTGGTATTTTTCTCATGTATCACCATGTTCTTAACACTTTGTAATAGAGGAACATTCTTGTATTTGTATTATTAACCACAATCCTCACCTACTACCAAAATTCACTACATTATACAGTCCCAAATTATCCTCTAGTTGTTTTTCAATTAACATTAACTTCCCTAGACTACCCCTTTTAGCCACAATCACATTTTCAAATCAGCAGTGTTAGCTGTACTCATTATAATGTGTTGACATCAACTCTATCCATTTCCATATATTTACAATCAACCTTATTAAACACTCCACATATATTCAGTATCAGCTCCCCCTGCTCAACCTACATTCTGTCTCCTACTATGAACTAAATACAATGAGTAACTTAAGAAGTTAAACTATAGAGTATAGGTTAGTATGGACATCTTTTGATTTTAAAAATAATTTGTTTTAGGATTGCATTCTCTTTATAGTATATGGTACTATTTTTTTCATCAAATAAGATTTCATTAAAAGTTAGACAATTTAAAGAAAAATAGTAAGTAAAGGATAGGTAAGACACCAATGTGGAAAAAATTGTTAACAATGAAATTTGGGGAACACTGCCCCACTGGAAGTGCTCCCCCCTTCCCCCGCCCCTGACCCAGACATCCCTCCTCCCAGCTCCCCAGGCCTCACCTGGTTCCTTCTCTGCTTGCAGAATCACCTGTGACCAGCCTCCTAGCAGTCACCAGTTGGGAGGAGACAGCCCAAGGACACACCTGGAGACAGAACACCGAAAGGGAAGTGTCCTTTCGAGCTTAACTCTTGGAGGGCCAGGGGAAGAATTTAGCTGGAAACATCAGGCCTAATAAACATTAAGAGCCCAAATCATCCAGCAAATGACCCCATTTTCTCAGTTGCTATGTGTGCATGTGTGTAAACAGCCTCAAAGCTCTGTTAAAGGTTATCGAATTAACATCTTAAATCTCCAATCTGCAGTGGTGTTGTCCAGGACATTCCTTTGCTAACCTTCCATTTTAAGGTGATCCATCAGAGACTGTGCCTTTCCAAGACTTTGACCGTGCGTGATGATGGCTTTAATAAAGGGATGTCTTTGTACTGCCCTTCATGTGGGTCCCCAAAACATGTGAATATGTTACTTTACATGGCAAAAGGGACTTTTGCAGATGTGACTAATTCAAGGGCCTTCAAATGGGAAGATTATCCAGGTGGACCCACTATAAATACAAGGATCCTTATAAGGACCATGGGTCAAAGGCAGAAGAAGAAGATGGAGCAAAGCATTTTTAAGATGGAGGAAAGAACACAGGTGGCATCTAAAAGCTGGAAAAGACAAGGTAATGGAATCTCTCCCGGGGCCTCCAGAAGCAATACAGCTCTTGATTAAAATCAAGACTCTTGTTAGACTTCTGACCTCCAGAACTGTACGATAATAAATCTGTACTGTTTTAAGGCACTAAGTTTGTGGTAATTTGTTAAAGAAGCAACAAAAAACTAATACAGCTCAGCACCCACTGCAGGGAGGAAGGGTTCCAGATGCTGACTCTGTCGGCCCATGCCGACAACCACAGGGCCACCTTCTAAATCAAACCCCCAGTGTGGCTATTATTTCACGAGTCTCGTTGCCCGAAGCTCCCACCTCCCCTGCAACATAATAGTCCATGCAGCCGAGTGCACCTCACAAGCAAAGCACACTTTAGCACATATATATATATACATACACACATGTTTTAGTTTGCCAGAGGTCTGCTGACGCAAAGTGCCAGAAATGGGTTGGCTTTTATAAAGGGAATTTATTTGGGATAAAAGCTTACAGTTCCAGAAGAAAAAAAAATAAATAAAAAGAAAAAAAAAATTTTAATAATAAATAAATAAAAAGCTTACAGTTCTAAGGCCATGAAAGGTCCAACTCAAGGCACCATAACAGGTACTTTCTCACCAAAGTCATCGGCCATGTGGGGAAAGCAAGATGGCGGCCGATCTCTGCCAAGGTCTCCGCCCTTGTGCAGCTGTAGGCAAACCTGGCCTAGGGCTTGTCTCTTATCCGCTGCCTGTCAGTCCTATCAGGCATATGGCTAGTCTCTCCCTGGGCCTCAGCTCTTTGAGTCTCTCTTCTCTCCTTGTAGCTCAGCTGGGGGTGAAACTGGAGTCCTTTCTCTCATCATTGCAGGATCAAACATGGCAGCTTCCTTTTCCTGTGTCTGTGTCTTTCTCTCTGTGTGTCACCATTTATATGAGACCCAGCCAGAGGATGGAGACCCAAGCTGGCTCAAGCCTCTCTGATGCAGTCCAATCAAAAGCCCTAAATCGCTCTTATCAAGTAATCTAATCAAAGGACCCTCAACCAAATTTAATGCAATCAAAGGGTATCTCACACCCAAAGAAATAGAATAGTATAAAAACATAATCTTTCTCTTTTGGGGAATTCATAAAATAACTTCAAACTGTCAAAATATATATGTGTGTGTGTGTATATATATATATATATATACACACACATATATATCAGTTTTAATGCTATAGATTTCCACCTGAATGGCTGACAAGCTGGACCAAAAGATGTCTCTTTACAAAAGATCATCTTAACATAACTAGCTCTTAGCAATGTCCATAACATGACAAGCTTGTCCTGGGTAATGGGCAAGGGGTTCCACCTTCCTGTCCCAAATCCAGACAGGAGTCTGTGGGGTTAGGGAAAAGAGGACAGGGTGGATTCCGCCTCACTCTCCCAATTCTGCTGGTTCCATTTTCACTTTCTCTTTAAATTTTAACACTGTTTTTCATGGTTTTCCCACAGCCCCAGAGGCTGAAGGGCATTTCCTGGTTTTGGACAATGGTATTAGACTCACATATCCTCCTTTTGTTTCTCTGAGTGTAGCAAGCAAGACGTTGTGCTCTGGCTTTTTCCACGCAGAAACCTGAGTTTCCCTCTCAGCTATGTGACCTTGAGCAAGTCACTACACCGTTCTGAGCCTTGTTTCCTCAACTAGAAAATAGGAATGAGAATGCTACCTCCCTTAGGGCTGTCGTGAAGGTTAAATTATTTGATGCTATGATTTAGGGAAAGCACCCAGTTCAATGGTTATTACAGAACAGGGCCTCAATGTATAGTAGCCATTACAGCACTTTTCTTCTAAATTAAATGTGGTGACCTTAGGATTTTTCTTAGGGTTTTGACTTGACGTGAGAAATATGAGTTATATGTTTTAAAAGACCTTATTCCCTGGATTCCTCGGCAGAGGTCAATACAGCATTTTCTTCCTGGGTCACTCCAGCCCTCCACCTTCCTCATGTACTACGGTGGGTATTGTTCTTTGTGTACCAGCACCTGCTCCTCCTAGCTCTGTCCCTACCTCTCCCCCAGAAGTCCCTGTGCCTCAGGAAATCCGAGCCCGCCCCCTACTCCAGGGCTGAGCCTGATTGGCCCAAGGGTGATTCCCAGTGATTAGCTCAGGAATGCAGGCTTGAGCCAATAAGCACATGACATTGCCCCAGCACCACTTATTGGATGAGAGTGGATGTGTGACCAAGCTGACCCACCTAAAATGAAGGTAATGGGAGTGCTGTGCTCTCTCGCACTCTTGCTCGCTCTCTCTCTCTCTCTCTCTCTCTCTCTCTCTCTCTCTCTGGATATAATAAGCAAGCAAATTACCATGAATGAATGAAGGGAGCCAGACTGTGAATGCCTAATCCACACATGGAGGAGGGCAGAGCCCAGAGAGTCAAAGAGAAACTAAGACTGCGGCCTGATAGTACCACACCTGAAGCCCACAGCACCTCTGTACTCTGTTCTGTGAGATAGTGCATCTTCTGATTGTTCAAATCAGTTTGCAAGAGGGTCAAGCTAGAGGCCTCTCCGTGAAGGAATGTTTCTCCTTCGAAGTGGGCACATGCTGTACAAAAACACGACTCCCCATTTTGTTCTCAGGCCTCCAGAGCTCCCTTTGAGGGCTTCCCTTTGAGTGAGGACTGACAACTGCAAGGCCAGGTGAGTTTAAAGAAAGAACTGGACAGAGAATCATGCTTTCTCCTCCTGGAGGTAAGATGCCCACTGAAGATAGAATGATGATGAAGCTTGGAAGGGCATTAGTGGGAAGCAAAGTGAGACCACCTCCCATGCCCCCTAATTAGCAGGTCTAATCACTGCTGCTCCGAGAGGAGTGTGGTGTGGTGGGAAGAATCTTCTGGTATCTGGACTCCAATGTAGGTCCAGATCCTGGCCCCCAGGGACTCCCTTTGGACAAGTCACTCAATCACACCAATTTACCATTTATTGAATGTCTTCGAATGCCTGCCCTGTGCTGAGCACATTCTCAGTGCTTCCCATGGATTAGAGCTCACATTTTACTCATGGGGAAACTGGCCTCAGAAAGCTGAACTCAAAGTCACAGAGCAGCCGGAGGTGGTGCTGGGGTTGGAACCCAGACAGAGAGTCACCAGAGGCACCTGGTCAGTCCCAAACACCACTTGTATCTCCCCAAAGCTTCAGGAAGGCAAAGGCAGCCAGCTACCGCTGGGCAGGAAGCTTAGTGTGAGAAGCAAGGAAGGGTCAATCCCCAAGACCCTTCCATTCTTTCATTTTTAACCCACTTCCACAGATACCCCCAAAGCTGTAAGAAGTTATTTTCTGCTTCCCATTTCACAACCTGAACATTCGCTGGGGATCTCCCCAGGCAGGCATGGCAAGGGACACGGTCTGTTCGTGACTTCTCTACAGTCACATGCCTCGCACTCAATTAACACCACTGATAACTTAGAGACAAGACAAGAATAGAGAACAGCACCCTGAGAGCCACAGGTGAAGCCGGGGAACCAAGCTCTCCCTTGAGAGGCTCTGGACTCCCAGGCATCTCACAGGCCTGGTCAATCCCAACCGTGCTCCGGCACTCCTGCTCCAAGCTGACCACACCTGCCAGCACCACACTACGGAGCAGCCGAAGTCCCACACCTGTCAGGGCAGCCACCCAGCCAGGTCACCCTCTCCAACTGGACATGAGACCATGGGAATGTCAGTTCAAGATCTTTCTACCAGCTCCCAACCATTTATTTCATCCAAGCCCCCAATTTCCAACAACAAGGTCATTGTTTTCTTCCATGACCTCATTGGAAGTACTTTTAACATTCCTATTTCTACCAACAGTCTCTTCATCCAATAAATGGGATGAACGATAGAGGGCCAAGGAGGACCCATGAAATCATATATGTGGAAACACTGCAAAACCATCAAGAGTTCTACAAATGTGATGGTCTCATGATCAGTCGTGATTGTGGCAATTGCAAATTCCTTCTCCTCATTGTAATGCCCAATGAAAAATGGCAACCAAAAGGCCACTAGATCTGCATGATATGGAAGAAGACAACAGTAAAGGCGTGCTCTGGGGTCCCCCAGAGCTGGGCTCTGACACTTACCAGCTGTGTGACTTCAGGATGTTACCTAGGCTCCGAGGCTCAGCCTCCTTGCCTGCAAATACAGAGAGAGTGGATGTGAGACTTCATTTGGATTTTAAAGTGCTCTTATGGACATCTGTTCTGCCTGAGCAGTCATTGGTCACACACACATCCCACCCCACACTTCTAAAAGCAGCGCGTTGATTTCTCTCTGGGGAGCATCCCTCCTGCCTGCAGTCTTAGTGGGGCTGCACCAAAACCCAAGCCCTACCGTAGCCCCTCTCCTGGGAATCTGACACCTACATGACATGAAGACAGGATGTGGCTGGAGCTAAAGAGGCTGTGCTTTGGTCCTGCCATCAAGAGCCCCAGAACTGATCTGATGCCCACTGGGAAGCCTGGTTCTGCCGCTTTCCCTCCAGTTTTATGAGCTTCCTTGGAGTCTTCTGAAATGGCCCATCTTTGTTGGCAGAGTGGATTCTGTTTTAGTTTCCCGGCTGCTGAAACAAATCCCATATGATGGGTTGGCTCACTAATAGGAACTTACTTGCTCACGGTTACAGAAGCTAGTAGGCTTGCTTCCCCCCAGGTTAGGTATCTTCTGGCTGCCTGGCAATATCTGGGGTTCCTTGGTTTTTCCGTCACGTGGCAATGCACAAGGCAGCATCTTCTCCATTCTCTTCTGGGTTCCCTTGACTTCTGACTTCTGGATGCTCCTTGTGCTTCTCCTTCTGTGTCCAATTTCCTTTGCTTATAAGGCCTTCAGTGATGTTGGACCAAGGCCCACCCTCCTTCGGTTTGAGCATACCTTAACTAATATCTTCAGAGGTCCTCTTTACACATGGGCTCACAGCCACAGGACCAAGTGTTGGGACCTGAACATGCCATTTGTGGGGAACATGATTCAATCCACAACACTCTCTGGGCACCCAATTGATCCAAGTGCTTAGTTCAAGAGCTTACCTGGTATGTAATACACACACAGCAATGGGAACTCTAGATTCAGCAAATGGAATCACACTCATGGGAACTTGAGGCATGTATGTTCCATCCCCAGTCTCCTCCCCACCATCTTTCTTCCTGCCTTTTAATATGATTGGTACCCTCTTCCCCACTCTACATCTTATCCACCACCACCCCCGTCAGAGACAAGGCCCAGAATTTACCTACCATGGATGCTATGAATATTGCTCACCAAGTATTCCCAGTTCTCCCCCTTACAGCACATGCTAGGATTGTACTTTCCAGTCCCCATATGGTTGGGCAGGGCCTCATTCTAAACAATGAGTTAGGAGTGAAAGTAACTGTGTCATTTAATTGCCAGTACATGATCCCTGGATAGTGACCAACTACAATGGAGGTGGAGCCTGCTCTTTTTGCCTGGGTGCCCTTGCCAACCCACATGGATGTGTAGTGTGAACAAGAAATAAAAAGCCATTGGGATTTGGGGGCTGTTTGTTACTTCAGCCAAACCTAATACAAGCTGACTGATATACACACTCAACTTTCACACACTTTTCCCTTTGGCATTGTTGGGGATTGAATTATGTACTCCAGGAAAACATAATCTTAAGCTTAATCCATTACTGTGGGCGTAAGCCCACTGTAAATAGTAGCTTTTGATGAGTTTATTCTCACTTAAGGTGTAGCCAACTAAATCTATATGGACCTTAATCCTATTTACTGGAGGCCTCATAGAGAAGGCCACAGAGAAACACCCATGTGGAATAGACAGAAGCTGGAAGTAAACAGGACCTGGAAGAGAAATAAATTGCTGCCATGTGCATTGCCAGGTGATGGAAACACCAAGTGTATTAGTCAGCCAAAGGGGTGCTGATGCAAAATACCAGAAATCTGTTGGTCTTTATAAAGGGTATTTATTTGGGGTAGAAGTCCACAGTTCCCAGGCCATAAAGCATAAGTTTCTTCCCTCACCAAAGTCCATTGCCACGTGTTGGAGCAAGGCAGCTGCCGACGTTTGCCAGGGTTCAGGCTTCTTGGGTTCCTCTCTTCCCAGGGCTCTGCTTCTCTCTGGGTTTAGCACCTCTGCTTCCTTTACAAGGTCAGCTGTCGACTGTGAGGCTCTCTAGGTTTTGCCTCTCTCCACAAGGCCAGCTGTGAACTCTCAGGTGAATGGCTCATCTCTACCCCAGGGCCTTCTGTCCTTCCTCACCAGAACTCCAACATCAAAACTGCTACATGAGAACTTCAACTCAAAAACTGCTCCCTCTGTCCTTTGCCGTGCCTTTTATATTTGTTTTCCCCACCCACCAAGGGGTGGGGCTCAATGCCCTACTGACTGGCCCAGTCAACACCCTAATCATAACTTAATCATGCCCAGATTAACAGACCAGTTTACAAACATAATCCAATATCTATTTTTGGAATTTATAATTACATCAAACTGCCAAACGGCTACACCAAGGATCAAAGATCTCCAGCAGCCAGCCCCAGGGAGAAAGTATCAATCACCTTGCTGACACCTTGATTTTGGACTTCTCCTGTCCTCAAAACCATGAACCAATAAGTTCCCATTGTTTAAGCCAACCCATTGTACAGGATTGTTTTAGCAGCTGGGAAACTAAAACCAGCACTTTGCATATTGGAAGCGCTTGATAAGTGTTTCCCCAAATCTACAACCACTACCCAAGCATTCTTATACCTTTTCTGGCCATGTTCAGCAGGTCAGAATTTGGTAAAACAGGAAGAGAAAGCAAGGCCAATCCTGTTGTTTCCTTGCTGCTTTAAGAGCCACATGTGAGCTCATGTGGGAACCCATCAGCTGATTATTCTAACCCTCTTCAAAGGCTTGCACTTTTCCATGCCAGCCCTGATTCCCAGTCACCCTCTGTTATGAAATTTCATTTTGAATGTATCGTGGAAGCCTCCTGAGGGTTAGTGAAGTTTAATCCACTCTCCCATGGAACAAATGTCTTGCCAGGTAACCTGCTTGTATGATGTGGACAGGGTTCAATCAGCATAGGTGGCAATTTCTTACACAGGGAAGAACATCTGCTCTCACTAGACCACAAATCCTGTAACACCTCAGGCTGACACTGAACATATGTATATGGGGGAATGGACCCAAGTAAAGTGGAGAAGACACTAATGTGGGCTCTAATCTCAATTCTGCAATCATACTAATCCAGGCCTCCCCCCATCCTGTTTTTTTTTTTTTTTTTTAGGTACCGGGGCTGGGGATTGAGCCTGGGAGCTCATATGTGGGAAACCAGCACTCAACCAATGAGTCACATCAGCTCCCTTGAGTTGTTTTTTTCATTTGTTTTCTTGTTTGTTTGTTTTGTAAGGAGGCACCAGGAACCAAACTGGGACCTCCCATGTGGGAAGCAGGCGCTCAACTTCTTGAGCCACATCCGCTCCCTTAGCCCCCTTTAAGAGCAAGTGAAAGAAATCCAACTCAAACAACTTAAGCAATAAAGAATTTATAAAGAAAAATAAAAACATCTCCAGGTTCTCAAAAGAATGTTGTGAAGAAACTGTCTCCCTCCATGACAGCACACCGCTGTCTTTGTGTTGGCTCTGTTCTAAGATCTGCTGTCCCCAAGGGGTGACAAAGATGACCCCACTCTAGAAGCTCAGCAATCCCAGAAGAAAGTGAGAGCCTTTTTTCCAGCCATTCCATCAAAAGACACAGAATAGAATTTCACTGGTTTGCTTTCAGTCACATGCTCATCTTTGAACCAATCAAGATGGCCAAGAAGATTCAAGAGCTCTGATTGGCCAGACCCCTGCAGTTGGAGGTGGGAGCAGCCTCTGTCAAACCAAGTAGTCAGAGAGTTGAGGGAGAGTGGGTTTGTTCCCCCAAGAAAGTCAGGGAGCAATTACCACAAAAGGAGACGATTGCTAGACAGTCAAAAGCAACTATAAGCCACCCCAACTTCCAACCACCTAGGTGGTCCTGGGCTAGTCACCAAAGGAACTGATTAATATAAACTACTCCCATGTGCCAGGCAACATGCTAGGTGCTGGGATACAATGGTGAATGAGACCAACAAGGGTCTCTTGCACAGGTCCAGTGGAAAAGGCTCATGATCCAGAGGTGTCTGTGAGATCGTACAATATTTGTCCTTTTGTGCCTGGCTTATTGCACTCAGCATGACGTCTTCAAGGTTCATCCACATCATTACATATATTAGTCCTTCATTCCTTTTTATGGCTGCATGACATTCCATTACATGTATACCACATTTGGTTTATCCATTCATTTGTTGATGGGCACTTGGACAATAATGTGTCCAGGTAGACAGATACTCTTATTATCCCATTGTCCTGATGTGGAGCCTGAGGCTCAGAGATGCTAAGTAACTTGCCCAAAGTCACACAGCTGGGAAGTGCTAGAACATGGATTCAAACCTGTCTGATTTCATCACCAGGATGCCGCCCTCACAAGCTCTGAGTAACTCAGTTTACATTTTTTTATAAAATTCTCCTAACAAAATTTGTCCTGTCAATAGTTTCAGTTATGAGATGATAAAGAAAATGGTCAGGAGGCTACTCTGAGCTGGCATTTCAGATGCAATTTGACCAGTTTCCCCAAGGGTTAGCAGGCTCTGGAGAATCAATTCAGACCACCCAAACTCACGGGCGGTTTGTTGTCATCTACAATTCTAACTTATAGATTTATCATAGTGATATGAGATATCTAAGGACCAGAATCAGTCGTCTATACAAGTAAGTAGATCCAGTTGAGAGAATAAATTATAGGAGTGGGAAGCAGAAAGGGTAAGGGCAGTGATCCTAACAGTCAATGGATGCATATCATGGATAAACAAATTCTAAAGGCTTCATAAATATTAATTCCTTAAATACAGAAGGTTTCCCCATCGGTACAAAATTAAAGCAAAGGAAAACATTTGGCTTTTGAGTAATAGTTACATCAAGTTAGAATAGCTGAATGAATTGCAAACTCGGCAGAGTAATACCCCGGCAAAGATATCCACATCCTATACCCCAAACCTGTGAGTATATTAGGTCCCATGGCAAAGGAGAATTGAGGCTACAGATGGAATTAAGGTTACTGATCAGCTGATCTTAAAATGGGGAGATTATCTTGGATCGTCCAGTGAGCCCAATAGAGTCACAAGGGTCATTAAAAGTGAAAGAGAAAAAAAAAAAGTGAAAGAAGGAGGAAGAAGAGAGAGAATCAGAGATGTGGCAGCATGAGAAGGCCTCAGCCCACCACTGCAGGCGTTGCAGATGGAAGAAGGGGCCACAAGCCAAGGCATTCAGGTGGTCTCTAGAAGCTGGAAAAGGCAAGGAATCGGGTTCTCCCCCTAGACCCTCCAGAAGGAACCCAGCCCTGTGAAAACCCTGATTTCAGCACAGTGAGACATATTTCCTACTTCTGACTTCCAGAACTGCTGCATAATGAGTTTGTGTTGTTTTAAGCCACTGCTTGAGGTCATTTGTTAGAGCAGCCATGGAAAACTAATACAATGACCCTTTTTCAGTCTAAGGATGTGGCTATGAAAGAACCAACGGGGGGTCCTTGTTATCCAAAGATTTCTTTAATCCAGGATTTCAGTTAGGAGGTGGCAGGGGAACACTAGACTTATCATAACACACATATTCATCAGTGAGGTGATCACTTATGAAGTTAGTCCCCACCCCAGTCAATGTCTCTCCCTCCCTCTCTAATGGGGGCTTCCATGCCCCAAATCACCTCAGTTCTAAGTCAATGTCCTGTCAAGCACCCAGGGAAGCTGCACACTCCCAACAATGCAATGTCATTCCAATGCAAATGGACCACAAAGTAAAAGTGACAATCTTTCCAGAGACGCAAGTCAAGAATTCCAGGAAAGTAATAGCCGAGAGCTGCTCAAATCAAAAGCAGAGAGGGAAGCTCCCATCTACTATATAGGAGGTCCAGGGTTCAATTCTCAGGACCTCCTGGTGAAGGCAAGCTGGCCCACGCAGAGAGCTGGCCTGAGCGGAGAGCTGGCGCAGCAAGATGACACACAAAAAGAGACACAGAGGAGAGACAATAAGAGACACAGCAGACCAGGGAGTTGAGGTGGTGTTCTTGAGCACCTCTCTTCCACTCTGGAAGGTCCCAGGATTGATTCCCAGTGCCGCCTAAGGAGAAGACAAGCAGACACAGAAGAACACACAGCAAATGGACACAGCAAGCACAAAAACAACCAGGGTGGACAGGGGACAGATATAAATAAATAAAAATAAATCTTTAAAAACAAAAAAAAAGCAGAGAGAGCCCTTGACAAACGAGGATCTGGCCAAGGTAAATGAGTTAACAGTTAAAAAGGAAACATCGGCAGGTATGATCTAAAATAAGGGCTTCAAATAGAAAATTTGGCATCCTGAAATATTTTTGTCAACATGGATCATTTTTATGATAAGGCTATAAGTATCTTATTATTTGTTCGGAAATTTACACACATATACACAAAATTGAGTCTTTCTTTGTATTTTCCAAGAGTTTGTAATTATATAGCTGCAATCATAAACTAAATTTGGTTACGTTAAAGGTACATTTTTCCCAATTAAATGCATGTAAATGGTAATGTCCTTGAGGTCTTGATCTAAATTTTCCTGACCCTAATGATACTGAGCAAGATTTCATAATATGATTAGCTTCTTGTGATTCCTCTCCTGAAAAAGATCTGTTCATGCTTTGCCCATTTTTTAGTTTTCTTCTTCTTATTGATTTGCAAGTGTTATTTTCAAAGTCTGGATACTGATCCTTTGTTGGTTGTGTATATTACAAATATCTTACCCTAGTAACTGTCATTGTACTTTATTTATGGTATCTTTTAATTACCAATAGTGCTTTTCCGTTTAACATAGTCAAGTATATCAATTTTTAGAGTCAAATTTTTCTTATAAAAACTCTTTCTGTCTTGTTTAAGAAATTTTCCTTTAGCCCAAGGAAGATATTAATTTATACTTCATAATAAAAGTTTTAAATTTTTGTTGTTGATGTTGTAATCTTTAATCCATCTCTTTATGCTGTATGGGGTGGATACAAATTCATCTTTTTTCCTAATTAGATAACCTTTTTTTTTTTCAGCTCTATTTTCCCCTTCTCTCTACTGCTTAGATCTGCTTATAGTTGTCAATTAGAAAATGAAAAGAAAACCTTTGAACTGATTTTCATATGCCTTGCTATTCCTTATTACCTGCTAAATTTTACCCTCTTGCCTGGCCAAAAGCCAACAGAGAACAAAATGTATAAAGACCAAAATATAATAATATATTCAAGGTGTACAGTTTGTTACTTCCCAAGGATCTGTAATGTTGATACAGTCTCCTTACTGAAGCCTGCAACTGACTCAATCAAATAGAGCTGTATCGGGGATCTCCCTTCCCAACCTGCCATCCCCAAGGCCTGGGGCCTTCTCAGGATTTCCAGGAAAGCTAAGAGCTAATTAAATCTTCTTATAAACTTCCAGGAAGTTCATGGGACTTTTTTTTTTTTTCTCCTATTCCATTGGCCCAGGTAAATCACATGACCAAGCACAACACTGGATGGGGAAATATTCTCTGCCTATGGAGATGTACCTCAAGGCACATGATGTGGACATGATTTATAAAAACCCTCAGATGAGGTAAGAAAATAGTTGGGGATAGACCCTGAAGCCTTCTTGGCTTAGATGACAATCTTTTCCTGTGCATTTCCCTATCATAGCATTTACCACATTTTATTGACATTATCTATTGCTGTGTTTGTCTCTTTTTCTAGACTTCAAGATCCTCAATGGGCAGAAATAGTGCTTTATTCAATGCTGTGTATCCCCAGTGCCTAGGACAGATATAGATCCAGAGAGAGAGAAAGAGAGAGAGATGGATAGATAGATATAGATAGATGATAAAGAGAGAGAGACATATACATATGTATACATATTTATATATATCAAAATACATATATTGAACTGAATGGTTTTCATTTATGCTGCTTCTGCAATGATGATCAGCTTCAGTGTTTGTTTATCTAAGAATTAGAAAAAGTTAATACATGTTAAGATTTTCTAAACTTACTAAACTCCCTGGTGTGCCTTTTCTTTTTTTTAATTTTTATAACCAAACAGCTCCATTATTTTTTCTTTTTTTTTAACTAATCTTCCTTTCCTTGTTGATCTGAGTTGCCACCCCTGTCTGTAGCAACATCGGCAATACTGTTGGGTGAAGAGAATGCAGATCCACAGGACCTCTTATACATTGCTAGACAGAGCGAGAACCAGTGCAACCATTTTGGAAAATAGATGGTAGTATCTCCTGAAGCTGAATATCTGCCCCAGGAGTCAGCAATTCATGTGTTATGGATCCGGGACAATCTCATAGCCAGGTACAACTGAAATTGTGTCTCCCTAAAAATGAGTTACTATTTAGCTGCTTTAATCATCTTGAAAAGGGATCATACTCCCAAATCTTTGGGCTTTTACTTTAATGCTCCCAGCTGCCCTTTTCACAGTAGCAAAAACCTGCAAATGAATAATCACAGACTCACCAACAGGAGCGTGATCATACAGCAGTGATACAGTCACACCATGGAGTATTTGAAAGCGCCCAAATAGCTGTACTACAGCAACATGCAACAATGGGGATGGGTTTTATCAATATATAATGTTTAGTGGAAAAGGCAAATTACATACAGTATGGTACCCTTTTTTTATAGAGCTAAAAGAAACTAAGATAAAAATACAGACTTTTTAGGAATACACAGAGATGCAATAAAGCAATATAAAAAGGAAAGCAAGGGAATATCAGCATTCCGGTTGGCAGCTACCTTGAGTGCAGGGAGGCAGGAATATGGGCTGGGAGACATATAGCTCAGAGTAGGTGGTGGGTTCACATGTCCTTATTACATTATTAAAATTAATTGCTTAAATTTTTTTTAAAAGCAAGACGTGTAAGGACCAATGATGAGAGTCAAATACCAAAGATTATGTGCACCTGTTGTCCAAAGGAGGATAAACACAAGATTAAAATAAATGATAAAAACAAACTTTAAAAAGTTATTTCATATGTCCATTTAAAGCACCCATCAAGGTTTTTGGTTGGTTGTTTGCATGTTTGTTTTAGATTCAATAAGAAACTTTAGGCCCTAGTTTAAGGGGATGTACTTCAAGGATGGCTTCTCTGTACCAATTACCTTCAGCTCATGAGGAACTTCTGCAGCTCAAAATCCAACTGCTTCCTTTCAAGACATTTTGAAATTTGCTGACAAATTTTTACTCTGACACTTTTCTTTCAGCAATCCTCATCAGCTCTAGGAAATAACCCAATACTTTTTCTTGGAATGGGTCAGATCAGTTACTTTCCAAGATGAATGTTTTCCTTACCTTATACCGTTTGTCTTAAAATCGATGCCTTCTGGCTAAGATTTTTCAAGAGCAACTTTAAGTTCCTTGTTAAGAATTAGAAAATACTCTAGTTCCATCAGTATCACACTTAAAAACTACAAAAGTGTGCTTTCATCAATGTTAACAAAAGTGCCATATACCACAAAAGGGTGGTATATGAGAATCCTGAATTTTATGCATGATTGTTCTATAAACCCACAACTACTCTAATAAAAAATAAATAGAAATTGTACACAATAAATAACTTTGATTTACATTTTTAGAAAAAGAAATAAGGAAAGATGTGCCCACTGGGTGCCAGTAGGAGCTGTGACAACTCCATGGCAGTAGGAGGGTGGGACTCCAGGCATGTTGCTGATGAGCAGTTGTCAAAAGAGAAGGATGGCAGACAAGTGCTGCTGAGCATGCCAGGTGAGAGTCCCATGTAACGCCTGAGGTCACCGGGCCAGCCCTGTCTGGGAGGCTTCCTCAGCTATGTCCTGGTACAATGGTGGTGCTCAAAAGATAGTCAAGATAAATGGCAGGGAGAACTTGACCCCACAGGCCATAGTCTGTCTGACCTCTAGGACTTGGATGGCTTCTCCTGCATGGGCCAGGCTGGATGACTCTGGCTAGGGATGTTCCATGCTGTTCTAGATCAGTATTGTCCAATATGATGTCCCATGATGATGATGATGAAATGTTCTATATCTATACTGTCCAATATGGTAGCCACTAGGCACATGTGGCTAGTGAGCACTTGAAATAAAACAAGTGCCACTGAGGACCTGAATGTAGAATTATCCACTAAAAAGAAAAAAAGTAGGATAGTTCTTGGATGGTTGGTTAATTTGGTTTTCTTTATGTTATTGAGGACCCAGGCTCTTAGCTGTCATTTGCCATCCTCAGCTTTGGCTTTTGGCCTCAGGCTTGTCCCAAGATGCTGGAGATCCTGTAATCACAGCATCCTCACATCTCATAGATTTCCCTTTTCAGAAAACCTCTACACTACATTTCCCCTGACATCTCATTGGCCATGCCTATGCCTAAACCACAAAACCAGGAATGGGTTTCCCACAGTGGTCTTAAACTAATGGAGATTCATCCTCATCTCCCATATCCCTGAAGCATGTGGCTACCCCTGACAGCAAGGAAGAAGGGAGAATGGCTATTGTGTGAGCAACCCACAGTACCTGCCATGGTTAATATAAACGCCTATCCCCAAAAATAAACAAATAATCATAATACCTGAGATTAGAACATGTGCCAAGTTGCCTTCTAGAAGCTCATAGTCTAGTGAAAGAGCCAGCATTTTTTTCGTAAAGGGCCAGATAGTAAGTATTTTAGGTTTTGAGGGTAATTTAATCTAGTCTACAACTACTAACTCCGGTATTGTAGTGCAAAAGTAGCCAAAGTTAATAAGTAAACAAATAGGTATGCCTGTGCTCCAGTAAAACTTCATTTACAAAAACAGGTGGCAGGCTAGATTTGACCCAACTGTTGTGGTTTGTGAACCCCTGGCCTAGTGGAAAGACAAGTATGTAAACCAAGATCTAATCCTGGCCTGCACACATTTTGTTTGGCAAACCCAGGGTTTAAGCAAGACATGCACATTCCTCAACCACAGTCCCCATTCTTCCCTATTGCCTTATACCCTGCCACTTTTCACATGTACTGTTATGACTCCTTTGTAAGGGTGAAGGCTGTTTTGCCTGGACTACCAGGAGACATCTATTTGTTTCTTTATGCATCTTTAGAGAAAGATTTGGGGGTGGGGGGGGGACATAAATTTCATTAACAAATACCATATAATGAAACTGTATCTTCTGCTATAATCCCTACCATATTTTGGGGCCACACACACATACGCACATACACACACACACACTCACAATTTAACTAAATTATTTGGAAACTGATTTTCTAGACATCTAGCCAGAGAAACCCTGTGATAGTCCTTAGAGAAGCCCTGTGACAGTCCTTTCTCAGGAGTGATCAACAGGCCTGAGTGGTCCCTGTTGACAAGCTCCGTGGTAACCCAATCTCTGCAGTCTGCTGACGAGCCACACTCCCGTGGTTTATGAGCTCAGTGGAATCCCTCAATAGAATTATACCCTTTTATTGAGTCCTGAACCATTTATTATCGTGAATACTAAACCAGTTCAAGTGGTCCATCCCCCCGCCTTAGCATTAGACAAAGCCTTCGACAATTACCCTTCTCTTCAAAGAATGTGTTTTCCTTGGCATTGCAACCTACTGAAACCTAACATGCCTGGACCCTATTGCACTTCACCTCCAGTCTGGAGCCAGCCTGCCACCAACTCACAGTGGTGTCTGGGGTCATTTGCACAGGACCCATGGCGAAATTAAATGTTTCCCTTTCTATAAGGAAAGGATGACCAAAGAAAAGGAAAAGTGTGAGCTCAACTTCAAAGGGGATGGCTAAGCTCCTCACCAAGGGCAGCGGCTTCCAGGGGCCATCAGGCAGTTGAGAAGCATGCTTTCCATACCCAACACACCAATACCTAAGGCTGCCCAGAAGGTGATGTTTCCTGAAACCAATGCTAAACAAGGAGACAGATCACTTGTTTTTATTCCATAAATATTTATTCAGCAACTGCCAAGTGTCAGATATGGCACTAGGCAGGATTTGGCGAGGAATGAAAAAGATCTGCTGTCTGCCCCGGCAGAGCCAACAGTGAGAGGTGGGAGGTGGGGGAGGTGCTGGGGGTGGTACTGGGCTGAAGAGTGTCCTCCAAAAATTCCTGTCCACCTGGAACCTCTGACTGTGACCTTATTTGAAAAGTGTTGTGTTGATTTGAGTCTTTTGTGGACCTCAGAAAATTATGTTCTTAAATTGGTCCATTCCTGGGGGGGGGGGGGCGGACCCTTTGATTGGGTTGAATTCAGTTGGGGGCCTTTGATTGGAGTACTTCAGTGAGGTGGGACCCAAGGTGGGTGTTAATCCTTTTACTGGGGTCCTTTATAAATGGAGAAGGCAGAAAAGGAGCTGTCATTTTACCCTGCCATGTGAGAGAAGACTCCAGGATCACCTACAGCTGCAGAAACAGAGAAACTCCAAGAGGTTAAGAGAGAGGCCTGAGGCTGGAATCAGTGGAGTACCGAGGCATGGAAAGAGGCATCCCCCGAGAGGCTCAAAGAGATGAAGCCCAGAGGAGAGGGAGAAATGAGTCATATGCCTGAGAGCTGTAAGCTTTTCTTTTCTTTTTTTTTTTTTTTTTTACCGGGAGGTACCGGGGATCGAACCCCGGTCTCTCCATATGGTAGACGGACGCCGAACCTCTTGAGCACAGAATGAGGTTGGCTTTTATACTGGGAATTTATTAGGTTATTTTAACCTAATAAATTCCCAGTATAAAAGCCAACCTCATTCTGGTATTTTGCATTGGCAGCTTTTAGCAAACCAAAACAAGTGTCTTTGCAGATTTAAATAGTAAAATTAAGATGAGGTCATCCTGGATTAGGGTGGGCCCTAAATCCAATGGCTGGTGTCTTTATCAGAGAAAGGAGAGGGAGATTCAGACACGCACAGGGAAGAAGGCCTTGTGACCTCAGAGGGATGCAGCTATAAGCCAAGGATTGCTAACTACCACCACAAGCTGGAAGAGGCAAGGCAGGGTCCTTCTCCTAGAGCCTTTGGAGGGAGCAGGGCCCTGCAGAAACCCTGATCTCGGACTTCTGGCCTCCAGAACTATAAGATAATAAATCTCTGTTGTTTCAAGCCCCCCAATTTGTCGTACATTGTTAAGCAGCCTTAGCAAGCTAATAAACTGGTAACCTAGGCAGTGATATGAAAGGAAATTGTCATAAGGGAAAGAAAGGATGCTGAGGATGCTGAGAGATAATAATGGGGTAACTTTATGTATTTACTTGTTTGTTTGTTTACTTATTTTTTAGGAGAAACCAGGGATCAAACCTGGGACCTTGTATGTTGGAAGCAGGTGCTCAAACCACTGAGCTGTACCTGCTCCCCAGTAACTTACTTTAGATCACGGGGTCAGAGAAGGCCTCTGAGGAGGTGAGATTTAAGCCAAGACTTGAAGAATGAGGAAGAACATGGCATGCAGAGTAGGGAGCTGGAAAATTGGGAGGAGAATTCCTGGCTGAGGGCAGTGGCTGTGCAAAGGCCCCAAAAGTAGCTGAGTTTATAGTTTTCCAAAAACTGAAAGAAAGCTGGCGTGAGTGGGGAAGAGTAAAATGGCGTAAGATATGCTGGGAGGGGCAGGTGGAGGCCTATTCCTTGGAAGCCACTGGAAGGAGCTGGGATTTTACATCACATACAAGAGAAAGCCATTGAAGGGTTTTAAGCATAAGAATAATGTGATCAGATTTACATTTTATCTTGTTTTTTAAAGATTTATTTTATTTATTTCTCCCCCCTCATTGTTTGAACTTGCTGTGTCTGTTGTCTTCCTTGTTTCTTTAGGAGGCAACAGGAGCTGAACCCAGGACCTCCGATATGGGAGGGAGATGCCTAATCACTTGAGCCACCTCCACTCCTTGCTTTATTGTGTCTCTCATTATGTTTTCCTCCCCGTGTCTCTTGTTGTGTCATCTTGTTGCATCAGCTCGCCACGCCTGCCCATCATGTCAGCTCGTTGTCTTGCTCATCTTCTTTAAGAGGCACTGGGAACCAAACCAGGGACCTCCCATGTGGTAGGCGGGAGTTCAATCACTTAAGCGGCATCCACTTCCCTACATTTTATCTTGAAAATACTTTTGAATAGTGTAACTGACCTCAGTTTAAACTGGGATTTATTATTTTCATTGTAATTTTAGCAACAACAAATGCAGTGTTTTGTCATTTACAATGCACTGTTACATATAGTAACTCATTTAATAAAAAATACATTTAACCCAAATACAAGCCAGGAATCATGTGGTCCAGCATCTGCCTCATATCACATTTTAGGAAGTGTAGCCAAGTGGCCAAAAATAGTTCAAAACAATTCCGATCTTTACCGGCATCTCTTCTGGAACAACAAAGGGGATCCAATTCACAACCAAGACCAGCACTTCTTCCAACCCTCTTTCCCGTTTGCTCTCATTTTCAACACCTCTTCCAATTCAGTTTCCTCAGCAGCCTCTTTCCTCATGCCTCGGCTTTAACTCACTCCCACTCAAAACTTCTCCCAAAACCCCAGCTAAGGATCTTGAGTCCTTCAACTCCCCAAATTTCCTTCTTGGATCTGTCCTGTTTTGCTTTTCAGGGTTTTTGTTTTTGTTTCACCTCTCAGGTACTCTCTACCACCCCATCCTCCCAATAATTACCCCATCAGGATAGTAGGGTCTAGAATTCCCAGCTGGATGAGCCACCGCCTCTCTTTGCAGGGGAGTCAGCCTAGCAGCCAAAGACAGAATCCAATCCCTCTCTCTCTCCCTCTCTGAAGGGCGGTGGAGGACAGAAGTGCAAACACAATTTTATGTCTTGAGTTATTTCCTTCCTTCCACACATAATTTAAATTTTTTTTAATTATAACCTCCATGAGGGGAGAAACTCCATCTTGTCCCTTTTTCTATCCCCTACATCATAGAGCCGGCCACCTTGCACAAAAATGAAGATAAATTGATAGCAGATGCTTGCCTCAGACTCTGAATCCTTGGTCCACAATCAGACATTCTTCCAACATCTTCTACAGAGTTACTGAGCTGAAACTGTCTGGTCTTAATTAAGCTGTGGCGACATCCGTCATGCGTGATTGATGACTTTTTTCCATCCACTCATCACTCCTAAAAATGGACTCAATTTCTACTAACGAGGAATCAACTGACTAAAGGCACCCTGGAGCATTAAGTGCAGAAGGCTGTGGAGGTCATCCAGGGTAGTGACGTCATCCAGGGGGAGGGAAGGGGCAGCAGACACGCCGAGACCCTGTTCCCACGGCAGTGGACAGGAACAGCAAAAGGGAGGGAGGAAAGCAGTGAGGGAGGGTCTCAGGAGGAGCCCGGAAAGGCCAAGAGGCCGTGTACTTGACCATGTGCTGCGTGCTCCTTAGGGGAAGGAACTGTGTTATTCAAAATTGTAGTTCCTGCCTCCTCTCCAACCCCCACCTCCAAGCTCCTGGAGAGGACCTAGCGCTATATGAGGTTGGTTGGTTGGTTGGTTGGTTGAATGTGCCATCAAAATCTCTATGAAGAACCCTATTATCCTTTCCCAGTGCTATTCCTCAGGGACTTCGCAAAGACCACAAGGTCACAATTGCTTCTGTTCTCTTAAGCCAACTTCCAATTTCCCAGTCTAAGAAAGGAGGTCAGTGGTTTCTTAGAATCCCAGAGTCCCCAAAAGATGCTTGCAATGGCACAAGCAGCCAAGAGGCGTTCATCGAAGCCATCTGTCAGAGAATCTTATTTGTTAAAACTTTCTCATTGAAAGCTTGCGTGGCCACTTTCATTTTAACCTTTCTAATGTTTTACAAGTGTCACTAAACTCCTTCTTTGGAGCCAAACATTTTTTAAGCACCTACTATGTGTCGGTGCTATAGGGTAGGTGGTCTTCAAACTTTTATGCTCACATTACCCCAAAGGAATGTTGACATACTATGCAGCCCCTTGCACATTTTTAAGTTGGCATCTAAGATTTTTTTTTTTTTTTAAAGATTTTATTTATTTATTCATTTATACCCCCCTTGCTGCCTGCGCCCGCTGGGCCAGCCAACCACGCCGCGCAGGCGGGCCTGCCCTCACCAGGAGGCCCCGGGAACCGAACCCGGGGCCTCCCATACGGTAAACGGGAGCCCCACTGACTGAGCCACAGCCGCTTCCTAGCATCTAAGATTTTTTATCATAAATGTAAATAGTTCAAAGTATGCAACTCCCACTGTATTGTAAATATTGACATTTTATAAATGAAACTGTTACATCACTCTTTTAAATATTTCCAATGCCACCTAAATACCATAGCAATTTAATACCCACCATCAACTATTTTTAAAACAAGCTTCTCTATGAGTCAGAAAATTTTACATTTTTTTTTTCTCCTTGAAATCGTATTTCCATTTTGCTTTCCTCACAGAATTTCATTCTAATATGATGTTTCAGCTAGAAAGTCTTTTATTAATCACACTATCACCATTCATGCAAGAAAAAAAATGCATATAAATTGAAGTTCTATTTTTTTTAACTTCCTGTGACCATTAGGCTCTAACTGTTAAAAATTTTCCTCCACGGGAACAGATGGAGCTCAAGTGGTTGAGCGCCTGTTTCCAATGTATGAGGTCCTGGGTTCGATCCCTGGTACTGCCTAAAAAAACAAACAAACAAATGAAAAAGCCAACTCTCATTGGGGAATGGATGTAGCTCAGTGGTTGAGTGCCTGCTTCCCATGTACAAAGTCCAGGTTCAATCCCCAGTAACTCCTAAAAAAAAAAAAATTTCTTCTGGATTGAGCTCTCATTGTAATTTATTACTGCTACACATTTGATAAAGTGGTATAAATATGTTACAAATTTTGGTATATAAACATTAAATATACAATACAATTATTGGAAATGTATGTCATAATCAGATGGACAAGAGTGGGATCAGAGGCTCCACGTACACCAGTATTTTGTGTGTCACAGGGACTTCAGGGTGAAGGAAGGCTGGATGTTTCTTTGTTAATGTGGAAGAAAAACATCTATAAAGAGTAGGAAGAAAAGGAGAACCAGGCTCCACAGCAGATGCACTTTAGGATTCCTTTGAACTGCCCTTGGAAAGTTCTCCCATCCCTCTAGAGGTAAGAGCACCTGGGGTTTGAAGATCAAGCCATGGGGAACACAGGGAAGAACAAGACACTTTCAGTCTTTCAGGAGTTTGCATCTGGGTAAGGAGAAGGGATGTAGATTAATGACAATAAAAGATCTAAGGACAAGTTCAAGACCATAGATGTGATAGGCAGAACAACGGCTTACCCCAAGAGGTGCATGTCCTAATCCCCAGAACCTGTGGCTAGGTCCCCTTGCATGGCAAAGGGGAATTACGGTTGCAATGGACAACCCCCATCCCCAAAAGCAGAGAGTGTCTGCAAGAGCAAGCAAGACAGTTCCACCCATCTGCCCCATGGGATCTAAGACCTTCTCAATCGGAAGCAGAGTGGGCATCACCACCCCAAAATCCTCAAGATTGAGGAATGAACAAACATAAGGGGGAATGCAGCTATGGACCAAAGTAGATTTATTATTCTAGCAATGGAAGAACTTGTAACATTGACATAAAAGCAGTGGTCACCAGAGCTTTTGAGGGGAGAGAGAGGGAAGAATAGGTGTAACATGGGGCATTTTTGGAAGATTGGAATCATCCTGCATGACATTGCAATGATGAATACAAGCCATTATACATTTTGTCAAAACCTATAAAATTGTGTGGTGCAAAGTGTAAACCATAAATGTAAGCTATAGAGCATGGTTAGTAGCAATGCTTCAATATTTGTTTATCAATTGTAACAAATGTACCATACTTATGAAAGATGTTATTAATGGGGAAAAGTAGGGGCGGGTATATGGGAATCCCCTATATTTTCATATTTTTGATGTAATCTAAAGCATCTTTAAAAATAAAATAAAAGTTTTTTTTTTTTATTTGAACTTAAAAAAATAAGTTTGCAGATGGAATGAAGGTTGCCAATCAACAGATAAAGGGATTATCCTCTGATATCACAAAAGTCCTCAAGAGTGTAAGAGGGAGGCAGAAGAGGAGGTCATAATGACACAATGTGAGAAGTGCTCATATTTTTTTTCCAATTGGACATGAACTTAAATTTGTGGAGGTGCTCCATGTCTTATGACACAGAAAAGATTCCAGCTTTTTTTTTTTTTTGGAGGTACCAGGATTGAACCCAGGATCTTATACCTGGGAAGCAGGTGCTCAACCACTGAGCTATATCCACTTCCCAATGAGAACTGGTTTTTTCATCTGTTTGTTTGTTTGTTTTTAGGAAGTACCAGGGATCGAAACTGGGACCTCGTACATTGGAAGCAGGCGCTCAACCACTTGAGCTATCTGCTCCCAATAAATTTCAACAGTTATGTGTATTGTTTTAAGCCCCTGAGTCTGCGGTAACTTGCCACAGCAGCCATAGGAAACTAATACAACAGAGAAACGCTCCCCAGGATGGACAACAGGAGCCCTGGGAGATCAGAAAGATCCCCCACCACCTTCTTGCTGTGGACTGAAGGGTGCCATGGCCAGGTGCTGGCCAAGTAGAGGCAGCCCACACCTGGCTCCAATCCCTAGTCCATCCAGCTGGGCCCCAGCTGTTCTGCCAGCCTGAAAGCACAGGTAGGCAGCCACTCAGGGGCCCCACACCTGTCCTGCTCTGGCCTCATCTCTTGGGCTCTTTCTGTCATGCACAGAGAAGGTCTAAAAAAGCTGAGTCTTTCTTCCCTGCAATACCTCTAATTCAACAACACTGCAAGGGGGGGGTACTGTTATCCCCATTTTACAGCTGAGGAAACTGAGGCTCAGAGAATTGTGATACCTGGCCCATCAGGAAACAACAGGCAGCAGCTGCTCTATGCACTAACCTAGGAGCTTATTGAAATCCAGATTCCTGGGCACCCCCTGCAGACACACTGTCTCAGAAGCTTCTGAAATCAAACCCAAGAATCTGTCTTTTTTTACCCCAAGCTCTCCATCCAAGTAATCCCAACACTCAGGCAGATTTGGGGACTACAATACAGCATAGCTTTGAGCTGCCAAGGTAAATCCTTATTTCAGTGAAGCGCTGTTGCCAATCAAATATTAGGCTACAGAGATGGCCTCCCTATTACCTAAAAATGGGTCTCAGCCTTCTTACTGCGTAATAACCTCTGGGATGGGTCCCAGCAACAGTGTTTTGTTTTGTTTTTTTAAAGATTTATTTTATTTACTCCCCCGTCCGTCGTCGCCCCCCCTCCCCCACCCGCCGTTGTTTTGCACTTGCTGTCTGCTCTCTGTGTGTTCTTCTGTGTCTGCTTGTCTTCTCTTTAGGCAGCACCAGGAACCAATCCTGGGACCTTCAAGAGTGGAGAGAAGCGCTCAATCTCTTGCGCCACCTCAGCTCCCTGGTCTGCTGTGTCTCTTATTGTCTCTCCTCTCTGTCTTTTTTTGTTGCATCATCTTGCTGCACCAGCTCTCTGCACAGCCAGCACTCCTGCACGGGCCTGCTCACCGCGTGGGCCAGCTTGCTTTTCATCAGGTGGCCCCGGGAATCGAGCCCTGGGCCTCCCATATGATAGACAGGAGCCCAATCACTTGAGCCACATCCATTTCCCAACAGTGTTTTCTTAAAGATCCCCCAGGCAATAATGATGTTCAGTCAAGGTTGAGAGTCCTTACCCTAAAAACCATAGTAAGTTCAATTAAAGCTCATGTTGTACTCATTTTAGGCCACTGCTCTAAGTGTTTTATATCCACACAACCACATTAAGAGATAGATGCCACTAGAATCCCCATCTTGTAGGTGAGGAAACTGAGGCACAGAGAAAGAGTCAGGGACTTGCCCACCATCAGAAGGCTAGCAAGCAGCAATAGCGGGATCCGGACCAGATAGCTGAGCTTCAGCCTCTGTGTGCTTAACAACCATGATGCCTCTCTGGGAGGCAAAGACCCTTGTTCACCCACCCCATGGCCAGGTCCCAAGAGGTTCACATTCGCTGTGACTGCTCTGTGTCAGGGAAGGCCAAGAGGAGAGGCTGTCCATCCAGCCCCGTGCACCAGGGCCTACAGCGATATCAGGGTGCAAGAAAAAAACTGGGGTGGGGAGATGCTTTTCCACCGGTGTTCAACCGCGTCCTCCCTGCCCCTCCCCACCTCCAGCCCAGAGGACATGCTACGAGGCTGATCCCTGAACCCGGGGGGCAGTCGGTTAGGCTCGTTGCCGTTCGCATGTCCATGGCCTCTCCACTGAGACTGTGCACCTAGAGCCAGGTAACGTGCCTTCCTGGAAAAGCCACGTTTTATCTGATTAGAAACATACGTTCTTTTAAAAATTATTTCAAAACACCGTGGACACCGAAAGAATTGAACACAGGGGCTCAAACAAATACTTGTACATGAATGTTCCTAGCAGTATTATTTGCAACAGCCAAAAAGTGGAAACAACCCAGGCATTCATCGACAGATAAGATAAGCAAAATGAGGTCTATACACAGCATAGAATATTATTTAGCCATAAAGAAGCACGAGGTTCTGGTACGTGTGACAAGGTGGATGAATCTCAAAACATCAGGCTAAGCAAAAGAAGCAAGATGCTACGAGTCACATATTGCATGATTCCACTTATATAAGACATCAGATATCAGAGGTGGCAATCTATAGAAATAGAATACAGATAGATGGTTACCAGGAATAGGGAATGGGGAGTGACAGCTTAATGGGTACAGGGATTTCTTTTGGTGCAATGAAAATGTTTTTGGAACTAATAGAGGAGGTGGTTGTACAACATTATGAATGTACTCAATGCCGCTAAATAGTTGCTTCATTTTTTAAAAATCACCATGGACCGATGAACATTGAGAAATGGAGGGGAAAACTCTGTACAAAGAGTATATGTATGGGGGACGGATGTGGCTCAAATGGTTGGGCGTCCGTCTCCCATATGGAGGGACCCGGGTTTGATACCCGGGACCTCCCGGTAAAAAAAAAAAAAAAAAAAAAAAAAAGAGTATATGTAATACAATTCCAATTTTGTATCAAATATGTATGTATATGCATTTTTAAAACTGGAATACAATATGCCCAAATACTGACCAAAGGGTGATTTTGATTCTTCTTTCTCTTTATCTGGATATTCTAACTATCTTACCATGAATTTGTATTACTTTTGAAATAAGGGATGGGGGAGATTCAAAGCAATTATTTTTTTAAAGCGATGGCCTATAATAAATTAAGATGCTTGAAATTCTAACCAAAGTATTTTCATACCTAATCCTATATTAGTGAGTGTTGCTAAGGAACCATGTGATGCAAATTAGGAATAATCCCAAGTATAGCTCAAAAGGGTAAAAAAAGAAGCAGTCAGTTAGGTAGAGCCTATCGACTGAAGAAAGGCATCATGGGCCCATATCTGATCTTGCCAGCTTGCTCTTCTCCAACTCACGTGGAAAAGAAAGATGATTTCTTCCCCAGCCACAAAGCCTGGGTAGTTGAAGGCAAGAAGATGAAAGCCCAAGGCAGCCCAAATATTCTCTACAGAGTATAGTCAGGGCCAGGGGAAGACTAATAATAATTAGTATTTATTATTTCATTTATTTAATTCTCACGACATCCTTTCAAGGTGGGTAATCATTATCTGCATTTTACAGGTAAGGACACTGAGGCACAAAGAGTTTGGTGACTTCCCTTTTGTCACCCAGTTAACAAAGTTATAGGCCCAGGGGAACAGATGTGGCTCAAGCAGTTGAGCACCCGCCTCCTACATGGGAGGTCCTAGGTGTGGTTCCCGGGGCCTCTTAAAGAAAAAACAAACAATGAGCAGACAAAGAGCAAAACAATGGACAAACAATGAGCAAACAATTACCAAAACAGAAGAGGGAGCCAATTCAGGAGAGCCGATGTGGCTCAGTGGTTGAGCACCAACCTCCCACATACGAGGTCCTGGGTTGAATTCAAAAGTTATAGGCCCAGGAGACAGCCCGATTCCAGACCCAGGAAGTTTAACCATTTACAGTACTGCCTCCCAAGGAAGACCAGGTTGTGGAGAGATTTCATTCCAGTCAGAGAGCCCGTCTTAAGACTCAAGGGAGGTTTTCAATGCCAAAGTCAGAGTGAGAGGAAGGAGCAGCCTCTCTTAAAGCAGAATGAAGAATGGAGAAGAAAAAAAGAGAAAGAAGTGTTAATAGTTAAGGAGTAGTGAGAATCATACAAGATTTTATGCTGGCATTTTCTCAATTTTTGCGAGGTTCATTGCTTTTAAATATAGGGTGTTTGGGGTTCACCTGCTTAATGAGGAAGAGCTGTGTGGTGAGCCTGTGTCCATATGTATGTGAATGTGCACTCACATGCGTGTGTGCATCTGTGGGTGGGTGGGTGTAAAGCGTGTGCATGCATGCATGTGTGAGTACAGATGCATGTGTGTGCGTGTGGGGGGGAACACACATGTGTGTGCACAAACGTGCATACGTGTGTGGGAGCATGCATGTGTCTGTGCGTGTGTGCAGATGTGAGTGTGTGCAAGTATCATGCATGGCCACGCCCACAAGACGCCTGACTGCCAACCATCAGCAACGCACTTTTGTCTCCCTAGCGGCAGCCTAGTTAATTACCAGTAAAATGCCTCATAGTAGATGGCCTCCGGGGAGCCTGCCCGCACACCCTCGCTCAGGCCACAGCAGTGTCTCCTCCTCCGTCTCCTCATTTGCTCAGAGTAGTTGGCAAACTGACAGCAAATGAATAGCCAGGGGTGCACTTAGTGGCCGCTCCTCAGGGATTCCAAAGAAGAAAAGAGCTTGCTCATCCCCACTTTTTCCAGCAGATGCAAGTATAACGACCCTCGGATCTCACTCGGCAAAAGCCACCGCACATGCCCACCGGTCTCCTTCTCCTGTGCACCCAGAGGGAGCAGCAATCTCCACCTCCAGGTAGGATGGAGACCTCCTCCCTCTGATTGTCCCTTCTGTGATGATGGCCACATTCTCAAGCCTCTCCCTCAGGGCAGTATCGCTCACCCCACACAGGAGGGGGCCCCTCTCTGTGGGCTTTCCTTGGAACCAGACAAACTGCAGAAAGGTGAGACCCGATGGAAAGTTAGCAAGCAGGGAATCTTCCTCGCCTAATTCTAATGTCATCAATAACCTCAGAGCTTATTGCAAGTACTTTAAAAGGAGGAGCTTTTGCAGTCTTTCCCTATCAGGAGGCAACAAGCAAAGTCTTCCCGAGGGGCAGCTTGCAGGAGGGTAGCCTGACCTGAGAGTGGGAATCAGCCAAAAAGCAAGTCAAAAGGGCAAGAGCCTTAAGGGGTGGGGGAGGGGTACTGCTGTATAGAAGATGCATCCCTCCTGGGAGAACCTTATCCCATCTTTAAGATAGAAAGTTGGGGTCATTTCCAAAGCAATGGGGCCAAGTGTAAGAAATGCAGGGCAAATTGCAGGAATGGAGCCTACTGAGCACTTAGGTGACTTTTTAAAGCATCCAGAAGAAAGGTCAAACTGCGCCCCAAAAAAAGGTAAATTGCAGAATAAAAGCAGGCCTGTGGATGGCTAACACAAGGCCTGGAGGGCTGAGGGAGGTGGTGGGGAACCAGCCTCTGGGCTCTAAATGAGATCTTTTCCATTTTCCAGCAGTTCAGAGAGAGTCAAGAGGGGTTTTCTAGGGGAGCGGCTGTGGCTCATCAGTAGGGCTCCCGTTTACCATATGGGAGGCCCCGGGTTCGGTTCCCGGGGCCTCCTGGTGAAGGCAAGCCCGCCTGCACGGCGTGGTTAGCTGACCCAGCGAGCACAGGCAGCAAGGTGGGGATAAATGAATAAATAAATAAAATCTTTAAAAAAAAAAAAAAGAGAGGTTTTCTTAGCAGGGGGGAGGGGAAGCAGGGGCAAGGCGGTGCTATTAAACTCGGAGCAAAGAGAACCTTGTTCATAAGTGAGCGACTGTCAAAAGTGTGGCTAGGGCTCAAAACCATCCTTGTAGTCCAGGGACACCTAATTGGCATCTGCTCTGGACCAGGTCCTGGGCTGCATATTGTCTGGCCCCCAGCAAGTTGCCTGGAGCCAGTTAGCTCACCATCCACATGCAGGGGATAAGCGGGACTCCTCCTCCTTGCTCCAACCATCCCTCTCACCTTTCTAAGGGAAGCTTCCCCCCCACATCTTCCCAGGCCTCATCCACTCCCAGGCACCTCCCCAGCCCTCTCACCTGGCATCAAGCCCCCCTGCTGCAGCTACCCCCGAGAGAGGTGTAAGACTTCTATCTTAGTTTGCCTGAGCTGCGATCACAAATACCACAAACTGGTTTTGGCTTAAACAACAGGAATTTATTTATTGGCTCATAGTTTTGAGGCTAGGAGAAGTCCAAAGGCTGGATGCCGGCAGGGCTGGCTTTCTCCCCCAGACCGACTTGTTCTGGGGCTGGCTGCAGGTGAGCTTCGGGGTTCCTTGGCTTTCCAGTCACATGGCGCCGTCCTCTCCTTGCTCTTCTGGGTTCCTGCTGTCTTCTTGCTTCTGGCTCCTTCCTGTGGCTTTCTCTTTGCAAGGCCTCCAGATCAAGACCCACTCTCATGCAGTTGGGCCAGACCTGAACTAAAAATAGCATCTTCTAGAGGTCCTATTTATAATGGGCTCACACCCACAGGAATGGAGTAAGATGAAGAACACGTGTTGCTTGAGGCGCATAATTCAACCCACCGCACCGTCCTACCCAGAGGCGGATGCCTTCGATGGGCGACTCCAGGAATTCTTGACTCATGGGCTTTCAGAGCTAGAAAGGCCCACGGAGACCAATGCAGCTGGACCTTCTCATTTCAGAGGGGAGGGACCTAGGCCCTGAAGAGTCAGTCCCACCACAGATAAGGAAACCAGATCCCCTATGGCACAACCGGTTGGTTGGCTGGTCCCCTATCCAGGTGTTTGGAAGCAGGGAACTGCTGCCTGGCACCTGATGACCTCAAGCTGTGTATGGTCCTGCAGAACCCAAAAGGCTCCCCATCACGGAGCTGGAGCCAACACCACTTCTCATCTGTGAAAAGGGCGTGGTGCCTGGATCCCATATCTTCAGGATGTGCATCCTCAGAGACCCCAAAACACTTCTCTAGGCCTGTGAGTCCAGCCCCAGGCCACCAGGCATGAAGGATTAAATGGCTTAAATGCCACACTGAAAGGCCAGGGACAAGGATGGCATATGGGGTAGGGGTTGGGAGACCATAGAAAGGCCCTAAAGAGCTAACAGATTTGCCTTGCAGAAAGACTGGCCTAGAAACAGAGCCACACAAGGATTAGAGGGGTTGAGAAATATTGGCTTCCAGGTCACCACAGTAGTTCCGGTGAGAGAAGGGGCCAAACAGAGGCTGTGAACCCAAGAGATTTTTACATCAAAAGGAAATCATGGGGGATGGATGTGGCTCAAATGGTTGGACGTCCCTCTCCCATATGGAGGGACCTGGATTCGATCCCTGGAACCTCTGGGTAAAAATAAAAATTAAAAAAAAACGGAAATCACTCCCTCCCCGAGAAAGACTTCCATTTGCCCAAAGGGCAAAGGGTATAAATTCAAGGACCACCCTCTCCTAGGTATCAAATAATATTAATAATGGAGATGAGTAACATGTATCACAAGCATTTACTATTTGGGGTATTATATTTTGCTTTGCTCATATTAACTCATTTAACCTTCACACAGCCTTCAAGGTATGTATACTATTATCACGCCCATTTTACAGATGAGAAAACTAAGCACAGAGAATTTAAGTTACCACTCTAAGGTTGTAGGAGCATGCATGTTGGCAAAGTCAGGATTTGAACCCAGGCCGCCCACCTTCTGCAGCTGCCTGCTTGCTCACCCACTGCACTGGATTTGCCCTCTCTGGCTAAATACTAAGGATCTAAATAAGAACCAAAAAATGTTGTCCACTGACCAGCCAGCCCCACTGTTCAATTATTCGGCTTCATCGAGAACAGGAATCCAGACAGCTGGCTGAATTTGTTCCCATTTTCATCCAGATGTTTGGCATCCCATAAACAAGATGACATGTCCATGAGTGGGCACCCTTCAGGAACTGGGATTCTGTCACCAGCAGACACTTCCTTAATGCAAGTTTGTTGTTTCATGAATTAATGTTCTACCCGCCCCCCCCCAAAAAAAATTTTTTTTTGTTGAACCTCCTTGTGTATAGGACATCCTGAGAATCTGTTTCTGATAGCCTTTTTGGTTAACCCCATGCAATCCTGAGCCACAGATAACAGAGAGCCTGCCCGTGTCTCGTTTTCCAGCCGGTATTAGCCGAAGTCATGTTGGATTTTTTTTTTTTTTTGCATCACAAATAACAAAAACCATGCATACTTTAGCTTCATCCCTGAGGTTAAAAGTAAATACATAATTTTGGCAAATTACTCAGAATTACGGGCTAGCAGCATCTGGTTCGGATATTCTCGAGTAAATTATTGGCACGGTCCCTGCCACATTTTTAATTTTAACCAAAATGTTCTCAGAAACATGTGTTTTCTGTCCCGTTTGCATGTAATCAGCTTTAGAGAGGGCCTTGGAGCTTTGGAGTTTCAGAAATGAAGCTGCCCTACCTGGGCCCTGACTGCAGGCCTTGAAGAGCCCCCCACCCAGGGCTGGCGGAGGCTGCCCACCTGGGCCCGTGCCGGCTGCTTTCTGTTCCTGCCTCCAGCTCTGCGGAACCAGAGAACCCCACAGGTACTGTGTGTCCACGGCTCTCTCCCTTCACTCTGCTCCCAAATTACATACCTCGCTTTTATGTCAAGTCCAATATAGCTTCTTTAGCAGTTTTTTTTTCTCCTCCTTCTTCCACATCAAGAGTACCCAATTACTTTTATAAATACTTGTTTTAAAAATATCACAGTGGTTTCCTGCTGCTTCGCATACTGAAGGGCTACGCAGGATTTCAGACTCTTATAAATCTTTCAAACAGTTCATATTTTATCAACAAAGTGTGCTTTTTTGTAAACCCTAAGTATAAATCCTTGTCAAGGACGTTTTTCAATTCTTTGACCTTTCCAGAAAAATGACCAAATAAAAAGAAATTCTTGCCATTTTAAAAAATCATTTGCAAAGCCCTCGTTGTGCTCATTCATTCCACCTCGCCCACCGACAAGGGTGGCATTTTTGGTTACCAGGGAAAGCAGGAAGGGTTGCCGATTCCAAAACATGCCAGCAGAGGTCAAGCAGGGTTGTGTGCCGGGTCTTTAAAAGAAAATTCCAGGAAGGCCTTGGCTTTTGTTAAAGCTGAAAAGTTCCCTAGCTCCAGGCAGGGAGCTCTTGCGTGGATTTCCACAGCGGGTCCCAGGCCCTGGTGGAAACATCACCGGGGTCACCGGAGGGAGCAGCCCTGCCCTCTGGAGGTTGCTTCCAGGCCCTCGGGGCGCCACCGACCCGCCTGGACCATTCAGCTGTCCAGATGTATATATGGGCACGGCTGTGGTTTTCCACTTGGAACTGCTTGGAAATGCCCAAGGGATGGCCACTTAGGGGGCAAATCCCAAAAGGCTATTCAGCCATGAGCAACAAAATTTCGGGCAGGAAAACAGCCAAGCTGTAGCTACCAAACAAACGAATGTCTGTAAGCTCGGGAGCAGGATATCCTAGCCTTCTCCAATAGGGCTGAACTTGATATGTTATTTATGTATTTTTTTAATGTTCTGGAAACCATGCTGGGCAGGGAGGCAGAGAGAGGGAGAATAAAGGGAACGAATGTAGTTAAGGTATAGCTTAGAGCCTTCGGCCTCAAACACAAAAAGAACCAGCCACCTTCCAGAATCGGTAACCTTGGGTGACGTACTTTTGCTTCTCACCCCTGAACATCGAGGAAAGTGTTTCTCATCAGCTTAGCTTAGCGTCACCACTACCACCAACTCGCCACCCAGCCCTACCAGGTGCATTCATTCGGCAGATGTGTAATGGACACCTACTATGTGCTCAGTTCTCCTGGGAGGTGAGGCAGGACCAAAGAGGTAGGAAACGGGTATCCTTGCTCAAGAATCGAGCTGGGCTCTCCACCTTGAAGCCACCTAACCCCACCAGGCAGCACGTGAGCCATGCCCTACGGAGGCATCCACACAATCAGGGCAACCCCCAGAGGAAGCTTCCAGACAGGAAGCATTGAAATGGGGGAAGGATTTGGAGAGGCACAAAAGAAAGAAGAAGAGGCTTCAAAATAAGAACAGGCAGGTTAGCCCTTAAGGAGGCAGGCTGGGCCTGAGAGAGAGGCGGGAGGGCCAAAGGCAGTGAGATGAAAAAGGGGCCGCGAGGTGGCACATGCCGCCTGGGGGTCAGCACAGAGAGGACACTGAACTCTCTGCCAAAAGGTTTGCGGTCAGTGTACCGGCCTACCGGGAGTTGTTAAAGGTTTCCCATGATACACTCAATACCACAATCTGGCAAGAGTATAAGAGGATGTGCTGGAAAGAACAGACCACTGACAAGTCTGCTGTCACTCCCCCGGCTGGGCTGGGGAGAGGGGGACAGCTGCTGAGGCAGGCTGGATGGAGAAGGTCAGGGAGGAGACCCCGGTGGTTCTGGGGGCTGAGCCAGGGGAGGGGCAGGGTGAGGACTCTGATTCTGCATGTTTTGAGGAGACACAGATTGAGATCCCTGGGGACATACAGCCATGCTGTGAGCAGAGGTCAGCCATATTGGAGAGAACCACGATGCTACCACTGAAGGATTCTCCAAGGGAGAGGCTGAAAAGAGAACATGACAGAGAACCCAGGGCTTGAGCCTTGGGGACTGGCTCCCAAGAGGTCCCACAGAGAGGCAATTAAGGAGAGGGTCCTGGAGGAGAGCTCCTCCTTGTCCGGTCAGCCCCACCAGAGCCCAGAGGGGGCTAGTAGAGAGTCAGGATGCGTGGATTCGAACTAGACTTAAGTGGAGGTCCCTGGACACCTAGTAGAATGGGGGTGGGGGTGGGGTGGGGTTTTACTGAAAGCAGAAGAGTGTTTAACAGGGTTGAAGACAAGTCAACTGGGAGAAAGGGTGGGCAAAATGGTGGTGGGAGGGTGGGTGGGAAGGACTGGGAAGATAGAGCCTTGTTATCTGAGGAGGTCAGAGGGGGTGGAGATGTGAAATCAGTGGTACACCGGACTCGGGAACCAGGCCTAAGTTATGACTGGAAGGTTGGTGTGGAAGTACTATTAGGGGTGGGAGTGGGGGGGAGAGAAAGACGAGGGAGGGAAGGAGGAGGGAGAGAGGGAAAGAAAGGAGAGGGGAGAAGGAGAGGAGGAGAGAGGAAGAAGGGAGGGAGGGAGGAGGGAGGAAGAAAGGTTGAGAAGGAGGGAGAGAGTGTGAGGATAAGGACAAACTCTGACAAACACTGCTGACAGAGTTCTCAACTTCAGAGACCCACCTAGTACAAAAAAGCAAGTATTTCTAGCAGCTCCCATTTCTACGTAGTGCTGACTGCACACCAGGCACAACTGTTAGGGTTCTTAGCAACATCTATTAAGTCTCTTAATCAACAACCCTAAGAGATAAGTACTATCATTATTACCATTTTTATTTTACAGATAGGGAAACTGAGGAACAGAGCGGTCAATGACTTGTCCAAGGTCACACAGCCAGCAAGTGGCAGAGCTGGGATTCTAACTCGGCAATTGATCTAGGTGCCAAAGTTTAATCAGATTGCCCAAAGTCACAAGAAGGAGATAAATGCAGGATGCAATCCCACACCCCGAGCCTAATGTGGCTGGTTTACACACCCAGCTTGGGTCTCCCTGTGAGCCCCCTGACCTAGAGGCAGAAGGCAAGGGGCTCTCCAGTAGTTGGCAAATGTCCTCCAGGTCCTCAGGCAGGCAGGCTGGTTCCCAGCATCCTTGAAAGACATGTCCCAAACCACATGGTTTCTGCACTGGAGCCCCAGACCTGGGGCCCAAGGCAAGGGCTGCAGCTTCAGGAATGAGCAGACTGAAATGCTGGAGATGCCCCGAGAAGCCAGGGGTCACCTGCCAGGAAGGCTCTCTGCCAGGCTTGTGATCAGGTCCTAGGGGTGGCAGATATACCAGAAGGCCTACTGGGGAAGAATTCAGCCGAGGGGCTTTGATGATGTCTCCCACTGTGGTCCCAGCCAGCTCCCTTAAGCCAAGCCACAAGAGTTTTGGGATTTGGAGGTTTATTGATGATCCAGTGTTGTCATTCGGTCTCTTAACCTGCTGAAATCCAAACTGCTAATTAAGCCAAATCCAAATAGCCTAAGCCAACAAAGAGTCTTTACCTTAATTATCATATTGCTTTTACTTTTGTACCTTACCTTAAAATCTTTCATCCCACAGGAGTGTTACTCATTGCAATCTGAGAACCAAAATGTTGCTTTCCCTTAATCACCCATTCGGCACCTCCTGGCTCGATAGAAAAAATATACCGTTTGCTTTCTTCTCGTTCTGGGCCAAAACCATTTTCTTTGCTGCAAGCGATTGCAGTCAACCCCACTCCACCCCACCCCACCAACCCCACCCCCACCCCTGGCACCTCTCGGCGCCACCCCCTCCGTGCTCCAGCCCCTCCTTCTGCTCTTGCCCCCTCCGAGCCCACTGCTGCCCTTTGCACGGCAAGCCCATTTCCCCTTCCCATTCCAGTGACCTCCTCGGCAGCTGCCTCAGGACTAGCAGTTAACGGGGTGGAGGGAGGGAGCAAGGGAAGACTGAGTTCTACTCCCAGCAGGAGGAGCCTGGAGGTAAGGGGGTAAGATGTGGGGGGAGGGGGTTGACGATGTATGGAAGGAGTGGGGGAAATGAGCACAGCTCGTGAGTGCTTGGGTCAAGTAAGTGAAACCCTTCTGGTCTATACAAAAACAAGAGTGAACCCTAATGTAAAGGATGGCTAATAACAATCTATCTAATAACAATCTATTTCATCAGCTGTAACAAATGTACCACACTAACCCTAAAAAATAAAGTCTATGAAATTTTTTAAAAGTGAAGGAAAAAATTAAAATTAAAAAAAAAAAAAAGAGAAGAAAACAAGACCAGACCAGCTGGGCTTAATTACCAAAGAGTAATTTTCCTTTGGACCTCTCACTGGTCTCTCCCGCTGCCTCCTCGGTGCAATCCATGGCAAGTGGTAGCCCCTGGCTGCATGTCCGCTGTTCATAGAATGGGGAGCTGCCCAAGACCTGGAAGTTTGTCCCAGGACAGCTGCCATTTTCTTCAGTACATCCTCGCCGGTGACATAAATCTGATGTCACCCGAAGGGTGATGTGCGCATTCATTATCCAAGCCCTCGAGATGATTCAGGGGCAGTGGACAAAAGTTTTCTATTTAATCGCCTTGTGTTTATTCTCACAATCCCCTTCTATTGATGGGCAGGGATACTGGCTTTCATGTGCAGTCACCGAATAAAGCTTCCTGCTACATAAATTTTCAAGGTGAAAAAGGTGAGCCAAAATTTAAAGAAAAGGAGAAAGTCAGTAACGAATGACCTGAGTGGAAGGCAGGTATGGCAAAAAAAGACAAAGGGGGTGAGCGAACGACTGATGTTTGGGTGATTCTGGTATCAGTTGCATAAATACACAGCCAGCACACGGATCCACCTGGGCCCTTTGTGAATTGAGACTAGGTCAGAATCACAAGCCAATTGGATCCAGCGGACAAATATTTCCCCAGAGCCTTTGCTACATCCAGAACTGTGAGACACAGAGGAAGTCACACGAAAGAGGAAGATCCCCCAGCAACCCCTCGACTTCAAGAAGCTTACAGTTTGCTTGTTGGAAAGAATGGATCTACACTCACGGAAGCCTCCAGAGAATGGAGCATAACAATACGTAAGAGAGTGAAACACACACAGAGCATTGCGGCAGGGCGGGGGTGGGGGACACAAGGAAAAGGAGCCCAGGATTAGATTAGCTGGGGTGACTCTGGGGTTTGGGAAGGGGAGGGCTGGGGATGAGCCCTGAAGATCTGGATCAGGGCAGAAGAGTCCAGAACATTCCAGAACTCTGACCTCACCACCTTGAGCTCAAGAACTTGTTTTGAGACCCTGGTGACCTTCTCATGGCAGCAGCCCGGGGACTGTGCTTCTGAAGGTGTGAGACCTCCTTGTGGGAAAGGACAGACGCCAGCAAGCCATTCCCCGCGTGGCACTATAACCCTGACCGACACCCCGCACGCTAAGGAAGTCGGCTCTGTTGGATCAGGCCTGACTGGGGTTCCCGCTCGTGCCAGGCTTCTGCTACTCCCTGCCTTTCCTGGAGTTGCTCTCCTTGCTCTAGAACTCCTAGTGCTGTTCCTAGCTGAGGTAGCTCGTGGGGACACTCATCTTCCTTCCCATTCAAAAGCCGGCCTGGGAATCCCGACACCAGAGGCTAATTTGCATGAGGACAGAGGCAGGCATACAGAACTGCTGGATTTTCCTCTAAATCTTGAGGGTTGGCATCTTTAGGTGTCCAGCTTACAATGAGGTCCATTCTTAGGAAATACACCTCCTGACCCTACCCCTTAGGGTCACTGGGTGGGCACCAGGCACCAAGTTCACGTGACATGGCCCTACCCCCTTGACCACAAGGGACTGGAGGAGGAATCTGAGACAATCGGGTCCTCCCTCTGGAATTAGGAATTTTTTAGGAATTTGGGATTAGAACACACTCTGGGCTGGTCTCCTGTACACTGGAGATACAAAATTCCAGAGTTATGGAAGGCCATTTTCTGCCAGGTGGCCCAGAGACACAGAGAAAGTAGATTTGCAGAGAGAAGCAGAGCTGTGAGACCAACAGAGATCAGCACTAGATAGCCATGTCCACACTAGCTAGAACCAGCCTTGCTTTCACTTAGCCTTCAACCAGGCTATTCCCTCTGCCTAACATGCCCTCGCCTCCCCTTCTCCAGGATCACTCCTACAGGACTTAAAGTATCCCATTTAACAATAAAATCCCTACTCCTTACCTTGACCATTGGTCCTAAATTATTCCTCTCCTGCTACTTTCCACAAGACTCATTAGGCTCCAGCTGCACCAACCATCTTTCAGTCCCCTGGACAAGCCAGGCTTATTCCAACCCCAGGCCCTTTGTACTTGCTCTGCTTCTGTCCGAAAGCAACCTCCCCCTGATGTTCGTGCCAGTCTGCAGAAATGACCCCTGTTCGGGAAGACCTTCCCTGACCACCCCAGCTGCCATAGGCCACTAGTCTATTTTATTCACCACTCTACCCCCCAAAACCCAGCACAGGGCTGGCACATCAAAGGCACTCATCAAAATATTTATTAAATAAATGACTAAGATATGAAGGTCTGGTGTCCACTACTGAGGTCAGAGAACCAAGCTGTCAAAAGTAAAGTTGGGGGCGGGGGAAGCAGATGTGGCTCAAGTGATTGGGATTCTGCCTATCACATGGGATGCCCTGGGTTTGGTTCCCAGTGCCTCCTGGAGAAGGCAAGCTGGCATGGCAGGCAGGCATGGCGAGCTGATGCAACAAGATGATACAACAAAAGAGACAAAAAGAGGAAAGACAATGAAAGACACAACAAACCAGGGAGCTGAGGGGGCTCAGGTGATTGAGTGCCTCTCTTCCACATGGAAGGTCGTGGGTTCGGTTCCCGGTGCCTCTTAAAAGAGAAGACAAGCAAGACACAGAGAGCACACAGCAAATGGACACAGAGAGCAAACAGCAACTGCAAACAGCAACTGCAAACAGCAACTGCAAACAATGGCGGGGGGCGAGGGATAAATAAATAAAAATAAATCTTTTTTTAAAAAGTAAAGGCAGAAGGGGTGACCCCAGCAAAAGTCTCCCCCATTAGCTTGACCTGCGTTCCAACTTCCCAGTCAGCGAGCCAGATCAAGCAAGTCCTCCTAAGGAAACCCGAGTCAGTGCAGAACTTGGCAAATGGAGACCAACGCTGGTCAAAAGACGGTCACACTCTGAAATATGCATGACCAGATTTCATGCACTGCGCAAGTTTTGTCTTTGACGGTACTTAGGGAAACATTATTCAAGAACATGGTGAACACGCAAAAATAAATCTTTAAAAATACCATTTGGAAGACATACCCATAAAAAAAAATGAAGGATTTTTCTCTTCCTGCTATCACAGTCCATTAAGGCATTATTAAAAAGCAAGTGTGGTAAGTTACATACAGTAACCTGCAAATAAAAACCTATCAAGATGCTAACCACACAGTTTCCTCAGGATTGAATCCCACACCCATCTCTCCGTGTAGAAGGAGCTGCCCAGGACAGGCTGGGACGGAGGGGGCAGTTTGCTAACTGCTCCCTGCATCCTGTGGACTTGATGGTGCCAAAAGCTTGTCCTCTGGCTCAGATACCACTCAGAGAATGTCAGTGACGAGTGCTGTTTTTGTTTTGTGTTGTTTTTTGTTTTGTCTTGTTTTTGAGGTACTGGGGCTATGGATTGAACCCAGGACTTCAAATGTAGGAAGTCGGCACTCAGCCACTGAGCCACATCGGCTCCCCTGAGTTGGTTTTTTCGTTTGTTTCCTTGTTGTCTGTTTTTTGTTGTTGTTTTTAGGAGGCACAGGGGACCAAACCCAGGACCTCCCATGTGGGAAGAAGGCCGCTTCAGCCACATCCGCTTCCAGCAGTGCTGTTCTGATCACCAAGGAAACCAACAGCTATGCAGTGTCTTCCAGGTGCCAAGTACGAGCAAGACATTTTCACACATTGTCTCATTTAATCCTACATCAACTCTATGAAGTAGGTGTTAACGTCCTCATGCTTATGTCCAGCGGACAGAAGCTCAGAGAGGCTAGTAACCTGGCCAAGTTTACAAAGCTATCAGTGTCAAGGCTGAGCTCTGAAGCCCCTCCTAGCCCCACCCACCCAGAAGCTGCCCCTTACCTCCTCTCATCATCAATCACCTCTCCTCGCCTTCAAACAGTTCCTAGTGCAGCTGCCCACTTCATCTCTGCTGTCAACAAACTGAGATGGATAGCATAATGCCTTCCTCTTTTCTGTTTCCCCTAAAGGCCCACCATCTACACCCTGAACCCACAGGGAACCTCACAGAGTTGATTCCCATACTGATTACTGCTTATTCCCCCTTCTGACTAGCCTCTTTTTCTCTGCTATTCCCTGGGGGGCAGGGAGGGGAAGGGGCTTTCTTTTTTTTTCTCTCACCAAATATCAGCCTTCTTGCTTTAGTTTTGTGTGCCTAATTTATCTCATTATCCATTTCTTCTTGTGGGTAGCTTGGCCCCAAAACAAGAAGAATCTAAAAATATTCTTCGGCTTTCTTTTAGATTATAATCTTACCTTTGTTTGTTTCCATTTCTTTCCTCAGAGGCCTTTCTTCTATTTATACTTTTCTCTCTCCCTGGTTCTTCTGCTTTGCTTGAGGTTTTATGGTCTTAGAAAAAATTATATATACATATACGTAAAAATATACATATATATATTATATATAAAAATACATAAGTACACATGGATTGGCTTCCTCTATCATGCCAATTAAGTTCATCTTGATCAGCATCAAAAAGAAAGTGTTTTGCAACATGATCTGTTACCTTCTTTGTTAACTGTTAGGGATGGAGGAGTTGTTATGATTTCTAGAACCATGATAAAATACAAAGAGCTGGGAATTTGAATACCCAGATTCACATCTGGACTTGGACCCTTCCAGTTGTGTGAGCCTCAAGAATCTCTGAACTTGAGGTTCTCATCTGTAAAACGCAGATAGCAATTCTACTCCCTCCCAAGGTTATAGGGGTCTAAAGAGACAATGTAAACAAAAGCAGTTTTGGCCTATTAAATAATTACAATGCAAAGCAGTATGTGATCCAGGCCTTGACTAAACTGCAAAGTGACTCAAGAGTTCAGAGGGTGCCTACTGAGTTGTCCATTGGACATCCCCCTGAATGGTCCATTAGCCCTTTATATTCACAACCTTCTCCCCTCCCGAAACTGGGCTTCCACTCCTTAAGTCCCAATTCTGCTAATGGAACTAAGGTAGTTCATCATCCAACACAGATAGATAGATGCTAGAGATAGATAGATAAATAGGTGACAGAGTATTAGTCAGGGTTTGCTAGGGAAATAGTGAACCTGAGATATCTGTAAGTAGTATGAGATTTTATAAAATTCTCTCACATGACTGTGGGGATGCACAAGTCCAAATTCCGCAGGCTGCAAATGAGGAGCTCCAATGAAGGTTCTTGATGAGTCCCCTGGAGACACTGACTGGCAGAGATGGGAATTCTCTCTTTGAATTCTGAAATCACTTCCCCTTTTACGGTCTTCAATTGATTGGATGAGACGTCACTCACTGCTGATGGTAGTCTCCTCAGTTGATTGTAGATGTAATCCACATCTGTGCAATCACTTCACTGATGATTAAAGCCCATGAAATGCCCTTGCATTACAATTAGCCCAGTGCTTGCTTGACCAGACAACTGGGCACCACTACCTGGGCAAGTTGACACATTAGCCTAACCATCATAGGTAGATAGATAATCGATAATAATTACGATAGATGATAGCTAGATAGATGGATGGACAGACAGATGGACAGATGGATAGATATAGATGGGTCGGTGGATAGATACATGATAGATATAGATAGATGATAGATGGGTAATAATTGATGGGGAAATATATATATAGGTAAATAGAGAGAGAGAGAGGTGATAAATATATAGAGATGAGAAAGAGATAATTGATGATGGATATAGATAGATATTTAATCTGCTGTGTGCCAGGAACTGTAGCAGGTGCTGCAGATTGGACAGTGAACATGGTAGAAAGTATCTTTGCCCTCAGGGAGCTTACAATTCATTTTGAGTGGGAGAAAGAAGATAGACAATTAATAATTGAAACAAATGAATAAACAAGGTGATAACTGTGCAAGGCCCTTGATTTGTATGAACAGCCTGCATTAAGGCCCTAAAACAGAAAAGAGCTTGGTCAATTTGCAGTATAGACCAAAGGTGCTGGAAGGGAATAAGGAAGGAAGAAAGTAGTTCCCATGAGGTCTGCTAACCTGACAGAGCTAGATCTTGCAGAGCCTTCTGGACTGTGGTCAGTAATGTTGATTTTATTCTAAAGAGGCCGCAGGAGGTTTTAAGCAACTGAGTGGTATGATTTCATTTTTGGTTGGTTTGGTTTTTGGTTGGTTTCTCTTTGTTTTTTTTAAATCAATCTGGCTATGATGTGGAGAATTTGGATTAGAGAGTGTTGGTGGGCAAAAGTGGAAGCAGGAGACTAGTTTATCAACTCTGCGATAGGCCAAGACAGCTTGATTGGTGCCAGTGGAAATGGATAGAGGTGAATGGAATCAACACACACGAGTCAAAAACAACAAGAATTAGTGATGGGTTTCGTTAGAATTAGCAGAGGAGCAAATGGATAAAAGTAAAATAAATAAATAAATCTTTGCAAAAAAAAAAACGCATAAAATACCCATTAAAATACAGTCTTCATGTTATATGAATGACTACAGCCCTGTACGGTAAGGAATTCTTATCCCCACTCTACTTTGAGAAGCACTGAGTTACACTAAAGGAGAATATAGACAGAGAGGCTATATGAAGATGTCTCCAATTTGAACCACTGGCTTTAAAATAATCATCAATCCTTAATGATGGGCATGTGTGGGAATGTGGGGTAGGGAAAGTGTTCCCAGTGGAGGGAGACTTCTACAATGACTTCCCCCTGCCTGAAAGGGTTTACTTCTTTTTTTTTTACTATTTTGTCTCTATAACCTTAAACCCCCAGTATACCAGGAAAAAGCTGTCATCACCATTTACCACTGGTAAATGGAATCTTCTAATTTTATGCGTAATTATTTATAGAAGTAAGACTAAAAGGATGATTAAAATAAAAACTTTATTAGAGAATTCCATAAGAAGTTAGACATAGCAAATCCTAACTTTCATTCCATATGCTCCTGGTTTTGAAGGTATATATATCCAAAATGGGTAATGGCCTTCAAATGCTACTAATTGCTCGTCAGCTATCATGCATGAACTTGAAATATAGCCATCTTATAAACATTGATTCCAGGTTTCAAGTACATCTCTAAAAGTGCTACCTTATCTTCTGGCTCTTCTTGCATGTACACAACTAAATACTTTTGAAACTTTTGACAGCCCATTATTTTGTTAAAGAGAAGATCGTCGTCATCTTTGTTCCCTAACTGCAAAGCATTTTCATTTTCAAATTTATAAATGTCAATCATAACAAGTCCCAGGATTTTTTTTTCATTTCTTATCATCTATTTCTTTCCAATCACCTTTGTAAACACACATAACTTCATCACATGTCCCTTTCAAACTGTATCAAGTAAATTTTGGTAAACAAGCATCATAAAAAGTAAAAGAATATCGCCCCCCCCCCCCATTCTTTTAGCAGAAACAGGGTGGTCCAGGTCCTCGTTGCAGAATATTGTTTGATGAAGTCATTCTTGTTGAATGACTAACTGGATAAGAATACCTTTTTTTTTTCTTTGTCCTTAGATATATACTGTTCACTCATAGATTCCTGTGTTTGAGAAAATTCATCTGGAATATTGTCATATAAGACCCTTAGTCTGAGGCTTTGCTTTTACAATCAATGTTCCCACTGTCATTTAGAGTCTACTATGCTGCTCTCCAGTCTTTGCATTCATCCTCTGATTTAATAACTGCAAAATGGTTTTCCTTCATCACTTTTCTTCTCTTTGCCATCATGTGCAGAAAACGAACATGTCTGTATTCTCAATTGCATCCTATAAAAGCAAGAAAATAAAAGTACAAAAATGGTATCCTCCATCTTCTTTTATACCTTCTTGCAAGATGATGTAATATGTTGAGCAATGTAACAAGAGAACCAAAGGATGATGCAATGGTGATGATTTATTTCACTGTTGCTTCATTCTTATAGGTGATTCCATCATTCTTCAATTTTCTTATTATTTTAGTCTTTCTAGCATAATTGGAAATAATTGATGAGCAATGATGAAATAATTCCTGGGATGATAAAACAGAAAGTTTTCCAAGATATAAGAAAAATAAGATCACTGAGGTTCCAATGGTCCTATAGAGTAACTTCGAGATAGAATAAGCTGTATTCTATCTCAAAAATAATAATATAAAGCATATGGCAACATGGATGAACCTGGAGGACATTATGTTGAGTGAAGCAAGCCAGACACAAAAGGACAAATACTGTATGAATGCGTTACTATGAACCAAATATATTGTGTAATATATTGTTTGATTACAAAAAAATTTTATATGTGTCCATTACATTTAATTGAGAAATGTATATATTTATTCATCTGTGTTTACTTTTTAGTTTTTAATTGTTTATATTTTCAATTATTAAATGTACAAAGTATAGTTAAAAATGTTAATAATAATAATAATAATAAATGTTCTCTTTGATCTTTGGGAGACTTCTAAGAAAGAACAAAAGTCATGTGATATCAACTTTTACAAATAGTTAGAACTGCTCAGAAAAGAAAATCAAAAACTAAAATTGGGTCTGAAGGGTTAAAACCACATTATCAGATTTGGTCACTTGGTGAAGGCTTTCCAAATCTGGTTCACTGGAAGACTGTCCCACAAAAGGACTCTCCCTTCATCCAGCTAAAATCCAAACGTTCTGAAATCCAGCCAGAGAGAGCTCTATACTAATTGTAGCCTGAGGGAGGCTCATCTCTGGGGCTCAACCAGGCTCACTCTTCATGGAAACCAGGAAACCCCAGGCCTGGATTTTCCCTCCTGAAGTTCCTCTCAGCACACAGTGAGAAAGCAAAAATTATGGCCCAAAGAAAACAGAGAAACTATTCTGGGAGAGTACTCGGGCTTCAGAGCAAGGCACTAACAAAACTCAGACCACAATCAGACGCCTGATGTTTACTGCTTTATAGTCTTTCCCGTAAATGGATTTATTGTAAGGAATACAGTGTGCCTATTATTCTGGGGCTTTAAAAAAAAATTTTTTTTTTTTGATCTTTTGTGTTTCCAGTCAATCCATGAATATGGTTTGACTATTGATCAATGACATAGAGGAAATACCCAATTCACAAAAGTGTTATGTTTCAAAACTTTGGGAGCTGATTATTTGGGGAACTCAGAGTATACTTTCCTCCAATAAACAATGTCACAAATGATGGCTAGGTATCCAGGCCAGCTCACAAAAGCCTACTTAACTCATAATGTTGTCCAAACACTGTACTTTTATGGTGGAAATTAGTAGACGGCAGTTTTGTTTAGTACTAAATCAACAAACCCAAATATTGAAGACATATTCTCCTTTATCCTGAACTCTCTTAATAAAACAACTGGTTTGATGAAATAAGATAAGGGAAAGAGGAGAGTTTTTACAGAAAGAATTCTGCTGTCAAGAATTTTTGAGGGCCAATAACAGTAGTGCTTTATTTTTGCCAGTGTAGTTTCACTTTGATTTTTTTTTTTTTTTTTTTTTTTTTTTTTTTTTTTTTCCATTTTCCTTCATATAGAAAAGGAGCCATGCATAGAGTAGACTGGGAGCAGGGGAGGTTAGACTGGCGGTTCAGCAAGATGAGTGAAAGATGAGGAGGAAGAGGAAAAGCAAAAAGTGTGAAAGAGCTTTTCTTGAGGAGGGGATTAAAACATGCCATTGGGAGAACACTGCCGAAAGTGGTATTAATTGATTTGCTATGAAAAAGATATGGAAATTGGGAAGAAGGAAAGAGATTCAATATTGGCGACCCAGGCCCTGGAGTCAGCTTAAAGAGATAAGGAAAGCGTCGACTGTTTGGTCAGGCAGTTCCCTCTCTGGCCATAAGGTGGTGCCATCAGAGCAGACAGGCAAGACAAAGGGGGCGGAGCGTGCGCTGGGCGGAGCTCTCCACGCGAAAGCCACGTTCTCCAGTCAGGCTCTGGACTAGACAACATTGTCCTGTTCTCATCACCTAAGAACCATTCCCATCTTCTAAGGCCCCCGTTTGCACACACCTGAGCAAGAACACCTTCAGTCCCGCTGGGCATCACAACTACATCAAGAAGACGCCAATTAATTACTTTCCATTCTTCTCATCTTTATGCCCTTCCCAATAGCAGCACTGGAATTAGTCTCTTCCTAATTCCAGCACAGAATCTGGACTAAGAGCATCCTAAAGTCTCATTCTTAAATAGCATCAGGGTGAGAGAACGAGATCTTCAGCGGTAAGCACAGATTTGTCACCGTGGCCCCAGCCTGGACCCTGGTGCCCAGACAACCTCGCCAGTTTCATCTTCCACTTTAACAACAAACTGGGCAGCTCTGTTCCTGATACAAATCCCATCATATGTCCTTCTGTGCACTTGCCCCTGCTGGTCCTTTCCCCTGTGGCGCCCTCTTTCTCTTTCCTACCTCTTTTTGTCAGAATTTTCCTCCATCTTTCAAGGTCTAACCCAAATACCCCCTTCCTGAAACTTGTCCATTAGAAGTTGACTGAATTTAACTGATGAACAGGATTTAGAGAGGGAAACATGGGCTCCGTGTATCAACCACAGAAGCCTCTGACATCACGAGGCAGACCTGCCTGGTCCTCTGACTGGAAGGGGAGGACCTGTCCGCCCAAACTTCACAGGCATCCTCAACCTCAGGGCAACGCTGCCGGCTGATCAGTCTTTGTTCCTCCCAGGAGGCGATTCTATAAAATCTCAATTCGCATCTAGGGCCGACTCGGGTCTGCAGGGACACAGGGTGCGTGGCACGGTGTCAGTTCTCAATTCATTTTGGCTTCATACTAATCATCATCATCATGAGTACCACTGCCTCTTCCCATCCCCCAACTCCCATCAGCCACAGTCTGCCAAACCAGGCCCCAGTTACAGAGCTAAAGAAAGCAGGGTGGGGATCACAGGGCAATAAAGCCACACGACTGAACCTCCCCCATCCCTTCCATCCCATCCTCACTCTCCTCCTCCCCCAGGCCTGCAGCCCAGACCAAGAGCCCTGCACAAATTGCCTACTCATTCAGCAGAAGAATTTTCACAGCCCTGGTGGACCAGCTAGAATGAGCTTTCCTGCCTGGTGGTATCAGCCCTGGCTAAGAGATCTGGAGATAAAATCTTTAAGAACCAGTGCCTGTGCTTGCAATACCTCGAATTCCAGCTACTGGGTGTTCTTTTTAGTTCTAAAGGGGTGGTTGGCTCAGGTGGAGCCAGGAGTTCTCTGTGAAATTCTGGAGCAAATTCTGGAGAAATTCTGGAGCAAGTCTGGAGAAATTCTGGAGCAATAGAATTACATTCTATTAAAAAATAAATTAATTAATTAAACAGCAGCAGTGTCCCATAGGTCCACCGAGGGTAGCCCCAGGGCCTTGTGGTGGCAAAAGGCAGTGCCTAGCCAAAGGCAGTGGGGAGGCAGGAGCCCAGGGGACCCAGTGGTCAGACCCTCTATTGGCTTGGTGACCTCTGGGTGATCAGCAGGCTCAAGAGTATCTTGCATCTGGCAAAGGTCAGCTCGCTCCCTCCCCCTGCCTCTCTCCTATTTCTGTTGCTCAAAGAGTGAGGTGGCCAGATGCCTTTTTAATTCCAGTATGGCTCGGGTTCTCACCTACAAAAGAGACTACATGAAAAGAAAGCCTACCCAGCTATACCTACAAGCAAGACTGGGACCAAATGACCTTCTGGCCGCAGGAAATTCAGGGGCTTAAGAAGTTAGTGAAAGGTCAGGCTGCAGCTGCTTCCCACCTCCCCCCAAAGATCTACAAAGAGGTGGGTTGTGTTTTTTGTTTGTTTGTTTTTGTTTTTGTTTTCATAAACTAATGAAGGAAGCTAAGTTAACTCTACAAACAAAAGCGGGGTGGGAAATGCGAACCACCCATTTTAATGTACTTGTACCGCCACCTCCTTTCACAAAAGATCTGAAGCTGCGGGAAGTAATTGCTGCTGGAATCCCAGGCATGAGTAGTCAGTTTCTCCGGGCTGCTGCAGACTAGGACCTTCAAAATGACCATTTATTGGGGCTCTGAAAGTCGGGCGGGGAGATGGGCGATCGAGCCCGAGGAAGAACCTACCCCAAAGGCGCTTTTCCCACCCCTTCTTCTCTCTCCTCCCTTCTCCCCAGGGCCGCTCGACGCGCCGGACAGCTGCGGCCACCGCGGCCACCTGGCCCCCCGCCTCCGCCTTCCCCACGCCCCAGTGCAGCGGCGGCCCGAGCGTGACCTGCCTGGCGCGTCCCCGCGCCCCCTCCCCCAGCGGTGTCACATGGCAGCCTCAACCAGGCAGACAGTGCGCCCCGCCGCGGAGACCTGGGGCCGCATTGCCGCCGGCAGTGGGTGATGAAACCTCCTTGGCACGTTACCGCAGAGGGCACGGGAGGGTGTGGGGGCGGGTGGAGGGTGGGACCTGGTACTCCGGCTCACCTGTTCTAGAGGCTGGGGGTGGCGGGGGAGGGGCGAGGGTGCGCCAACTCAGGATGCGCTGGGTCGCTGCCCTGGGGTCCCCGCCCTCCCCCAGCCGGGCGAGACCCCAAGCTGCACCGTCGGGCTGGCAATGTCGGGTGCAGTTCCTGTCCCCTGCGCCGGGGAGACGTGAGCGTGCACACGTACACACACAGCAGGGGAAGAGGCGCTCAGAGCGGCGCCCAACTTTCTCCAAGCTTCCGCGGCCCCGGGAGAAAACAGCCGGGAGCAGGCCAACCCCAGCCGCGTTTGGGGAGGGGGCTCGAACCAGGAGAGAGAAGAGAGAGATGGAGATAATTTCCGGCGTGTTTGTTTGATGGCTTGTTTGTTTAACCATTTCCAGCCGATGACTGGAGAGTAAGGGGACCCGGAACCTGGCGGCGAGCAGCGCTTTGGGAAAATGGAAGAATGTGTTTCGAGACGCGTAAAGTTGCCTTTCAAGCTCCGGCCCCCGGGGCACGCGATGCTCCACAGCCGGCTGACTCAGGCTGCCGGGGCCTCCCTACTACCCGCCTGGAAATGATGCAAGTCCGGACTGTCACCTGGATCTCTGCAACCCAGCCCAGAATCCGTCTGGGTTGGGGTGTGGGGGCAAGAAACTGATACTTTATGTGTTGCACGGCCCCACTGAGACACTGCACCAAAGCGGAGCAGAAAGAAAGGGGAAAGATGGGAGCAGTTGCTCAGGTTTTTTGTTTGTTTTTTAATGCAAAGCGTCACAATACGAGGAATTCCCATATGTACTTAGTTTGCCCCAAGCATCACTGTGCCCAGGAAGCTCCTTGAATCTGTCGAGGCCTTGGAGTTGGGAGTCTCAATGAATTCCAAAGAGGAAACTTTCCCAGCCTGGCGCGGTAGTGTTGCGAGCCTGGGGTCTGGGAGGACGCTGTCCCAGAGCAGACCGTCTTCTCACGCCTTTCTTTAGCTGCAACCGGAGCTGGAATTCGCTTTTTTAAAAAAATAATAAAAGCTCCATCTGGCCATTGCCCTGCAGCACCCACACACGCGCACGCATCTCGGGCCGCGCTCATACACACGCACGCAAACGCGTGCGCTAGGTCGGCAACTTTGTCAGGCGCTCCCAGCAGCGCTCGGCTTCCTCCTGTAGTAGTTGAACGCAGGCCCCGCCTCCCGGCCGTGTTGTCAAACGGGCTGGGGTCTCGGATTGGTCCAGCCGCCGGGACAACACCTGCTCGACTCCTTCATTCAAGTGACACCAGAGCTTCCAGGGATATTTGAGGCACCATCCCTGCCATTGCCGGGCACTCGTGGCGCTGCTAACAGCCTGGTCACATGCTCTCCGGAGAGCTACGGGAGGGCGCTGGGTAACCTCTATCCGAGCGGCGGCCGCGAGGAGGAGGGAAAAGGCGAGCAAGGAGGAAGAGTGGGAGGAGGAGGGGAAGCGGCGAAGAAGGAGGAAAAGGAGGAGGAGGGGCGCACAAAGAATCCAGGTCTCGGGCGGGAGGTTTATACCAAGAACCATGTGTGCTGAGCGACTGAGCCAATTCGTGATCCTGGCTTTGGTGTTGGCCACCTTCGACCCGGCGCGGGGGACCGACGCCACCAACCCGCCCGAGGGTCCCCAAGACAGGAGCCCCCAGCAGAAAGGCCGCCTGTCCCTGCAGAATACAGGTAAGCGCGTGCGTCCCCGCGGCCGGGAGCTGCTGGGAGAGGTGGAGAGGACCCCGTGCGCCCACTCAGCGCGCCCGGGAAGCTTCGCCCGGAACCGGGCGCCCACCCATGGCCGCGCAAACTCTTGAGGCGGCGCTGGACGCTCAAAGGGAAGCGCGAGGCGAGGCGAGGTCCACGCGGGGCTCCGACCGCCAGGAATCCGCACGCGCTGCAGGGTGATGAAATGGCTGGGGCAGGACTTGTTGCTGTCCTCCCCAGGGTCGAGGGGAAATAAGGCAGCGCTTGACGCCGCCAGCGCCTGCCCCCGAATCCCGGATCCGGTGCAAAGCACGCTGCTCCATCCTGGCCGGCCCGCAGAGGGATTGAGGGTCCCGGAGCCCGGCTGCGCCTGAGCCCAGAGAACTTATTTTCCCAGCCGGCCGGTCTCGACAGGAGCGCTCCTCCCCCTCCTCAAAAGATGCCAGTCCTCCAAGAACTTTGTCGGCGAGACAAATTTGCCCTGCGAACTTTGCCCCAGGGGTATTGCTTTCGGAAAGGGGGAGGGGGGCGGGGGGAGGCGCGAAGCCTACCTCCGCCGCGCTGTCGCCGCCCGCTGCTTCTGAGCAGGTCAGCAAGCGAAGGAGCGGTGACACTGCCCCGAACCGTGCGCCGCCGCTGCTCGACCGGCTCTCCGCTCACCAGCAAGCTGCCAAGCACAGCCAAGCGTGCAGTGCACGGGGCTGGACCTCTTCCCAGCTCCAAGGAGAGGAGGGAAAAAAAAAAAAAAAAAAAGTCTGCCTGCCGCTCTTTCGCTCTGCGCCCCTCACCCTTCCCCTTTTATTTTGGGGGGCTCTGCGAACGCGGCGGCGGCGTGCGTGCGCTCCCCGCACGAGCAGGAACGCACGAGTGCCCATTAGGGACGCCCCAAGTGAGTGAATCGCCGCCCTGCGCGGTCCTGCCCGGCTGCCCCGGGCCGCGCACTGGGTTATTCCGGAACCTCCCACCTCCCCAAGCAGGTGCCAGCACCCCACGCCGGCGCCCCCCTCCCCCGCTCCTCCCTAAGTCCCTAGTTCGCTCCCTCTCCCTTCCCCCTCTCAAGCGCTTTCCCAGAGTGAACATGATTCTTGGTAGTTGGTGACCCTCGACAAATACACGCCCCTCATTCTTTCGCTCGATTTAATCTGAATACGGATTATCTATTCCGACCCCGCCCTTCTTCCAAAATATGCTTTTCTGATGTAATTTTGTGGTTGGTTTAAATCAGGGAATTGGGTAGGGGGGAGGGAAGGAGGAGAGCCTTTGCACGTGGGAGCCTGACTGTTAACTCCCTCCGTCTGATCTTTCTAAGAGAGGAATTAGGGCCGCGGGGCTTCTGGGGGAATTAAGTGACATCTCACACCGGATCTCTAATTAAAAGGAGCCTCTAACTACGGATGGTCGCGTCTCTAAAGGCTAGCTCCCATCTGACTCGATTCCGAGCCTGCTCGCAAACCGCAGCTTCGCTAGCATGGTATTTTTAATGCGGATGGTTTGGAGACGCTGCCTTAATAGGAATTTTGTTTTGATTTTTAGGTGTTGAATCATAAAGCTGAATTGAAACTGCTTTTTGGACGGTCTTATTTGGGGTCAGGAAGGAAATAGCTGTGATTTAATAGCAGCAGCGTCTACAGATCCAAATAGAGAAGGGTATTTCATTGATGAAGTACAGAAGGAGCAAGAAAGCTGATCGTTTAAAATCTTATTTTTGTCTTGTGGGTTTAAAAACTGAAATATCTTCTGCTCTCACACTAAATATTCCCACAAAAGTTTTAAGGAAATGGGTAGGATGAAAAATGGAATGCTCAGACCTAACTTCTGGTTGTGATTTTTGTAATGCTGGTTTGGCTAATTTTTATAAATATTGATGTTTTTCATGACTTATTGATTCTTAATCATAAGATTAAAGTATGAATTGTTTTTGTTTTTGTTTTGTTTTGTTTTGTTTTGTTTTGTTTTGTTTTTGCTTCCTCTGCTTTTGGAATCTTGAAAGTCATTACTTACCTTTTTTTTCCTCTCTCCCTCTCTGCATTCCCCAGCATAACTGAGAGTTATATTTATATTTTATGTAATTCTTGTTTTAGCGGAAATCCAGCACTGTTTGGTCAACGCAGGTGATGTGGGATGTGGCGTGTTTGAGTGTTTCGAGAACAACTCTTGTGAAATTCGGGGCTTACATGGGATTTGCATGACTTTTCTACACAACGCTGGAAAATTTGATGCCCAGGTAAACAACATAGATAAAGAATATTTTGAATTAGCATACATGGTTGAAATATTCATTGGAAACACTTGCTAACAGATTTCCTTAGCAGTTCTTTGTGGTGTGTTTCAGCACTTGCAAAAGACTTTTGAGAGTAGAATGCCAGTGTGTCCCCCCTGCACTTAGGTTCTGCTCTCTGGAGTTCTCGTGTGGACTAAATCCTACACTCAAGCAGTATCTTCACCGGCAGAATGGAATGAAGAGCAAGTTGAACATTTCACTGGGGGGAGGGGAGGCAGGGGACTTTAAGTAAAGGAGACGAATTCAAAAGAAATGATAAATACCTGGTAAGGTGACACACTGTGTGGCCACACAAAACACAGTCCCCGGGGGCTCATGTGTTAGGAACAATAGGTTGGGGGAAGTAGAGAAGAGGCAGGGACTCCAATTATACATTCCAAAAGCTATTTTCACCTTACAGGGAAGAGTAGTCAGTGCCACACCAAATTCCTAGAAAGTCATCATCTCCTAAGCGCTTGTGTGGGCAGGCAGGCTGGAGAACGCAGACCCTCTTCTCCCAACCTGGAAATTCAAAATCCTGAAAGAGTCCCTTTTGCTCTTTTGCACTTTTCTTTTGTTCTAGATAATAAATATAGCCAGGGCCTGACCCACTTCAGTTGTCCCAGCATCCCAAGAGTAAAGCCGAGTTGCTGCGTGGGGCATGACAGGGACTAAACCAAGCAATGCTGGGGCTCCACTGCTGACAATCCAAACATGTCTTTAAATGGCATGGGGCATTAGACCCGCCTTCTTCATTTTTCTCCCCAGCCCTTATATGCACTGCCAGAGCACCCTGTTATTAAATCCCATAAATTCCATCTCCCATTTCATTGAAGAGTGATGACAACATTTGGATGAGGCCAAGAGTTTAGGTGTGATTTATGGAAGTCCCCAGCCACCTCCTCCAGACATCCTGTAGAGAGCATGACAAAGCAAAGCCTGGGAACTAGAAGGGGATGTAACAGAGCTTGCAGCCTAAGCTGCAGAGGATATGGGGTGGCAGGAGGGGAAACAGAAACCGGGGAAGGAAAGAGGTAGAACGTTTGAATTCCTTGACGCTCCTGGAGGCTCTGTTACCCTAATGAAGCATCCCTTCTGTATTAACTGGACTTAGGAAACGTAATGGGAAATCCGGAGGAAAGATGTGTATTTCAGAGCAATCCCACAGGATGTTGGGGAAGACTAAGAAGAACACACTGCTGCAGCCCATGCATAAATTAATAGTGCTTTTCTCTCCACCAACAGAAGCATGTTCTCAAGTTAGAGGCATCCCTTTCAAGTCAATTCTCAGTGCATTACTTAATAAATGGGCACACTCTGCCCTCCATCCTATTTGGCTCCCTTTGAAAAAAAAAAAGAGAGGAGCGGGGGCCCTGGGAGGGTGGGTGGGCCACATGGCTTTTCTATGATCAGACACTATCTGTGGACATTTCAGTTGCTTCTGAAGGGAAAACTGAAATAAATGCGTACGATGGCCTCCCGTTTCCAAGTGAAGCCCCTTTACTTTCTCAGTTCACTGGCTTCTGGGGCATCCTCTCCAACCACAGCTGGTTTCTCTAGTAATGGAGGAGCAAGGATGCCCGAGGAGGTCTCCCACAATGCCCCCTGCCATGGGAGGCTGATAAGGGGCTATCAGCCCTGAGCTCGCCTCCACATCCCCAACAGCTGTCTCCTTTCTAAGATAAGAACGGCCTAACAGAGTTGCCAGAAAAGAGAACTGTAGGCCAGATATATGCCTGGCCACATAGCCCCTTGGAGACAAGGAACTTGGGGGAGGGGCTGTGACTTGGACAGTCCAGACTCCAGATACTATCAGGAAAGGTGCCTGGTGAGCCTTTTAGAGGCAATAATCCTAACAGTTTAAAGGAGTACAGCCATTTTCAAAAATAAAAAGAATGTTCCTCCTCCAAAGGCTAGGAGGAAACTAGAGTTGGGCATGGGGAGGGGGGCACGGAGGCAGAGAGGGGAGGCCTGGTTAGCACCGACCTTGACATTGCTGGTAGAATAGACAGGGAAAAGAAAGGTGTGAGAGTTGGACAACCAGGCACTTTCTACTTGGGAAAAACTATTGCTGGGAACTAAGAAGGCGCTATATGAGTTTACATCTGGCCACATTCCCCCAGTGTAGCAGAAAAGTTGCCACCAAACAGCCAGGGAAACACCAGAATGAAAGACTCTAACAGAGCAGCTGGGGAGGAAGGAGGCAGATTTGTTCGTCTACAGAAGTAACATCCTTTTTGGCCAAATGCCAGAGAGTCGTGTCACTCTGGACCTGCCTCCTGATGTGGCACTAGTCTGTCGCCTGGAAGAATATCAGTCCAAAGCGGGGCTTTCGGGTCCAGTGGTCAGAAAAGTCCTGTGTAAGCCCAGGAAGGGTAACTGTCCACACTTGTAACAAGACCTTCTGTCTTCTGCTCCTGTCTCCCTGCTCTGTCCTCTGTGCTCTCAGGGCAAATCGTTCATCAAGGATGCCCTGAAATGTAAGGCTCACGCTCTGAGGCACCGATTCGGCTGCATCAGCCGCAAGTGCCCGGCCATCAGGGAAATGGTGTTCCAGCTCCAGCGGGAATGCTACCTGAAACATGACCTGTGCTCTGCCGCCCAGGAAAACACGCAGGTGATGGTGGAGATGATTCACTTCAAGGACTTACTGCAGCACGAGTGAGTACTGCCCCTCAGGAAGCTGGGGATGAGGGGCCGCTGGGTACTGGAGGAGAATTCTGTGCAAGAGGTTTATCTCAGAAAGCTGCCCTGACCCCACGCCCAGGGTCTTTCCCACTGACTTTCAGAAAAAGCAAAAGCAATTTCCACTATCAGTTTGAGAATCGTAAGCATTATTAGCAGGGGGGTTTGTACTGAGCATGAAATGCACAGGATTCAGAAATTCTCTTCCTTTCCCCTCCATCAAGAACACAACAGTTCTCTGAGAATTCCAAGTAGCTGTACAGGTGTCCTTACAGACAACGGAGAGCTAAAAACATTTACTGCTCAGTAAATGTTTGCTACGTGCCAGGCACTGTGCTAAGGGCTTTATATGAAATTTTCATTTGATGCCAACAGCCCTTGTGAGAAAGGTGCCACTATCAGTTCCCATTTTACAGGTGAGTAAATTGAGACTCAGGAGGTGAAGGTCACGTGGCTAGTGGAAGGCAAAGCCAGGATTCAGATCCCAGAACCTTCACTCTTAAAAGCCAAAAATGATAGCTTTTTTTTTTTTTTTTCTTCCCTTAGAAGGTCCAGTTCACTTTCTGTAACACATTGATGCCCTCCCAGAGAAATTACAAAACAAATATCAAAAACCTTTAACTCGTCAGCTAAGCACCTTTATGCCAAAATGAGGAGACGTGACCTTCCTTGCTTGAAGACTTGCAATTCAGTGATAAACTCAGGACATCTCATTCCTTAAGATACATCCCAACAACAACAACAACAAAAAGAAACATCTTATGTATAGAATTCTAAACTTTGCAGGGTGGTAAAGCATGTTGGTACACAGTTGTTCCTAATATATAACATGGTCAGTTGCTCCTTTCTCAGACTCAGGACAGAGAGAATGTTGCCAGCTAAGTAGTCCCGTACAAATCATGGCCAGCTTGAAGGCACCACTGCTCTTTCCATGGTGATTCACTGGGCCAAATCAGTACAATTTTATGAACTCTTGCTCCTCAATTTGTTCCACAACCTTCTCCCAGCTATGTCAGTAAATAGGCAACCTCCCCCACACACCCCACTTGGAACATGGAGGACAAAAACCATCTCATGTCACTTTACACTTGGTTACAGAGTCTAGGTATCTTGCAACATCCCTGGTACAGTGTTAGAAATTGCAAGGTTCACTGTGGAACTCTGCAGGCAGCTCTTGCCAAAAGCCTAATAACGTTGCCTTTACTTTGAGGTACACAGAAGCTTTATAAAATATTATTTTTTCTTCCAAATGCCTGTAAAGGAACAATAGCAACATCATCATCATCAACAACAAGCACAGTAATAATAATAGCTACCATTTTTGGGGGTGTGCCAGACCCTTGGAAAGGATTTGCCTAGGTTACCTCATTTATCCTTCCCAATGAGGCTACGAAATAGAAACTTACTATTCCCATTTAACAGATGAGGAAACTGTATCTCTGAGATTTCCTTTCTACTTTCCAACTTAGGAATTGGTGATACATACCACTGAAGCCAGTTGTCGGGAATATACCTCAAAGCGCCTTGTTCCTGGCCTTTCCTCTCCCCACCCAACAAGGTGAAGGCTCACTGGTTCCCAAATGCAACATTTTTTTTTCTTTACTCAAACATGCTCCTTACACAAGGACAGCACAGTAAAATTCCCTTCCTTCAAGGTGCTCCTAGAAACAAAGGATTATTCTACCAAATCTATCAGTAAGACTAGGCAAATGCCCCCACAGTTGAAAGATTCCATGCGTTACAGTCGCCCTCAACCTGTTATCACCCTTTAGAGGTAGTTTGTTGGCCTCAAGGATGGATGATGGGGTGCTTGTTTATTTAAAAAAAAAACAAAAACAAAAAACATTCCTGGAGCACAAGAAGACTTTTGTCTTTTTGGATAAAAGTCTTCTTTGGAAATACTGAAGGTTTTGCAGTTTTTCAGTACCCCTAGGTCATAAGAAAGGGGTAAAGCACTGTGGCTTTCTAGTGTCTTCTCCATGGATATGGCCTGAGGAGCATCGGTCCATTTCTTACAAAGTGCTCTTTGCATCATTTAGAATGAGCCTGTGGCACCTACCCCCACCCCAGCCTGCTGTGGAAATGGAGGTAGCCCACCCCAACAAGAAGTGTGGGCTCTTTTTAAGAACTCTCATTGCAGCTGCATGCAAGTCCCCTTGCTTTCTGCTAAGCTAGCACTTCTAGGCAGGGGGTCTCACCTAACTCCATCTCCCCACCCCCTTATAAGCCCCCATTACCATCCCTTCCAAGGCCTTGACTACACTGGGCATGAGCTTGACCTTCGAGCTGAATTGCCCGAGCTTTCTTGTTGTTGTTATTGTTTTTAACCCTCTTAACTGATTTGGGCCCAAAGAATGCTGTCAGTTCCCAAATATCAAGAAGGCCATTAAAAAATGTGCAGCATTGGTCATGAACAAGAAAATGAGAGCTGCGATTGCTTTTCACTTTGGAGAGGAGACCACATCCCCCACCATCCCCGTTCCTCCACCCAGTCGCCACCTAGCCAAAAACACAATTCAGTTGAGGTGGCTCTTTTCAAACTCTCTGTTCCCCTCTGCTCCCCAACCCGTCCCACCTCACTTTCTCCAAATTCTTTGCCTCCCCCTAGCTGCATCCAGCCTGCTTGGCCACTGTGCACACACACACACACACACACACAGTCACTGCGTGCTTGGCAATCATTGCTCATCTGGAGCCTTCAGCCACATCCTCCTCCAAGTATTTTTGTAAAATCCTTTAGCCTTGCTGACACCCAGTTGAGATAGCTGGGCTTTGTCATTAGACACGGGCTGAGCTTGCAGCCTGAGAAGGCACCACGCCAGCTCAGAACACGGCTTAGATCTACTGTGTTTGGTGCACACACCCCTCCCGACACAGCTTTCTCCTCGGGCAAAGAAGCGCGTGGGCCGGCCCAGCCTCCTCGAGTCTGCCTTGGGGCTCTGAGAGCTCTCTTGGCAGGCGGAATACCCCGGCAAAGGAGGCCAAGAGGCAGTCCACAGATTCCCAAGATAGCCCTCTCCTCACTCTGGGGAAAGAAACTTGAAAAGGAGCATCCGTGTTGTCTTCCAAAAAGACAGAGAATCCGTCCCTGCCGCCCGTTTGCTCATCTAGCTGGGGAGGGGTGGAGCGTACAATCAAAGTACTCAAATCCTGTTGCTGCTTTAGCAGATACAGTCAGGGAACCTGAGCTCCCTGGGACAGTGGCTAGTTTGCAAAAATGGAAAGAAACGAGCATGCACTGAGCATTTCCTGGGGGTTCTGTCACGCCCTTCTCAGGTAGCCAGCGGTGGCCTGGGCGCTATCACCTTGCCGGTCACTGTTAGGGGCTTGCCTTAGCTGGAGCAGCTTGCCCACAATCCATGCACCGACTCCGACTCCAGAACCATCCAATAGGCCTTAAAAGGCAGCTTGATCTCTTCTCAGCCAGAACATTCCTTCTCTCTGCTCTCAACCCAGCCCCAGGCCTTCCAGGCTAGCCCTGGGAATCTTCCAAAAGCCACCTTCCCTCCCCTTGTCTCCGCTTGTCGGTTCACTCAACTACAACCTGGGGACTAGTTAATAAAAATGGCAGTAAACGACTTTACAAGTCCCCAAAACCCAACCTGCTCTCTCTGTGAGGGGAGCTACTGCCAGCCTGCAAAGAAAGGATGAAATGGGCTGTGACGCAGCCACCCAGGTGGTCCAGGCTTCACAGAAGGAAAAAAGTTTCGCCCCTTCTTATAAAAGTGATAGTCCCTGCCCAAGATGTTGGTCCGGAGGGCAATGCTCTTGGACAGATATATCCAGAAACTTTTGCTGGATGGGGGACTGCTCGAGAATGCTGTGAATGCTGTGAAACCTTCCACACCCTCCCTGGGGATTTTAAAAGTCCAGTAAGGGGGAAGAGAGGCTCAGTGAGTGGGTCACCGGAGCCCAGTGCCGGGACATCCCTCACCCAGATGGGCCCATAAAGATAAAAAGCAGGCACACGGCCGGCCCCCCTTTTCCACACCCACCCCACCCCTGTGAGGAAAGTTTGCTTGATAGAGTCATCCCTCCTCAGGCAGTTTTCCTTAAGAACAACCCAAGGCTGCCAGAAAGGCCCTCCCTCCAGAACTGAATGTTTCTTTCACCAAGAGCCGACTCTCGTGCCAAACACATAGGCCTGTCGCCGCCAGCCCTCACCTCCAGTTTTGGGGAAGCCCAGATTGAAAGAACAAAGATATTCAGATAGCCACTCCCACTCCTGGGCCTCTACCACCAAAAAAGGGAAAAGCTCCATCGGAAATGACATCCCAGGAAGGCAGTCCTCCTCCCCCTACCCCCACCTCCGCCTCTTCCAGACACCTCCAGGTGCCAAAGGAAGTACATCCAATACCTTCCAAAAACGCCCTTCATCCTGAGCTATGATTTTTCCCATTGGCCTGAACCAGTGGCTGACGCAGACACGGGGAGCCTCCGCTTGCCTGGCAGAGGGGTGGCTCCTGCAAAGCAAGAACAATGTGGGGCTCGTGGAGGCCATTCAGCAGCCCCTTCCTGAGCCCTAGATCTCCCATGGCATCTTCTCCCTGCCCACCAAAGAAGACTCCACAGTTTGGGGTGGAAGGCCTTCCCCTTCTGCCTAAATACTATTCCCCTGGTCCCCAAGACACATCTTCACTCCAGCTGACACCCCGAGCAGTCCAGCATGCTCCTGCTTTTTCATTATTCACACAGCTGCATCCTCACCCCCAGTTCCCCACCTTCCCCAGGGGTTCTGGGTTGTAGTGCACTGGCCCCAGCCTTTATTCTATGACCCTGTGAATTACTTCTGGCCCTTTCTCATGCAGGGTATGCTCACTCTATGGTTATTCTGACAGTGCAAGCCTTGTACCTGTAACTAACCCCAAAGCCTGGCAAGGGGCCTGGTACACAATAGAATTTCTTGAAGGCAATTCCAGAAAGATCTTTCACCAAATCAACCCCAGGCCAACAAGCAGCCCTATAATCTCCCTTTCTGGGTACTGACACTGCCCTCTATGGCCCCAGCTTCGGGGGCTCGTTCCATTCTCAGCATCTCTCCCTCTCTGCTGTCAATCTCTAGACCCTACGTGGACCTGGTGAACCTGCTGCTGACCTGTGGGGAGGAGGTGAAGGAGGCGGTCACCCGCAGCGTGCAGGCGCAGTGTGAACAGAACTGGGGAAGCCTGTGCTCCATCCTGAGCTTCTGCACCTCGGCCATCCAGAGGCCGCCCACCACACCTCCGGAACGCCAGCTCCAGGTGGACAGAGCCAAGCTCTCTAGGGTGCACCCCGGGGACGTGAGCCACCACCTCTCAGAGCGCAGCAGTAGGGAGAGCAGCCGAGGCTCCAAGGGCGAGCGAGGCAGCAGGAGCCACCCGAGCACCTTTGCCCGGGGCAGAGCCGGCGCCCCTGGGGCCCAGGGATCTTCTGGAAGCAGCGAGTGGGAGGATGAACAGTCCGAATATTCTGATATCCGGAGGTGAAATGAAAGGCCTGGCCCTGAGATCTTTCCTCCATGCCGTCCATTTTCTTATCTATGGACATTCCAAAACATTTACCATTAAAGAAGGGGGGATGTCACACGCAGGATTTTATGGGGGATTGTGGACTCCATGAAGGTGTATGTTAGCGGAAAGAACAGGTGAGCTGGAGACTCCTTGGGCGGGGTACCTGGTGAATTAACCTACTCAAGTGAGTGCACAATCATCCCCTTGTAACTCTGCGGTTTACTCTATTGTGGGGGAGGTGAAAGGGGAGGGGGCAGGGTTAAGCGAGCCCACCTGGACTGGACCACACACTTGGTGCTGGGCTCCGCCCTGCAGCTTCTGATACTGTCTTCGTGGAGGGCAGGACGGCTGGATTCCACACGGCGCAGGATTCCGGCGCAGGAGTGAATGTAAAAATATCGCTGGGAAGGCAGGAGAAGGGTGGAGAGGAGGCAGCATGGGTGCTTGGTGCCAAACCGAAATTCAGTTTCTTGCATGGGACCTTGAGGTTTAGAGCTGCTGGGGATGGGGGTGGGGGTGTAGGAGTCTATGTATAATTTCTGAGCCGTTCCGTCTGGGGGGCACTGCCTGAAAGGAGTGGCCCCCACGTGTTTGTATTTTAACCACTGCTTCAAATCTCGATTTCACTTTTTTTTTTTTATTTATCCAGTTACATCTACATATCTGTCGTCTAAATAAATGGCTTCCAAACAAAGCAACTGGGTCCATTAAAACCAACTCAAATGGGGGGGGGATCGGGAGGGACAGGGGGAAAAAGAACTAGCCCATCCTTCGGGGCTTGATTTTCTTCTAAGTGCTATTTAAAAAGGAATCAAGCAGCAATGTCTCTACAACGGCCTGCCTGCTTTGGGCTTGTACCTGCTTAGGGCAGACCTTACACAGGAAGGAAAACATAGTTGAGGGATACACTTGACAGATTTCCCTTAGAATGGTGTTAACTCCCCTGGACCCTCAGCCAAGATAGGTCAGGCACTCGATTCCGTGGGGCCACGTGGGAAACCTGGCTTTTCTAGGCAAGAAGTTGGAAAGGAGAGAGGAGAATGAAGTCTCCTTGACAATTTCCATCAGGGAATGCTGACCTTTTACATAAATGGAGGAAGCTGTCAAAAACCCCTAAGGAATAGGATTTTCCTGATCCTAACTGGAAATTTAGCAATGAGGAGAGGAAATCAAAGTGGGTCCGGGAAAGGCATGGAGGGGAGAGAGAAGTAAAAAGAAGGGAGAAGGGGATGGATGTGGCTCAAATGGTTGGGCGTCCGTCTCTCATATGAAGGGAACCCAGTTGGATCCCTGGAACCTCCCATTAAAAAAAAAAAGGGGGGGGGAGGGAGAGGGTTATCAAAGAAAGTGTCAGCAGTTGACTTTTCTTGCAGTTATTTAAAAAGTCTCCTAGGTAGGTCTTTTCATTCCTAACAGGCTATCAAGCTAAGCTTATCCTTCCTCTAGCAAGTACTCAAATACAAACCCAGTATTTTAAGGAGTGGAAAGGGTGCTCTAGGCTAGGTCATTTTAAAACAGGGATGGGCAAATTGTTTTCTGTAAAGGGCCTGATAGTAAATATGGTATTTTTAGCCTTGCAGGCCATACCGTTGCATTTACTTGCCCGTTGCATTTACTTGCCAGTACTGTCAAGTAAAAGCAGCTGAGGTAATATGCAAATGTAATAGGCTTGGCTACCTTCCAATAAAACTTTATTTAGCACTGGGGCCCAGGGGGATTTGGCCCACAGGCTGTGGTTTGCCAGACCCCTGTGCTAGTGGATAGTGGGTAAAAACATAGGCATCTTCAATTTTATATCACCTCATTAGCTCTCTCTCCAAGCAGCCTGAGGCCAGAGACAAGAAGCTAACCAGATCTGCTCTAACATGATGGATTCCTAGGAATAACCTCACCACCAAACACAATTAGTATCTTATCTACCCTGAATCCAATCTCCTTGCGGCCAGGACAGGACGCCGTGCTGGGGTGCCAGCCACTCGTTTTGGTGGTCCATGTTGGAGAGAAACCATTTGGGTGCCGGGTGGGAGGGAAGCTAAGGAGGTGTTAGCAAGTGGGAGGAGCACCCAGAAACAGCTGGTGTCACAGAGAACAGAGCAGTTGGTGGCCTTAATCCAGCCCTGCCCTCGGTGGGGAGGGGCGTGTCAGGCTGTGCCATGGGAACCGACGTGAACCAGGCCTGTCTCATGCTGTGTGGCACTTGAGCACGCAGACTGTTTTACTTACATCACTCAAAAACTAAAGCAATAACATTCCCCCGTGTTGCTCGGTCAGCTGTTCCTTTATTCGCCAGCCCCTGGACTGGATGTGTGACAGGCATCCCTTTTCTATGTTCCTCAGTGTAAATGTTCTATGTGTTCGCCTACTGATGTCCCAGTTGTTGCTTCTATTGTAAATATTTGTCATTTGTATTTATGATGTCAGTGTTTTCTCCCTAAGGGCATAATAACATGGCTTACTCTGATTATTTGAACCTCTTTCCTGGTCTCGGTTGTATATTTTTCATGCCACTTTTGTTTGTTTTTTCCTCAAGAGTTTTGTTTTTACCTCAAAGCCAGGTAAATATAATTTCATTCTCAATCGTAATGTTATTGGAAGCATAAATAGTGTTTATTGCTCACTTTGCCTCAAAACAGAGGAGAGCCCGAATTCCTGTAAGCGTTTATCAAGGCATTTGTACAATCTAAAATGTAAGCAAAGCAGTCATTAAAAATAGACCCTCTACTTGGGCTTCACACTCCATACAGATTTTCTCATGAGTCTTCCTTTGAGGAAGGATGTTGATCTCCAAATATAGATATGATGTTTATTTTGAACTTTGCGTCTTAACAAGAGGCCTGAACACCTCTCATTCATATCAGTAAGTAGCCCTGAATTGAGAGGACCGAGTACAGCGAAATGCTGACACCCAAAACTAAATAAATAAAAAAACGCCAGCCCAGAATTGTAGTCCAGTGTTGACGCACAAAGAGAGAATTTAAACTCAAACCAAGTAAAGGGCTTTGCTAGGATAACATGGGAAAACAATGCTTCCAGTGGCCATTTCCTAAGGAAGAAAAACCTCCTCTGATCTCAGAATTGGCACCACATGAGCCTGCTAAGTCATAATATCTATTTCTGCTATGAATTTAGGCAACAGAGTACATTGTCCCACTGCGTTATTTTTCTTCAAGTATTAATAAAAGTTTTAAATAAATGGCTTCCACTCAAGCAGTGTTATTGTCAGAGAGGGCTTTTGGTATATCCCGTGGAAAGGGGGGTGGGTAGGGGGGTGGGCAGCCATGAGCAAGTTGGCTTTTGAGCCAAGAGAATCCTGTGCTTCTGTTGAATGTTCAGATTATCGGGAGGAAAACCAGGTGAAGACAACCATCCCTGGGCTTCTCCATCAGCTCCGAGTTCCTCCCTGACTCACACAGGCTGAGAGGAGCATGAACTCCACACAGTTGACCTGGAAATCCCACACACACTCCATGCCCCGTGAGGAAGAGCCTAACAGCTTCCTCTGGTCTCACTTTGGGTCTCCCCTGTGGCCTGGTTGCCCCTTCTTTCTGACTGGGCCTGCTGATGCCACCAGCTTAGCAGCCCAGTGGCCAAGCATGGGCAAGGAAGCTCTCCATCTCCACCCAACTCCTTCCCACCACAGAAAAGCAGAGTCGGGGTCCCTGGTTTACAATAACAGCACCATTGGTGTACCTTCTACGTGCCAGACACTGCACTAGGCATTTTGCATACCTTGTCTCATCCTGACTACATCCCACAAATTAGTAGATATTAGCCCCATTTTACAGGTGAAGAAACTGAGGTAGAGAGATGAAGCCACTTGTTCCCAACCATGTCGCTGGTAAGTGGGCAGGGTGGAGGGTGGGGACTCAACCCAGATCTGGGACTCCCAAGCCCATGTGCCTTCCCCCAACGTCAGGCCTGGAATCTCCACATTCGATTTATTTTTAATCTAAACCAATCAGTATCGTTCCCATTTTACACAAGGCTTAGCGAAAGAATAATTATACTCTTCTATTTATAGCACCAGGCCTCTGAGAAGTTCTGCTTTAGAACGGAAAGAAACATCGATGCTCTCACCTTTAATCCCTGCAAAGGCTCAAATTTTGGTTCCGATGAAGAAGAGAGGGTGAGTCGCAAAGAATCATTGCTTTTCCTTACAAATGGGTCATTTTTTTTTTAATTGCTCCTCTCCTGTGCCTGCCTTTGAGGTTCAAGTACCTCTTCTCACCCCAGGTGTGAATATGTGGGTTAAAAGCACTCCCAAATTCAGAAATGCAGCTGCTTCTACCCAACCCACAGGCCTGCTCCAATCCAACAGCTCAGGAATTAGTAGGCTATGAGAGGAAGAAGAAAGGGCCTCCAAATATGCTGATATTCAAGCAAAGTTTCCAGAGGAAACTGGAGCTGCAAGCCCCAAAATCTGAAGACAGAAATCTGAATTTCTTCTAAAGTCAACAAAAAAAGAAAACCCCCTGCTGTAGAGTGGATAAGTGTTGGCCAGAGAACAGGATTTAGGTGAATTATTTTCTTGTGGGCAGAGAAGAGAAGAAAGAGCAATAGAAGCCTTGGGCTAGGAGTCACGTTGCTGCTTGCATAATCAGTTCGTTTTTTATCACTCCCAAAAAGAAGGAGAGAGAGAAAAAAAAAAAAAAAAGTCATTCCCCAAAGACAGAACAAACAAATAAAAGTTACAAAACCAACCTAAACTTATGCATGAAATAGACCTCACCAAAATGAATTCTACCGTTTACCAGAAACTCAGTTTCATTTTGCTTTAGTGTCTGCAGCCACTAGCTGCCATCTAAACCCACTGTCTGCCCTTGCACTAGCTGAAAGTTGAAAGAAACAAGAAATGCACTTCCAAGGAATTCTCAGAGGCAGTGCAATTGTTCACAGGGTGCTGAAGAGATTAAGACAGTTCCATTTTCCATTAGAGAGCTTCCAGTATTTTTTTTTACAGCTCTTAAAATTAAGGGGCTTGCCCATGTAAAAAGAAGTGGCATGCTAAAGAGGATGGCGACCACTTGCTTGCCCTGCTGAGTTATGAAGAAAACTCAGCAAGGACTGTGTGCTCCTAAGAGGGCTTTGTACAGGAAAAACAAACAGGCTCTAGAATTCTATCCCGGTTGTTCACTGCTGTATAACAAAATACCCTGAACCATCATGGATTAAAACAACTGAAGCAGGCTAGATAAGGAATCAATAGATAGATCTGGAACCTGACAGAAAAACTGCCGCCAGTAATAGGTGTTCTTCAATACCCCCAAGATGGCTGCTGGAAGACCCTCATGAGGTTCTCCCATTCAGAACAAGATTTCCTCTGGAAGCCAGGAGAAGCCCCAGATATTCTCCAGAGGCTTTATCTTGGGCCCTCCTGGGGGATTGATGGGTGGGGTAATCAATCAAAACAGCAAACATCTGGGACTCCTCCCATGTCATTAGTAAAGGGGCGGAGTAATTAATGGTTTAAAAAGCAAGCACAAAGGCCAAACTGGCCCGCTCTCTTCCCTTTTGACCCCTCTCTTGCCTTTTGACCCCTGTTCTTGCCTTCTGCGCCCTGCTCTCACTATGTCCCCCCGCCACACACACACACACACACACACATGGATCAACACACAAGTAAAACCTGGGCATTTATAATCTATAATGGGCAATTATAGTCTTTAAATTGGCCCTTTTCATCACTCTTGAGCACCTTCCTCTCTACCTGGGACCCATGATCTGTTATTTTCTCACATTTCTCTTCTCTCCCTACCTTCATTAATTACTGGCCTAATCAATGTGGCTTGCTCTTGAAATTCATTTCTTGCAGTTTAGTCAAGAACCTAGACAAAATCCAGCTACACAACCATTTTATTTTCTTCACAATTTTGTGGGTTAGAAATTTTGAGAGGACTCAGCTAGTCTCTTCTCTTCACAGTGTCAGCTAGGGCAGCTGGAGCTGGAGAATCCAATTCCAAGATGGCTTCTTCAAGATGGCGCCTTGGTGCCTCTCTCTGCCTCCCTACATGGCATTTCATTGCCCGAGGTCTCTCACAACATGTCGGTCTCAAGAGATTGTAGGATTTTCCAGAATACTCTTTAAATCTAAGCTAGGGGATTGAATTCACCCTTGATAGTGTAACAACCGTAGTTTCTAAACACCATGAGGACAGAGACTAAATCATGTTTGCACACAATTTTATAGAACCCTCATGGCACCATCATTGTGCAGTGTGAATGAATAAACTTAGGCATCTCCTCTTGTCTAAACGGGCGTCGGAATGTCAAATCAGATTAGTTTTAATTCACTTTAACCTCAAAAGCAAACATCACTGTGTCCTTGTAAAAGGCATGGGGATGTCAGAGAATCAGTGAGAGGGTGTCAAAAATTAAAAATCAGCGGGAAGCCAGTCATTCTAGAGGCAGGAGACATAGATAAGGGCACTGGTCTGGCCACGTTCAAGGGTCGTTGTACCAGTTCATCCGATTTGGAATAAGATGGGGTATAAATAACTATGGGAAAAGTAAATCAGGACAGAGCCTCAGACCCGGCCAAATCAGTTAAATTTTCTAAGCCTGTTTCCTCAGCTACAAAATAAGGAAACTAACAACTACCCAGCTCCTCTCACAGGGGAATTGTGAAGCTAAAATGACATAAAGCTACACGAAAAGTCATGATACATAGGAAATGCTCTGAAGACTGTGAAATTCCATATGAATGGTGGTTGTTATTTCTCCTAGGCCGCTTTTGGAAGGCTTCAGCCCGAAGCTGAGAGCACAGACAGACGGGTTGAGCTGTCCCCGTCCTTTCCACTCAGTTTTGTCGATTCTGGAAGGAAGGTAGAAGTTTTTGATTGACAGAACGGAGGGCCCCCCTCTGCATGGGGGTAATTTGCCTGAACAAGGAATGAGGAATCAGAGGCATTTGTGCTGCCTCCTATGCTAACTAGATGGGGATGTTGAGCAGGTCCCAGCCCCCTCCTGCAGGGGGAGAGCAGACCCTGAGAAGTTTCAAGATGGTGTCTCTCACCGAAAGAAGCCCAGGGCAGCAGGCTAAGCCAGGCAGCCAGGAGGCCCAGGCTGGGGAGGAGAGGGCCCTTCCTGCCAGGCTTTCTTTAAAAACCTCAAGGCCAGGTACCCACAGAAAAGCCGATTAACAAACTTCCTTAATGAGGAAGGAAAGCAGAAACTGACAAAGACAAGGGAGGAGAGGGGGGCTGGCCAGAGCCCACCCTGTTCCGTGCCAGCGTTCCTAAGATTTTGACATTTGGAAGAGATCTGGTACATAGGAGCCAAGGATTTGGGACAGGGCCTCCTTCCGGCTCCCGGGAGTCTCAAGAAGAGGAGGAGGCCAAGGAGGAGGAGGAGGAAAATGACTCAGCTGAAATGAAGAGAAATGTATTTTTAAAAAGCAAAACGATGACAAGCACAAAGGAGCCGAATGGAGCCCCAGGACAGGCTCCAAATGCCTTCTCGGAGTTAAGTGGGGTGAATGTGCAAAAAGCACGAGAGCTCACGAGGGTTTCCAAACTGAGAATAACACCCCGAAAATGAAGACAGTCTTCCAGGCTCGCCAGTTCCTCCTCCCCCGGAGCCCTCCCAGTTCCGTGGTTCCCGTGAGCCTTGTGCCCACCCCGGCAGGAGGAATTCTGCAAGGGAACTGGCAGCACAGAAGTCTCTCCTCACTTTTGACTCTAAGAACGACAGCGAGTTCCGTAACCCTTGAGTTAAGGAGAAGGGCCACTCTCCCTCCAGAAAATGCCTGTCTCCCATTCACCCACCAAGGCAAGAGGAGGAGTGGTCTTTGGGACCCTTTCCACCTGACTCACCCCTTGCTCCATTCCAACATCAACCCCCCCCCCCCTTATCCACAGAATCATCAGGGGGGTAGTGAGGGGAGAAGGAAGGAGCCTCTGTCCTCCAGAAGTTGACACCAATCCAACCCCTCCCACGGCCAAGGTCAGAGACCTTGATTGCAAAAGTGTCATTTTGAAATATTCAATGGAGGGAAGGCGTGCTAATGAAAAGAGAGAATAAATAGAAGTCACTGCCTGAGTGCTCGGCGTCTCCCTGTTCCTGGATCATTCAGCAAGTGGTGGGTTCATGGTGGGGTTCCATCTCCTCCTGAGCACAAAACTCGGTGGAAACCAACATTTCTAGAAAAGGGGAGAAGAGTTCATCTCAGTGTGGCCAAGAACGGTGACCCCCTAGCATGGGCTTGTCAATCCTACCAGCCCTTTTGAAGAGTCTCCCAGAGTTTGTCAAGAGGCTCCTATCACTGGGCAAACCATCAGCATTTCTACTCCAGGGAGAAGGCTGAGCTGGGTTAGCCAACATGACCAGTGCAGAAGGGGGCTCTGGGGAGGGGGTTAGGCTAGTTTCCCTGGGCTCAAGGCGGCCATAACAAAGTACCACAGACTTGGTGGCTTGAAACCACCAAGAAATTTATTCTCTCACAGTTCTGGAGGCCAGAAGTCCAAAGTCAAGGTGTCAGGAGGGTTGGCTTCTTCCAGACCCTCTGAGAGAAGATCTGTTCCTGGTTTTTGCTGGTGGCCATCCTTTGCATTCCTTGGTGTGTAGCTGCATCACTCATCTCTGACTCTGCTATCACATGGCCTTCTCCTGAGTATGTGTCTCTGCGTGTCCTCTTTTTATAAGGACATCCATGATTGGATTTAGGGCCCACCCTGAATCCAGGATGACTTCATCTTGTGACTTCATCTTTTATATATATATAAAATAATTTTTTATTTTTAAAGAAGGTTTAGATTACATAAATGTTACATAAAAAATAGAAGGGATTCCCATTTGCCCCTCTCCTTCCCCCTCCTACACTTTCCCACATTAACAACATCCCTCATTAGTGTGGTACATTTGTTACAATTGATGAACACATATTGAAGCATTGCTGCTAACCATGGACTACAGTTCACATTATAGTTTACACTTTGTCCCACACAATTTTGTAACTTATGACAAAACATACAATGACCTGTGTCCGTCACTGCAATGTCATGCAGGACAATTCCAATGTCCTGAAAATGCCCCCATATTACAACTATTCTTGCCTCTCCCATCCCTCAGAACCTCTGGTGGCCACCATCTTTATATCAATGAGAAGAGTTCTTCCATTGCTAGAATAATAATAAGTCTATAGTAGAATAATAGTAAGTCTACTTTAGTCCATTGTTCATTCCCCAATCTTGAGGATTTGGGAATGGTGATGCCCACTCTGCTTCCAATTGAGAGGGAGCTTAGATCCCATGGGGCAGATGGATGGAACAATCTTGCTTGCAGTTGCACACACTCTCTGTTCCTTGAGATGGGCATTGTCCATCATCATCTCCTTGTTAGCTGTCCTGGGTGATTATGATTTCATCTTAACTAACAACATTTCGTGCTCACTTTGGCAGCACATATACTAAAATTAACTAACTACATCTGCAAAAACCCTATTTCCAAATAAGTTCACATTCTGAGACGCCGGGTGGACATGAATTTTGAGGGGCTGTTATTCAACCTACTACAAGGGTCCACTGATCAAAGTCCAACTGTCCTGAAGCAGGGCTAGGGTGGGAAGCCCCTTCCACACCCCTTTTGAGACACTCCTGAACTGCATTTCCTACAATCTGACAGAAAATAGGATAAGAGCAGAGAATTCCTGGTCCTCCTTACCCTGGGTCACCCCAGCTCCTGAGAAGACGGAAGCTCTTCCTGAGACCATTACAGTGACTGCCAGCACCTGGGAGGACTTTGGCCCCTCACGGCTGTGGCTGAGCAGGAGGAATGGGGCCAGCTGCCCTCTGAGGCCCATCCCTGCCAAGCTTGAACATCCGGAGATTTCTTTACCAGCCACCGCTTTTCTATGCAGGCACCCTTAGGCAGAGATAGAAGCAGCCTCCCCACGTGTATTCTCAGGGACAAGGGCTCTAAAAGCTGCATCTGTCAGGGCCCTCTGGGACACATAAACAGAACTGGAAGTGCGAGAGATGTATTGGGGGAAACACTGTGAAGGATAAAGTGGAGAACAACAGTGAGAGGATAGAGGGGAGCAGGTGTAGCTCAAGTGGTTGCATGCCTGCTTCTCATGTACAAGGTCCTGGGTTTGATCCCCAGTACCTCCTAAAAACGAATAAACGGGAAAAAAAAAAAAAGGAGCGGGGAAGAGAGGGAAGGACAGAGGGCTGCAGCGTGCGGGGCAGCTCCTACAGAGTCTCAGCCAGCACGACGGGGAGCCCCAGGGCAAAGTTTGCCCACTAGAGGAGTCCTGAGTTAGGCAGGAGCAGGTCAGTTCTAGTACCCCCGCATACACAGTCTCGGCCCGGAATAGCTTGAGAAGAGCGTGGTCTCAGCATGACACTGCACTGGACCCTGAGGTGTCACAGCTGGAGACAGGCAGTTACCTACACTTTTTGCAGCAGGTTTTCTCGTGAAGAGAGATTGGGCAACAACTCTCCCATAGCTGCCCCCAAAACAAAAACAAAAACCTCCCCTATCTAATGGGCAAAAAACCCCATTTAACTTTTAACTAGAGCTCTAGGCTGAGTTCTTGAGACAAGTTCTACCCCTGCCCAGATCGTTGGCAAGAGGTTTCACAAGGTTACTGTGAGAAACAAGTAAGAAAATGAATGTTACAATAATTGCCATAACTGGGAAGCCCACACTAGAGGCTCACAAAATGGTAGCTCACAGACCAAATACTGCTGGTAGGTGTGTTCTGTTTGACTCACATGTTGACTTGTTAAAAGCTAAACTAGTTGCCAGCATGTACAAGCCACAAAAAGCCAGATTTCCAGCTCCTCTTTAAGAATAAAAATATCCATCAATATTGAGTCCACATTCCTGTTCACCACAGTCCCCACCACTCCCTATTGCTTTACACCCTGCCAACTCATGTATATTTGACCTGTCTGGCCCCTGCAGGCCTCCTGCCCACATGCAGGGATGTGTCTAAGTCATTCATGGTCATTCCATTCATTAGGGGCATATAAAGAGGAATATTTAGAAAACTTGAAAAAGAAGCTCCTGGAAACTAAAATATGAAAGGGTAAAAAAAAAATTTTTTTTTCAATTAAAAATTGGAAGACAAATCTGAGAAAATCCTTCAGAAAGAGATGTATTATGGAAGAGAAAAGATAAGAAAGTTAGAGGATCTGCCTAGGAGATTTAACAGCTAGTAGGGTTTCCAGAATGAGGGAACAGAGAAAATAGTAGGGAGAAAATTCAGAAATAGTACAGAACTGCAGGACAAGAGTTTTCAGACTGAAAAGGCCTACAGAGGATCCAAGACTCCCCCCATCAGGACACATTCTTGTGAAATTTCAAAACTCCTAAGGAAAAAAAGAAAAATTCCAAAAGCTTCCAAAGAGGGGAAAAAAAAAAAAGAGGTCACATTAAAAGGATCAAGAGTCAGCATTCAGCATGGCGTCAGACTTAGCAGCAGCTCTGGAAGCTAGAAAACAAAGGTATAATTCTAGACTCAGTCAGATCATCAATCAAGTAGAGCACAGCACGATCTCAAAGATTTTCCTTGTCAAATATCCTTGCATGGGAAACTCCTGAAGGCCGTGCTCCACCAAAATGAGGGGGTAAACCAAGAGCATAGACAAGGTCAGATCCAGGAAGTGGAGATCTAGCAAAGGAAAGAAGGGGTGAAGGAAAGACAAATCCCAGGCTGTGGCACAGGCAACAGAGCAGTTGGCTCAGTCAGGAGCAGGGCACAGAAGAAAGGACTGATGATTGAACAGGTCTGACCACACTGAGAGGCATTTCCTGCTTCTGCCAGAAGGTATGGGGATAAATTGGTTACAGGTAGATAGGAAACTCAACAAACCAAAAATGAGCAAAAGGCTTGAACAGACCTTTCACAAAAGAAGATATCCAAATGGCCAATAAACACACAAATAGGGATATGATATCATTAGTCATCGGAAAAAATGCTCATTAAGACCACAATGATATATCGCTACTCACCCAGCAGAACAGATAAAATTAATATCGACAGACAATTTCAAGTGTTGACAAGCAACAGAGCACTGGAACCTTTTTTTTTTTTTTTTTTCATGACAAAGAGTCTTTACTTTTAAATGATTACCAGTATATTAAGCAATAACATGTAATAATTTCTTGAATTCTATGTAGTAATTTTTATTTTAAAAAAACTAAAATCACCTCAATTATTCTAGATATCATTGTTCTAACTCTTAGCCAGAGAGGACTACTTTACAAAGAACTATTTACTACTTTTTCATAGGTAAAGCCCCTGACCTTTAAGAAAGCCTGAGGGAAATAAAATATTTAACCCCTTTCTTTCTTCAAGTAAGTGGTGTTTGGTACTAGATCTAAGAAAGAAAAAGTCAATATTGCCACATATGTAGCATGAGCTAAAGAGCAAAGAAAAACAGACAACATATACCCATTAAATTTATAAGAAATAGGAGGTAAAAAGATGAAATTCTTTGGATAAGCTCTAAGGCTGTACAAAGAAGCTAGGTTTGCTACTCTCCAAAAAGGAAAAGGACCTACTACATAATATGCAGAAATAATTTAATGCCTTTCCCCAAGAACATAACTCTAGCTTTGCTAAAACTTCATATTCCATGTGAGGGCATCTAAAATGCCAGTCCATGGAAGGGGCGTTCCTTCTCCCCTATCCATTTCTGCGGTGTGGTTTTCATGGATTTCTGGCCGGATGTCACAAAGGCCAAGAGGTTATCCAGGACTTCATCCCTGTTCTACTGGAAGTAGGTCTGGAGATTGGTCATCTTTTCCTGGGCCTCCTTCTCCACTTCAGTGCTGCAACTGCCGTGGGAGCCCAGAGCCGCAGCTGCCTTGGCCTTGGCCTTGAACTCCTTCTCCCTCTGCAGGCGGTACTGTTTAATTTCAGCCTGAGCTGCTACTTAGGCCCGCTTCAGCCTCCGGTTCTTTCGCTTGCAAGCCTCGGACATCTGCTTGCGAGCCTCGGACCTCTCGGCGGGGCGCTTCTCTGCCTGCAGGAGCTGGTGGATGCCCCTGAGAAGCTATGGCCGTGGGGATTCTCGAGGCCGAGGCGAGCGGCCTAAAAGGTCAGCTGACCCAGCCGCCCAGGATCCCTGCCTGTGCTCTGAGCCTGCCTGGAGCATTGTATACTGTTGGTGGGGCATAAATGATACAAACCACTCTGGAAACCTTTTGCCATTTCTTATCAAGTTAAGCACATACCCGTCCTATGGCCCAGCAATGCCACCCCTAGGAATATATCCAGAAAAAATAAGTACGTACATCCACAAAAAATACCGGTATGAGAATATTCATAGTAGACTTATTTGTAATAGACAAAATCTAGAACCAACCCAAATAGTGAATGGATAAACAGATTGCAGTATTTTCATCAAGAAAGGAATACTACTGAGCAAGTAAAAATGAATTAATGACTGACACACACAACATGGCAGAATTTCAAGACCATTATTTTGCATGTAGAAAACCAGATACGAAAAAGTACAAGCTGCATTAGTCTATTTATATGAGGTTCTAGGACACAGGCAAAACTAATCTACGGGGATAGAATTCAAAATAATGGTTATCTCCAGGGTGGAGAGGTGAGGGCCAGGCAGTTATTGACTGGAAACAGGGGTGCAAGGGAAGCTTCAGGGATGATAAACACATTCTCTGTCTTGATCTCAGTGGTGACATCACAGGTATATCGTGAAAAATCACCAAGTACATGGATGAATCTCAAAAGCATGCTGAGTAAAAGAATCCAGACACAAAAGGTCACATATTAGATGGCTCCATTTATAGGAAATATCCAGAATACACTAAATCCACATAGACAGAAAGAAGATTGGTGGTTACCAGGAACTGAGAGGGGGGAAATGGAGCGTGACTGCTTGACGGAGTATGGGGTCTCCTTTGGGGGTGATGAATTGCTCTGGAATTAGAGGCGATGGTTGCACAACATTGTGAATGTACTCAAAGCCACTGAATTTTCCATATTAAAATGGTTAATTTTATATTATGTGTATTTCACCTCAATAATCTCTTAAAAGTCATTAAGTGGTGCACTTAAGATCTGTGCATCTGGGGAAGCGGCTGTGGCTCAATCAGTTGGGCTCCCGCTTACCATATGGGAGGCCCCAGGTTCGGTTCCCGGGGCCTCCTGGTGAAGGCAAGCCCGCCCGGTTGGCTGACCCAGCGAGCACGGGCAGCAAGGGGGGGAAAAATAAAAAAAAAAAAAAAAAAATTAAAAAAAAAAAAAAAAAAAAAAAAAAAAAAAAAGATCTGTGCATTTTACTATATCTGAATAGTATGTCAATAAAATAGTGAAAAGAAAGAAAACTAGACAAGCCATAAAGGATGCATCAATTCTGTGAGCTGAAAAGAAAAGAAAAAAAGAGTAATCGTATGACACTGCCCATAGTACAGACATAGCTCAGTTGTGAACAATCATTGCTCAGTTGTAATAATGGATAAATACACTATATACAGAGTCATCCAAAAATAGATATTGGCAGGATGGGCAGAAGGGCTGTGTTTGTGTGTGGCAGAGGGGAGGGGAGCACAAGAAAGCTAAACCCTAATATTTTATAATAGGCAGTCAGTAGATAATGTCAAAAACAAATAAATAAACCAAAAACAGCAGCAGAAGTGTGTTATTCAGACCTCTGGAAGTAAATACTAGAAGAAACAGCCAAAAGGGTAGCAAGTGGTTGTCTCTAGTGAGTAGAATTTAGCAGTGGGAACATACAGGGCAAGATACTGCTACTTGTAATTTGGGTCTGCAAGAATTAGCTTGGACTGAAAGAAACAGAAACCCAAAACAACAGTCTCTTAATTAAAACAGAAATGCATTTCTCTCTCAGGTGAATGTCTGGAAATAGGCAGCTCAGGGCTACTCAAAAAAATTCTCAAGGGCTAAGGTTCCTTTTTATTTTTTGTTGCACCACCATACCTTGCCTCCAATTCCAAAATCACCTAATAGTTCAATATGGCTGCTCCAGCTCCAGCTGTCAAATCCACATTCCAGCCAGCAGGATGGGGGAAGGGACAAAAATGGAAAAGTTGCACACCCACTATCTTTCTAGGAAGTTTCTCCAAAGCTACCCCACAACACTTCTGTTTAAATCTCAGTGGCCAGAACTAAGTCCCGTAGCCACTCATAGCTGCAAGGGAAGCTGGAAAATACTGTTCCTATTCTGAACAGACAGGTGCCAGCTCAATTTAAGAGTTCTATTACTATGGAAGAGAGAAGTTTCTGCCATTATGCCTTGTATTAAAACTTTTTAACTACTACTTTGATAAAAAATTAAAACTGAAACAAAAAAGAAATAGTGTGAGCAACCAATGGATAAAGTGAAGAGTGGTTCTGCAGGGTACATGCATCTAGACAGGTAGTTGAAAATTCCTGATGACAACAGTAGCACCACCTCAGGCTTCCTCCCACAGCCCAAGAACCAGGAGTTGGGGCCCATGGTCAGAAGACCAAGAAACTGACATTATGGAATAAAGATACTGGACGGAATGCTCTTTCCATAGAGCTGGTAACTCCACGACAGGCTTGCAGCTAGACCCAGATGCTGCAATCTTTCCTAGTCTTCCGCGTCCAGGCCTTCTTTTGGAATATTGAAATTAAGTCTCACAATACCCCCAGTAAGATGGAGATGGTGATTCCTACTTTAAAGATTAGGAAACAGATTTCCGGAGGTTAAGGACGTCCGCAAGGTTGTAACTGGAGGAGACTGGATTTGGCCTCAGGAATCTCAAAACTGAGTCCAGGTTTCTCTCCTTCACCATATGGGCAGTTCCCACTTGGGGGGTTCTGTCCAAGGGGTCTGGGTGACTGACCACTGCAGCTTTTGGCTTCTCTGCAGGGCCACATCGGGCCTGTCAATAAGTCACAAGAAGCGATGGCTTATTTGAAGATAAGATAAACAACAGGGAGGCCCCGGTGGGGGGAAACGGAGGTCCTGTTTCCTAGGAAGTCTGCCTTCTGGAGGGCTGGAAGAGTACACAGTTAGCAGGGAGGAACTCCTTCTGCAAACACCAGCGCAGCAGTTTCCAGACAAAGAGAAAGTGCTGCTGGTAATAGAAACAGGCAGCAAGCTTGGAGCAGCAGAGTCATTTCAATCCTGAAAGGGCTTTTGTCAAGCCTGGGCCACGAGCCTGCGCATATAGAATCCCAAGCCTTTTCCTTCCAATTCCTACAAAACCAGAAGGGAAAATCGTTCTGAGCTGCTCTAATAATATTTATCCACCGCATCCTATCCAAAATGCTTCCCTAACGTTTCTGAGTCAAACTCCAGATCGTGCAAGTGACCTCGGGGCAGTCATTTCATTCCTGCACGTCAGGACTCATTAGAGAAGAAGGTGGATGGATGCCACGGCTCTCAGGGAGAAGGGGGTGATTTGGAAGGGGCAGAGAGAAAGCCCTCCCTCAGGGAGCCTCCCGGTCCCAAAAGCATCCCAGCCAGACCCATCTGCATATAATGGACTCATGGGGAATGGCCAAAGACCAGAGCGCAGCTGGCCCAACTGGAAGGGGGCAGGCAGGGCAGGGAGAGTCACGAAGACAAAAAAAAGGCAGAGGGCAGGGCAGAAGTACGCAGGGACCCAGCTCCAGGTTCAAGGACAGGGTGGGGAATCCGCAAAGACTCAGAGGGAAGCAAGACTCTTTCCCCCGGGAGGAATCCACTCTCAGGCAAAGGATCCAGGTAGAGCTTGGTCAAGCTTGATCTTTGGGAGCCAAGACAAGAGAGAGGCCTGCGGGAGCTTCAGGTCAGAGGGAGGTAGCATAATGATGACTCAGCCCAAGGCATTTTAGAGGAACTTTTCATATGTCATGGATGGGTCAGGGGCTGAGGCCGAAGCTGTCTGCATGGGCCTGCAGTTGCAGTAGCTTTGAAGGTGAGGAGACTGCAGGGACAGAGAGCCTCAGAGGCCACTCAGAATGTAGCACCTACTCAGCCCTCCCTTCAGCCCTCCTGCTTTGGGGCCCTTCTCCAAAGCATCAGAGGCACATCAGTGGCCTTCAGCCCAACCTGGGACTCTGTGACAACATCCAGGACAAAGCCCTGTTCATCCTTGATCCATTCCTGGACATCCCCAGCTTGAAAGCGCCTATCCCAGTGCATGGTTTTTATCTCTGACTCAATCTAAACCTTCTATTATTATTTTTAAGTGACTTACTCTCGCCCCATTCCAGCATCCAGCACAATGTCATGTACCCCGAAGAGCTCAGGAAATATCTTTGTTTTACTTGAATTGAGAATAATTCAGTTAAGGATATTTAAAAAGAACTATATGATAAAATGATAATATACAACTAAGTGGAAAAAATACCATGCAAAAAAAAAAGTAATAAATACTAAGGGAGCATTTACAATATAAGTGAATCAGAGCAGGGAGGACATTAATTTGGGAAGACTGCTTGGAGGAGGTGAGTTCTGATCCAGCTACTGGAGGAAAATAGAGTTTAGGCTTATGTATTATAATTGTTTTGGTTGCAAGTGACAGCAATCCAAATCAAAGCAGTGTAAGCATAAGGGAAAAAAAGGAAAGAGTGAGAAAGAAAGGGAGAGAGTAGGGGGGGAGAGGAGAGAAAGAGATGGAGGGAGGGAGGTGGGGAGGGAGGGAGGGAGGGAGGGAGGGAGGAAGGAAGGGAGGAAGGGAGGGAGGGAGGGAGGGAGGGAGGGAGGAAGGAAGGAAGGAGAGAGAAAGGAAGAAAAGAGAGAGGGAAAGGAAGAAAAGAGAGAGGGAAAGTAAGAAAAGAAAGAGAGAAAGGAAGGAAGGGAGGGAAGGAAGAGAAAGAGAGAAAATAAATAAAGAAAGAGAGAGAGAGAGAGAGAAAAAAAGAAAAGGAAGGAAGGGAGGGAGGGAGAGAGGGCAGAGGAGGGGTAGGGTGAAAGAAATAGAAAAAAGAAAGGAAGAGAATAAGAGGAAAGAAAACAGAAAAAGAAAGAAAGAAGAAGCAACAAATAAATTGGGAGCAATATATTGATTCATGTAACAGAAAGTAGGCACGGCTGAATCCAGGTGCTCAAATGATAGATAGCATCAGGAATCCGACTCTCTCCATCCTGCTTTCCTCTGTGATGGCTTCATTCCCAGGCAGACGCTCCCTTCAGGGCGGCTCCCCAGACTGAGATCCTACAGCTTTGCAATTCCAGCAGGAAGAGAGCAGTTGAGTAGGGATTAGACACACATGCACATGCATATGCTTTTGTTATTAAGAGATCCTAGGGGCAGGAGTTGATTTATTACTGCGGCATAACCTGGCCCATCCTGACTAATGTACACCTCACTGGCCCAGCCTTGGACACAGGCTCACCCCTGCAGCAGGGTATGGTTCTCAGATTGGCCAAGATGAGTCACAGGCCCACCCCTGGAGCCAGGGTGCTGAGGCTGGCCCCACCCTAATCACACAGTCTGAGATTGGGAAAGGGGTGGTTCCCAAAGGAAAATCAATATGCTCTTATCAAAAGAAAAAGAAGGGGGAAGCAGATGTGACTCAAGTGATTGAGCTCCTGCCTACCACACGGGAGGACCCGGATTTGGTTCTCTGTGCTTTCTAATGAAGACGAGAAAGACAGCGAGGTGGCAGGACAGGCTGGCACAGTAAGCTGATGCAACACGATGATGCAACAAAAGACACGAGGAGGAAAACATAACGAGAGACACAACAAAGTAGGGAGCAGAGGTGGCTCAAGCAATTAGGCACCTCCCTCCCACACAGGAGGTCCCGAGTTCAGTTCCCGGTGTCTCCTAAAAGGAAGACAAGCACACAATGAACGGGCACAGCAAATACAAATAATGAGGGGGTGGGGGAGAAATAAAGAAATAAATCTTTTAAAAAAAGAAAAAGAAGGAAATGGACACAGGGCAGCAAAACTTAGCAGGGCTCTACAACCACTTGACAGAAAGGTGGCGAGAAGGTGAGCACTCTTTGTCCAAGAGTAGCTGGATCCGAGACCTGCCGTTCTGTCTAATGACACCCCGTTCCAAGGCATACTTGCAAAGGTACCCAGGTCTCTTGCTCCCCACTGGAGATTCCTGAAATGGAAGCTGGAGTTCCTCAAGAGAGCTGGGGGCTCCCAGAGCAGGGATAAGTCCTGCCTCCCCCTCCTTGCTGCCCACCACCTACTCTGGGCAAGACTGCCCAGCTGTGAAGACACTTCAACCTCGCAGGGGTGTGGGGGACTACAGGTGTCCAACAGTGATCTGGAAGCTCAGCATCCACACCTGCAGCCTCTGGGGGCCCCCAAACCCCGCCCAGACCCTCCCAGCAGCCAGGGCACCGATGCTCACACATCATTCCAACAAAGCCAATTCCGCCGGGAGCTGAGGCAAAGCACATCAGCAGTTGCAGCTCTGCCATTCCCTTACCTCCTGGGCTAAAGAATTCTATACAGCTTGTCTGTGTCTCCCCACAGACCTCAGCATTCAGCTGGAGTCCCTGTGTCACACTTACTGCAGCCTGAGGAGCAGTTCACCCCCGTAAACCCATTGCCTGGGGAGCAGGGCTCCAAGTGAGCATTCCATCCTCCACCCCCACCCCTCACGCCCCCCAAAGCTCCAACAGCTGTGTTTCCCCCTTACTCAGAAGAGGGAGACCAAATAAAGCAGCAGGGGGATTTATGTGGTACAGAAATGCTCAGCATTGGATTAAGAGTCAAAAGGTCAACCTTTGAGTTAGGATTTCGAGCAGGTCGTTTTTGGGTTGTGGTTTCTGCTGCAGTTTTCTCGTTGGTCAATTGGGGGTGAAAGGGATAATTTTAGGGAAGTGAGCCGCTGGTGCTTGCTGGGGAACCAGTTTCTCTCCATCCCAGTTCTGCTGGGTCCAACAGCTGTTCAAAATCAGCTCAGCCCTCTCTGCAAAGAACTTTCTGGAATCCCAAACTCACCTTAGGAAAGAGAACTGCAGTCCAGCTTAGCCTACATCTTTGATTCTCTGCCCCAACTGGGCACTGGAGAGAGCAGAAAGCTGGAAGGCTGAGCCATAGGCTGCAGGCTTTTGGCTTGCCAAGCATCTCTCAGACATGACCAGAAGCTAGCAGAGGGCCAGAAGCAGGGCAAGCCCAAGTGGCCAAAACACAGGGGCCTGGTCGCCTACATTTTACATGGGAGCACCAAAGTGTATGTGGGGGGGTGGCTCTAAGGACTCACAACCTGCCACACAGAGAATTACACATATTCATCGAGGCAACAAAAGGACCATAGAGACATGTCTGTCCATTTGGGGAGGGGGTTGAAGAGAACTAAATACGAGGTTAGGTCAGAAGAGAGAGGTGGGTTCCTGGATGTTAGTCTAGAAATCAAGTTATTTAGAAAAAAATAAGTAGAAAATTAAAAAAAAAAAAAAAAAAAACCTGGGTAAAAACTTCTATGCATTAGGCTGTGGAGAATACAAAAAATATATAAGGAGCAGGGCCAATTGGGGAGAAAGACTAAATATAAAGCCCTTTGCTAAAAGGGCTTCAAAAGGACAACTCTAACAAAATCACTTAAATGGGAATTAGGGCCGGTTCTGGCACCGGAGCAGACACTTTGGGATGCAAGTGGTGGCAGATGAATTCAAACTGGCTTAAGCCAAAAGGGTAATTTAATGGCTTATTTGACGAAAAAAAGCCAAGGGTTCCAGCTTCAGGCACAGCTGGATCCAGGCTAACATGGTACCATAAGGACTGATCTCTCAGTTCTGTTCCCTCCCCACTGACTTCATTCTAGGATTCCATGGGACATTCCCCTGGAGGTGGCAGGCATGCCATCTCCTTATTGCTGGCAAAAACAGGAAAAAGAGCTTCTTCTCAGGCATTCTCATTGGCCCAGTTTGTGTCACAGTCATGGTGGCCAGAGAAAAGGAATACACTGATTATTCAGACCTGGGCCCTGCAAGGAGTCAAACATAAGGAAGGGTCTGAGTACGGAGATGGATCCCAGAATCACCCAGCTCTGCCAACGAACCCAGCTGTGGGGCCTTGGGCAAGTCACTCACCCTCTGTGAACCTCCACTGCTTCGTCTGCAAATGGAAATGACGGTATTTACTGCAGATGTTTGCTATGGAGCTTCAGCACGATAATTTATGTAAAGTACCTAGCAAAATGCCAGATGCCTGCAGAGCCCTCAATAAATAGTAGCTATTGTTATTCTTTTCACTATTTATTCCGTTCCTTTCTCACTTTTTTAGCTTTCCTTGCTTCCCTGTTTCACCCTTCAGCATTACTGAGTATCTTGGGAAGTGCCGGGACTAAAGAGGTGGGGTGGAGATCTGGGCTTCATTCCTCAGTTTGCTTCTGCCTGCTCCATCCCTTGCGGTGGTGGGCTGGGAGACAGGGACTGGGCATGCCAGGTGCCGGCCAAGCGGGCAAGGCTTGGTTGGGTTCTGGGGGGGCTGAGGGTAGGGGGCGGTGGGGGTAGAGCAGAGGTGGGGTGGGGGTCTACCAGAGGCATCATGGTATAAAGGACTGGACTGTAGGGCCAGGAAAAGATGCACAGGGGAAAGCCGAAGGGAAAGACTCCAAGACTGCACCTGGAGCTCGGGATGCGTCCAGGTGGGCGTGCGGGTGCAGTTGCCAAGTCGAGAGGCAGAAGCTGGGTAGAGGCAGGGTGGGCCCAGGAAAAGGCCAAACGACCGAGAAGTGACCCGTGGAATCCGACAACTCGCCACAGGCCTCGGCCAAGCTCCAGGCCACGTCGGGGCCATCCCTGAATTCTAAGAGATTGGCAAAATCCTTCGAATTCGGAGAAACATCAGGACAATCCCACCCACTGTTCCTGGAAAGAGCCACACGAAGACACCAGCAATTACGGACCAGATGTGGGGCAGGAACGCCGGGAGGAACCGTCCCGGGAAGGGAGAGCCTTCCGCCCATTTCCGGAGGCCATCCTGAGAGCCTTTGCGCGTCCTCCTCCTCACCTCTGCCTGCGCGAGCGATTTTCTTCTCTGAGAATCTCTCTCCAGACCTTCCTAAGTGCAGTAAGAGCAGCCAAGGAGAGGAATTGGGGTTTGCAGGGGAGCAGGTGTGAGCTGCCCACCGCTGGGCCGCTGTCACCCCTGGGGTGGGGGTCCCGGGCAAGGGTCAGCTTCTCATTTGGAAAATCAGAATAACCACCTCTCCCGGGGATGTTGCCAAAAGGAGCAAGATAATGCACGGGAAAGTACTCTGTCAATTCTAAAAAAAAAACATCTAAAGGCTGGTCTTTTCTATTATTCTTACTACCACAGTTATTACTGGCACACTCAGAAGCCAGCTCCCCGCCCCTTCATGCACTCCCACGACATAACTTCTGCACAGCAGATGCTGCCGTGCCCCACCCCACCCCACCCCACCCCTGCTCCCTCCATGTCAGGACAAGCACGTAGGCCTCCCCTCCCCACCCAGAGGCCTTCTCCTGGTTTGTTCAGGTCAGAGGTGCCCAAGGCTGATGGCCCTGGGAGCAGCCATCGGCTGGTAACAGACACCTGGGCTCCCTCGCCCCATGGGGTCAACTCGAAGGTATGTTATATGCTGTCCCCCAGAGGTCCCGAGCAGAAGGGAGCCCTGCTGATAACCTGCCTCCCCGTCTCACTCCCCCACTTCCTACGAGTGCTTCCTGGGGTCATTCCCCTGATTACCAGACCCTCCTCCAATAAACTCATTGTAGTCATTGTCCCACATCTGTGTCTGGGGAAACCCAAGGCAAGACACCCTGCCACTGGCTTTTCCTAACACCTGGGATTCTTTTCAACATGGGGTAACAGTGAGAGAAAAGACACAAAACGGATACCCCTGCAAGACAGAACATAGAATCACGGATTTTGAGATGAGAGGGACCTTGGCATGTCTTTCCAGCTCTCCTCCCCTCCCCATCTCTTCTCAGACTTGAATTCCCTCTGCAACATCCCAACTCTAGGTCCTCTCCACGTGCATACCTCCCGCAACAAGGAGCTCATCACCTACTGGGCATTCCCATTCCCCTGTTCAGAGAACTCTGCCTTTTGTCAAAGCTGTCTCCATTCATTTCTCTCCCCATTTCCTGCCCCTTCCCTCTAGAAACACACAGAGAAAGTCCACTACACAAAGGGACATAAATTCTTGCTAAAGTGTAAATGTCTCATTGCAGATCCTAAAAAGGGATATTGCCATATTTAGGACGAAGGGTCCTGGGCATGTGAAATGAGGGCACATTAGAGAAAGGAGAAACAAAGTCAGGATGTAGAAGTGGGAAGATCTGAAACTGTGCAAGGGACACCTGTTGTTTTTACCTGCCCAGCACCCACATCCTCTCTCAGGTAACAGTCCTGAGGTGGGGGCTCAGAAATGGGCCTATGACCCAGGTCAGGGGACTCAGGTGGGTGGGGGTGGCAGCCAGAGTGGGGAGAGGAGGTTTCCTGGGAAGGAGGGGGTCTTTGATCAGCCAGCCTGGAAGCAGGGTCACTGGGAAGAGCTCCTGGGAGATAACGCCTGGAAGGAACGAGCCGAGGTAGATGCTCACCGTCCCCTGAAGGCAAGGACAATTCCCAGGGAGGGGAGAGCAGGGTCCCATATCCTTGGTTCACACACCAGTGCCAAATGGCCATGTGCCAAGACCCCATCTGGGCGATGGGGTGGGCAGCACAGAGGCGAGCAAGGGGCCTGCTGTCCTTGAGAAGTTCACAGCCGAACGGCTTGGCCTAGTCACCATAGGCCCTCGACAGGTCCCAGACAAGGGCAGGAGGTGGCAGGGGAGGCCGTGAGGACAGGAGCCTTGGGGGCACTGCAGGGAGCTCCTCTTCTAACTTGCCCTCCAACCATGGGGTCCCCACAGCAAGAATGTCTAGCTTGGGGGCTCAGGGGCAACATATTTTTGTCATTTTATGCTAAAGTATATCTAACATGAAATTCGTTCTTTTAAGCTTTCTTTTTAGGAGGTACCGGGGATCGAACCCAGGACCTTATACGTGGGAAGTAGGCACTCAACCACCTGAGCTACATCTGCTCCCCTTTTTAACCATTTTTAAGTGTACAATTCAGTGGCCTTAGTTCCATCCACCATGTTGTACTATCACCACCACCATCTATTTTCCCATCATCCCAAACAGAATCCCTGTACCCACTAAGCACTAACTTCCCATTCTATCTTTCCCCCACAATCCCAGGAGCAACTTATAAAAGGCCTGCAGGGAAAGTAGATATGGCTCAAGTGACTGGGCTCCTGTCCACCATATAAGAGGTCCAGGGTTCGATTCCTGGGGCCTCCTGGTGAAGGCAAGCTGACGCACAAGGCGAGCTGGAGAGCTGGCCCGAGTAGAGAGCTGGCCCACGCAGAATGCTGCCCTGCGCAGGAGTTCTGGCTCAAGTGGAGAGCTGGCACAGCAAGGTGATGCAACAAAAAGAGACACAGAGGAGAGACAATAAGAGACACAGCAGACCAGGGACTGAGGTGGCGCAAGAGATTGAGCGCCTCTCTCCCACTCTGGAAGGTCCCAGGATCGGTTCCCAATGCTGCCTAAAGAGAAGACAAGCAGACACAGAAGAACACACAGCGAATGGACACAGAGAGCAGACAGCGAGTGCAAAAACAAGAGGGGGAGGGTAAATAAATAAATAAACAAACAAATAAATAAATAAATCTTTTTTTTAAAAAAAAGGCCTGCAGGGGTGCAGATGTGGCTCAAGCAGGTGAGCGTCTGCTTCCCACATGGGAGGTCCCTGATTCGGTTCCTGATGCCTCCTAAAGAAAAAACAGACAACGAGCAGACAATGAGCAACAACAACGAGCAAACAGATAAGGAAGCCATCTGGGAGGGGGTGGGAAGCCTGCAGCTCTTCACCCTCAGCAGCAGAGGTTCGGCACATCGCTGGCCTTTTCCGGAAAGGAGTTCCCTACCCCAGCTGTAGCAGCAGTACAGCTTGCTGGGAGGCAGAAGCGCAGTGTGGCTCAGCACATGCATTTTAGAGCCACGCTGCCTGGGTCTACATCCTGGCTCCGCCTCTTATTAGCTATAGAAATGTGGGCACTTCGGCCTCAGTTTTGCCATCTGTAAAATGGAGAGAACAGTCATTTCTAAGAATTGTTGGGAGGATGAAATGATCTCTCAGTGAGTAGCACATAAAAATCACTCCATCAAGGGCAGTTATTATTATTCCTGTTGTTGTTTGTATTAAGATTATTGTGCTTAGAGGACGAAGAGGGATCTGCCAATGTCTGCAAAGTCCACAGATTCACGACCTAAAATTCCATTTTATCTCTCCTTTAACCCCTTTTCTGATTTCTTGTCTCCCGGGCTCTGTCTTGGCAAGACTGGACTAACCTCCGCTCTCCGCCAGTTTAAAAAACGAGACAAAGGAAATGGGAAAAGCAAATAACAGAGAGCAGCTCAAAAACCAGCCTGACATGCAGAAGTTAGCATTTGATTCAATGAGCTCATAGCCAGGGAGCCTGGAGCTCTAGAAAGCACTATGTCCATGTTTGCCGCTAGTGGTCATATCCTAGTGTTCCTATTGTTTGTTGCCCTCTGAGGATAGATCCCAGACTTGATTTCCCAAGAGGGGCTTGTAGACAGAAAAGGGGCAGAGGCAGTGGTTCCCGTGGCTGTGTGGTAACAATGCATCTCTCTTCCTATAAAGACGTTCCTGTGATTGCAAGCACAGAGGCCTTAATAAGCCCTGGAGAGGGATTTGCATGGAATCTTTCCCAAGCTCCCCGTTTGGGCCCCCGAGACCAGTGCTGCCCATTCACAGGTCACCCGGAGACGCCGGGAGGCCAGTCCATGACCGTGAGATAGACAGAGAAGCCTGTAAACCTAAAGGGGCAATGAGCCTCCCGCCCACCCTCATTTGGGCTCATGCTCCACCACCCAGTTCACCGACCTTCATTTATTCATGAGCATCTGCTCCCTAATTGAGCTTCTGATTCGGCTGACATTAAAACGAATCTGGATTACTGGAGCGCAGTAGCTGATAGTAATCGCAGATGGAAGGGAAGCCGCTCAGGGATGTTGGGACGTCGGCAGGAAGAAAGCCAGATGGGGACTTAAAATCAGTCCCGATTTTCACACCAAAGGCCGGGTCCCGGCAACAGAATCTTTCAGTGTGTGAGAAGGTGACTAGGAAGGGGATGGCTTGGGAGCTGGGAAAGAAAAGCAAGAAGAGGCGAGGGGAAAGGTGGCTGAGAGGCAGGGGCAGAGATGGGAGAGAGTGGACGGAGCGAAGAGCTGTGCCTTCCATGAAGACATTTCCCCTGAAGGGCAGACTGTCCTCACACTGGGTGCCCCAACGTGTGGTTTTATAAGGTTGTGTGCAGACTGAGCCCCACACAACCAAAGCAGACCCCCTCAACGTCAGGTCTGTGTGAGTGGCGCCCCCTGGAGGTGTGGGCAGCCATATGCCACAGCCTCGCAGCTGTCCCTCCCCAGCCCAGTCTCTCCTCCAAGTCCTTCTCTCTGTCTGGTGGCCTCCACCAAGCATCGCCCGACACCCAGACAGGTGGAAAAGAGTGTCGAGTGAGCACCAGGGAAACACCCTGGGAAGTAGTGAAGCCCTGGGAAGGACAAACAGACTCTGAAACACGGGACTTCAGACCTGCTCTCTCCCCAAATAAATGTGTGGGGCAGCCCGATGATAGAAACAGCCCTGGGGACAAAAATAACACAAGAAAATTTTTTATTTAATTTAGTTTACAAATAAAACGGCAAATGAATAATTTAAAAAATGAAAATATCACAGACAAACACCCACTGGGCTATCTCCCCCATCAGTCCCTGCTAGACCCTCACCCATCACAACTGAGGCACAGTCTGGCAGTCTCCTTTTCAATAACCATGTCCCTGCATCCATTCCCACCTGCCTGCCCCTTCTGCCCTCACTAAAAAAATGAATATTGTTCAGGCGTCTTGATAGGTAAAGGCAGACTCTCCCAGACTCAGGGGATAAATCATGCTTAGTCTAAGCCAATCTCGGTCATCCTGTTCTTCCTTGCCAGTGATATTTCTAGGACCAGGCATCTGAGCCAGCTCTGGTCAATGAGATGTAAAAAGTCTGCCAAGATTTTCTGAGGTTCCTGACTGAAGAAAGAGCCCGGTGAGAAAATGGCCTCTTTGTCATCCTTCCAGGTCTGTGTGAGGATGTAATGCCTGGAGCAGCAGCAGCCGTCTTGTAACCACAAGCAAGATACATAAGGCCAAAATGCCAACAACTGAAGATGGCTGGGTGGAAAGAAAGAAAAGGCCTTGGTCCCTGGGGCCATTATGGAGCTGCTGAGCAGAACCCTTTATCAGATTCCTTGTTCATGAGATAATTAAATGTTTTTATTGCATAAGCACTGTTGATGGGATTTTCCATTACTGCACTAACTATTCAGTTGACTCACAGACAAGCCCCAACCTCTCTGTGCCTCTGTTTCCTTATCTGTAAAATGGGAATGATGATTTTTTTTTTTAAATGTACCAGGGCCAGGAATTGAACCCTGGACCTCATATGTGGGAAGCTGGTATTCAACCACTGAGCTATACCAGCTCCCCCAAGTTGGTTTTTTCATTTGTTTGTTGATTGTTTTGTATTTAGGAGGTACCGGGGATCGAACCTGCACCTTGTACTTGGGAAGCAGGTACTCAAACACTTAATCTACATCCGCTTTTAGATGATTTCTTTTTAAACTGCCATGTTTACTCACACAGTGTCATAGGATTAAAAATAGTTGAAAGAGGGTGAGCAAAAGCATTTTGTACATTTTAGAGAGCTAGGTAAATGTCAACTAGTATTGTTACTAAAATACCTAGATGAGGAAGCACTTTTTTAAAAAAACTACACAAATATAAATTGTCACAGAATTGTATACTTTAAATATACATGACGTTATACGGTATGTAAATTATATCTCAATAAAGTTCTTATTACAAAAACAAATCATTAAAAAATCATTGTCATTATATCATCGTTATCAAAATCATCATTATTGCAATGATAAAAGAAGGCTTTGGAACAGCAGACTTGGGATAGAATTCTGCCTCTACCACTTACTAGCTGTGTGACTTTAAGCAAGTCACTTAACCTCTCTGAGCCCCATTTCAGCCATAAAATAGTGAGCATAATACCTAACTCACAAGGTTGTGAAGAGGATCAGTGAGATAATGCCTGTGTTCCTAGCACAAAATGGATGCCCAATAAATGTCATTTCCCCTTTTTGGGAAGATCCATGCCAAGTCAGGAGTGAAGCAAACTACCTTTACCAATCACACGGATAAAGTCCAGTGTCTCGCTCCAAGTATAGCCCAGTGTCCACTTGTATCAGAAGCATGGGGGTCCTTGTTCAACACAGTCCCCAGCCCCCTGTATTAGCATTTCTGCACTGGGGTCTGGCCACTGCTTGTTGTCAAGCACACAATACTCCCCAGGTCATTCCTAGCCACAGAGTTTTGCACAGACCCAGGATTCACCTGGTGCAGTAGCCCCTGCCTGGTTTCTTGGCTCCTTGCCCCAGACCTCTGAGGAGGCAGGCAGTTGGAGCCATCCCATTTCACTGGGATCATCCAGGGGAGGAGTGGATAGAAAGTGTGGTCTAGAACAGTTCCTCTGAATCTTTCACACCAGCCACCAGTCCTAGCAGCTCCTCACCTCCTCATAGGCGAGGTCTCAGAGGATCAGGAGGCCAGGAACCTTGAGAGGCCATGGGGCAACCTTCGCCACTGCCCAGACGAACGTCCTTCAGACCTGGGCCCCTGCCCACTGCCCACACTGACATCCTTTGGACCTGGCAGGTGCCTGGACAGACAGCCAGCTCCTCCAGGCCCTGAGCATCTGCAGCTGAATAGGGCGGGAAGGTCTGGGATTAAGAGGGACGGGCTTGTTTGAGAGGATGCCCCAGGGACAGCCAATGTGGACCTGACTGCCCAGCAGACAGCACCTGCCAAGGCAAGTCCAAGTGCACTGGCTGTGCTCGCAGAACTCCCCCCTCCCTCCCTAGCCTGCTCTGATCTCTTCCTCTTCTCCCAACACCAATAAGGCAGGCCCCTTAACCAAGCCACTTTCATTGCCACCTCCAGGCTCGTGCTCATTCTGTGCCCTGCGCCCAAAATGCCGAATTCCAATCTCCCTATTCAATTTCCACCTGTTTCCTGAGGCCCTTCTCAAGCCCCACCTGCTCCCAGAAACCTTTCTGGCCCTCTTATGTGGTGGCTTCTAGTATTTACTATCTCTCTTGCAATTTGAAACCCTTGATCACGTTCTACACATTCACTCAACTAAGTCAATACAACAACAAAAAAATGTCTGGGCACTTTCAATGCACAGGGCACTGAGTGTGGGGCTGTACAAAGATGACCCAGTACTAACCCCAAGGCTGTGCCAAGCACACTGAGAACCAGAAAAGCCGATAGGTCTGGAGTGAAACGTACCTACCCAACAAGGACTTTCAGGCAAAAACCCCACTTTCTCCTTTTCTCACCTGCCCTGCAGCCCAAAGGCAGCGTCCTAGAGGCACAAAAGCCCTGGACCCACCCTGACATCAGCCTAAGGCCGGCCCATCATACAGACAGGAAAATGAGGCTCAGAAATGATTACCCAGCTAGTAAGTGCCGGAACCTGTCCTAGGTCTGTGTGACCCCAAAACCCGCAGGAATTGCCACTGCATCACCCTTGCTCTCGTATGAAGTTTTCAATGACACTGTATGAACTGACTTTCTCTCTTTCTTCCCCAGTGTTTCTTCTTCTCCCCGGCCTCCTGCTCTCCCTCCACACCTTGCGTGGTGCACCCGCCCTAGAAGCTGTATATTTTCAGCTTGTTTCTTTCTTTTCTCTGAAGCTCTCACCTTGGCTCTCTTCCTATAAATGTCCCCCTTTCATAAACTGCGCACACAATTCATTTCCTATTCCATAGCGCCACCTGGTGGTCATGGAAAGCACAGCGTGATTTTGAGCAAGTGGTCTAAGAGATGAAGCTTCAAAGCCTAAGGAGTCTGGAGATTATCTGAATGTCACCCCAGCAGCAAAACCAGAGCTTCCGGCAGAGCCTGCTTCACTCCCAGGGGACTCGCATTTACACTATCTCCACTGCAGCCCTCCCTGACCGTGCAGGAAATAGACACGGCGCCTGCCCTTCCTTACCAGGTGGTCTCTGGTTTCCTGAGGCTGCTGGATGCCCCCACTTCAGTGGAGGGGAAGGGCCAGGTGAGGAAGGGGTCTTGTCAGCAGCAGACACAACACGTGGCTCTAAACTGGATATTCGGGGGTCAGCTCCAAGTTTGTCCTCAAACCTCAGCATGCTGCTTCTTTCTTCTAACTCAGGGGAGAACACATTAGAAGCAGTTCTCATTCTTATGATATCATTTCAAATGGTAAATGCAGAATATGAAATATGAATATGAAATTCAGAATGTGAAGAACTGGGTGATCTCTTACTCTTTTTATGTAAACTTTTGTAGGTTACAAAATTATACTAAAAGTTCTGAAAGGAAAGATATTAAAATGTTAAGGAGAGTTATTTGTTAGTTGTGAGGTTTTTTTATACATTTTTATATATTCCAAGTTTTCCACAACAATTTGGGAATTATTCGTGGGGGAAGTTATCCATGGAAGTAATTCATAGGAGAAAAAAAAAGACACATTTATGCTTTTTGGAAAAGTGGGGGGATGTGGGATAGGAGAGTGCCCTGAACTTGAGGTTGAAAATCCAGCTTAGCCACTCATAGGCTGGGTATCCTTGGGGAACCTCCACCCTGTCCTCTATAAGCTAGAAATTATAACTGCCTGCCTATCAGTGTTCCTGCAAGGGATAAATAAGATCATGTATGGGGAAACACTGATATGAATGAATACTCAATAAATGTCCCTTGATTGAATAGTGTTTTATCTGTTTAGGACTGAGCTCTTTAATGCAAGTGTCAGAAATACAACTCAATCCAGTTTTAGAAAAAGGGGGAGGAGGTAGAATACATTGACTTATAAAACTGAAAACTGCAAAGTCAGGGTTTCAGGCATAGTTCTATCAGGGTGCTCAAATTATGTCATTAGAATTTTGCTTCCTCCATTTCTTAGTTCTTCTTTCCTCTGTACTAGCTCAAATCTTAATCAGTCTCTTCCTACAAGGTGGGAAGATGGCTCCAGCAGCCCTCAGCTCACATCTCACCTTCTCACAACCCTTAGCACTTCTCAGTCCCAAAAATTCCAACAAAAGTTCCTCAGCCCTAAACCAAACTCTGAGGCAATAATAACCTGATTGTCAGGCTTGGGAAGTCACATCCAACTTGGGTGGAAAGACCATCCCATCCAAACCACATGATTATATGGGGTATTTCCCCAAAGGAAATTTAAGGTACAGTTACCAGAGGAAGTAGAAATGGATGATGGGAGACAGAAACTGCAGAGGTCTCCAGCACACAAATTCATGCTAATGGAATAACATAGTGCAAAGGCTGTCAAAAAAAGAGAAATTCTAACAATCAGCTTAAACACCTGTGGAAAGAGCCATGCTCTGGTGGGGGGAGCACTGGACGGGGAGTCAGGAGCACTGGGTTCGTCCAGCAGCCCTGTCACTACATGACCTTGAGCAGGTCAGCCTCAGGGCATTGGACTGGAACCCAGGCTCACACACTGTGATGGATTGGATCACGTCTCCCACGAAGAAATGTTCCGGTCTTCACCCAGGATCCTATGGATGTGAACTCATTTGTCCACGGCATCTCTGAAGATGTGATTAGTTAATGTGAAGCCAACCTGAATCAGGGTGGATATTAACCCAATATGACTGGAGTACTGGACACAGTCCTCAGGAGGAAGCAGGAGGAGACAAATGAGGAGAGAGACAGCCATGTGACAGAGGCAGAGGCTGAGGGATGGATGGCCGGCCAGACCAACAGAATCCTACAGCCTTCAGAGAAAGCATCAACCTGTCCAAACCTTGATTTTAAACTTCCAGTCTCCCAAACTGTGAAACAATAAATTCCTGTTGTTGAAGCCAACCGCCAACCTGTGGCATTCGTTATAGCTGCGCTGGCAAACTGAGACTCACATGCCCCCAGGGACAAGCAGTCAGGAAATGCGTGATGTTGGCTGGTGCAGAAGGATGGGGAGTGCGGGAACTGTGATTACAAGTCCTCCCACTAGAGGAAGCAGCCTCAACTCTGCTCAGCTGCGTGATTTCACGCATAATGTGGATCCTGTACTGCCAGGTCTTCTGATTTTTCAAGGCACTTGTGTGAAGTCTACTGGTTTTTCAATTAAAAGCTAATTCTATTGTGGTGATGTTTGCACAACTCTGTGAAGATACTAAAAATGATTGAATTGCCCACTTGAATTATATGGTAGGTGAATTATAACTCAATAAAGCTGTTGTGGAAAAAAAAAAAAAAAGATTCCAAAAGGTTTTTAATAGTACTCAGCCATAAAAAGAGAATGAGGGGAGTGGATGTAATTCAGTAGTTGAGCGCCTGCTTCCCATGTACGATGTCCCGGGTTCAATCTCTGGTGCCTCCTAAAAACAAAAACAAACAAACAAAAAATCCAACTCTCATTGAGGAGTGGATGTAGCTCAGTGGTTGAGCACCTGCTTCCCACATAAGATGTCCTGAGTTCAATCCCCAGCACCTCCTTTAAAAAAAGAGAGAGAGAGAGAGAATGAATGGTCCATGCCCCAACATGGATGAATCTCGAAAACTTTCCGCTCGGTGAAAGCAGTCACAAAAGGCCACAGACTGTCTGAGTCCATCTAGATGAAATGTCCAGAGCAAGCAAATCCATAGAGACAGAAAGGAGATTCGTGGTTTCCAGCAGTTGGGGAAGAAGAGTTGGGAGGCGGGAGGGCATTGCTTAATATATAAGGGATCCTTTTGGGGTGATAGAAATGTTCTAGAATGAGATAGAGGTAATAGTTGTGCAATATTATGAAGAGATTAAATGCCATGGAATTGTTCACTTTAAAAAGTTAGTTTTATGTTGGGTGAACTTCACCTCCATTTTTAAAAGTTTTTTTTCTAAACGCTCTACTGGCCAAGTAAAACCTAGCTGTGGTCTCCACTGGGGCCATCAGCTGCTGGATTTTAATCACAAATGAACAGTGCCTTGAGTCCCTTCTAACTCCCACATTCCATTTTTCTAAGGACTGACGGGTCACCTCCCGTCAGGTGAGCGGTGACCACTGGCCACAGACAACGGCAAAAAGGGAAGAAGCTGCATTCTGTCTCCATGGAGCAGAACCTCCGAAAGATGAGTTTGGGGCCAGAAAATTAATGTCTCCTTGAGCTGGACCCAGGCCAGGATTTTTCTATCTGCCCTTTGCCACAACAAAGGGCAAAGAACCACGTCTGGGTGACAGTAAATGGGCTTTGTTGACACAACCCAACTTTAATTTTTGTGAAGTTAATAATTAGGCTGTCATCCCTCCGCTCCAGAGCAATTAGTGGCCTGCAGAGGGAATGAATGGGCTCTATTATAGAGGGAAATTATAAATAGAAGAAAGCACGTGGTGGTGGGATCTGCACAGTATCATCCCCTTGCCCTCTCGCGGCTCGGGAAACCAGAGGCTCCGCAAGCACGAGCGTGTTGACTTGCCTCCGACTGACAGCTCCATCCTAGCTGCCACCCCAAACGGCTCTAAATTCTGCCTCTGTCATCCGAACCTGACTTCTTATGCTGTCCAGAGCAGGGCCGAGCAGCCCAGCTGAGCAGCAGGAGACTCGGGGCAAGATAAACGCCTTTGTTTTAGCTGCCTGCCGGCCCCAGGGTCTGGTGGGGTGTGGTGCTGAGCGGAGCAGAAGGACCCGGGCCCAGCTTGACAGGCCGGGGTGTTGGGGACGCTGAGTGACAACCTGCCCAGCAGCTCCTGGGGTCAGAGCAGTTTCCCAGGCAGGGTGGCAGCCTCCAAAGGCATGGCGTTAGTGGGAGGAGGCCCAGGTTCTCACAGGGACCCTTTGCCTTCATGCTTTGCTCCATCTGTCATCTCAGCCAAGTTCATATCCCTCCCTGCAGAAACTCTTCCATCTACCAGATCAGAGCGAAACAGCGTTTGGTAGTTCAGGAAGGAAAAGCATTTGTCACTGTAAGGGGAGAGCAACAGGCAAAAATGCAAATGCCTAGAACTGGAAAATAATAATATATAATACAATAGAGAATATGTGTATCATGCTTTCAATATCCCAGGCACTTTTTACAGATTAGCCTGGTTAAGCCTCCCAACAGCCCTAAGAGGCAGGCACTATTACCGTCCCCACTTCATGGGTTTGGAAATTAAGGCAGTAAACGGTTAAGTGCCTTGTCCATGGTCACACAGCCAGTAGGTAATATTTAAACCCAGGCCTTCTGGCTCCAGAGTCCCAGCTCTTAATTACTATATCTGTCTCATACATCACTTGACGAGTGAAGCTGGCTGGGGGTGGGAGACAAAAGGGAGGGGTGGGGACTGCGGTGCCCAGGAGATAGCACACCGGACTAGAAGGGGCAGCTGCCAACCTTTTTGGCAGTGAGGAGTCCTATTTTTTTTTTTTTTTCAAGATATACTAGAAATCTGAACTTAACATGAAATCTGGTTTCTAAATGTTAGCGACTAATTTTAAAAACACCACGTAGACCAAACGAAGAACCTCTGCCAGCTGCTCCATTGCAACTCTGACGGGGCAAACTCTGTGGTTGGAGTTGACCCCCAGCCCTTTCACACTCTCAGGCATCTTTCCACACACAGAGAGGACTTGAGGAGATGACCTGCAGCCCAAGGGCCTGGGCTGGAGATGGGGCTCTCCCACCAGCTGTGTGACCTTGGGCAAGTCATTCACCTTCCTGGGTCTCCATTTTCTCAGTTGTAAAATAGAGCTGATGATGTTTCTGTGCTACAGGATTATGGGGGGACTGGAGGAAAAGGGCACAGTAAACAAGGTAGGTGGATGGTCAAGGAAACAAGGATGCTGGGGCCACCTCCTCACCCAGGTGCTCTCAGCCCGTGGTCTGCCAGGACAGGTAGACAGGAAGGACCCAACTCTGTACAGCCAACTCTTGCTCTCACTGCCACTCCCTCCCTCCCCACCCCAAGCCTGCCTTTCTACTCACACACCTGATGATGTCAGGACATACACACCTGCACTGACCAGTTAACTACTGTGGTCATTTGAGGCTTTTATGGACCTCAGAAAGTCATGTGCTTCGGGCTAATCCATTCCTGTGGGTGTGAACCCATTGTGGGTGGGTCTTAATCTTTTATATTACTGGAGTCCTTTATAAATGGGATCAATACAGAGAGAAACCCACAGAAACTAAGAAAAAGCTACAGGAGCAGAGAGAGAAAGCCACGAGAGCAAGGAGCTGAAAGCAGCAGAGCCTGAGAGACAGGGAGCCAGAAGCTGAAGCAATAAAACCCGGAAGAGAAGGGAAAGAGCAGCAGATGCCTCCATGTGCTGGTCTGTGGGGAGAAAGCATCGCTTGGTGATTCCTTGATTTGGACACGTTCACGGCCTCAGAACTGTAAGCTTGCAACCTAATAAATCGCCCTTGTAAAAGCCAACCCATTTCTGGCATATTGCTTTCAGCAGCTTTTAGCAAACTAAAAGCTTGAGGTTGCAGACCAGCCTCAAACACCTGTGAATGACATAAAATTTTAAAATCAGAGAAATATTAAAAACTAGGAAGTGAACAACCTCCCACATTCTCATGAATAATTTGATGCATATTTCAACTAAGTAATTATTTCTATACATAAAAACATCAATTATTCATGGTAAGTTTTTATGAAACTGGAATCAGATGCACCTTGCAGCTATCTTTTCTTTCTTTAAGAGCAGTTGCAGGTTTACAGAAAAATCCTGCAGAAAGGACAGCATTCCCATAAACTCCCCTCTCACACACAGTTTTCTCTATTATGAACATTTTGCATTCGCATAGTACATTTGCTACAATTGATGAACCAATATTATTAGAATCATATTATTAACTGAAATCTATCATTTACATTAGGTTTCACTCTTTGTGTTGTACGGTTCTATGGTTTTTTAAATATATTTTTTTAATTGTGGTAACATTTATACGACATAAAATTTGCCATTTTAACCGCTTTCAAGTATACAATTCGGTGGTGTTCATTACCTTCGCAGCTCTCTTCTTCACTTACTATAACTGGGACATCTTTGCATGTTAGCATATGCTACTGTATAATGGTGGCACAGAGCTTCATTGTGTTTTTATTTTTCAAACCAGTCCCCTGTAGGTGGACGTTGCTTCTAATTTTTTGCTGACGGCAACAATACCACAGGGATGGGAGGGACCATGTTTCTAGATGGCAAATTTTTAGAGGTGGAAATGCTGACTCAGAATAGCTGGAAGAAGTTTTGTTTGCACTGATGTCAAACTGCCCCCAAAAAGGCTGAACAAATCCATGCTCCTCCTGCAAGTTACGAGTGTGCCTGATGAACTTAACTTCAGGGAAGCTGCCTGCACGACCCCAGCCTCCTAACATCTCATTTTTGTTCCCAGACCTTGAGAAAACCCATTCCCTTCGCCTTCCCTGATGCATCAAATAGATGTTCGACTTTGCCTCCCAGGTGCCCTTGTCCAGAATGGATCAAATCCACCTCCTTGCCTGAAATCAGCATTCCCAAAGTACCACTGGCCTCCCCACTTTGCAGCTGAACTCCTCCTCTGAGATGGGTTGAATTGTGTGGCCCAATTTGGACAGATTTTGGTCTTGGTCCAATGGGTGAAGACCCGTTGTTAATAGGATCTCTTGAAGATGTTACTTCAGTTAAGTCATGGTCCCACTGATTCAGGATGGGTCTTAAGCCTGTTACTGGAGTCCTTTATAAGCAGAATAAAATTCAGACACACAAGGAGAAAGTCAGGAGAAGCCAGAAGTCAACAGAACCCAGAACCACCAGGAGAGGCCGCCATATGCATTGTCATGTAACAGAAAAGCCAAGGACCAAGGATCGCTGGCAGCCAGCCCCAGAATGCCACGGTCTTTGGGGAGAAGGCAACGTCTTGCTGCTGGCTTGATGCTGGACTTCTCCTAGCCTCAAAACCATGGGATGATAAATTTCCATTTATTTTAAGCCAACCCACTGCATGGTATTTGGTTTAGCAGCTGGGAAACTAAGACACCCTCCCTCCACCTTCTTTGACACATTGTCCAGTCCTTTCTCTCCTTCTCAGCCCCAGCCCTGAAGCCACCTGGCTCCAAGCACCCTAACTGTCCCTAATACTCTGCTTCCCTTATCCTCATCCTCCTTGTCCTCTCCTAGGGAGATGGATTCTCAGCACAGATGATATGCTGCATACCAAAGCTCACCACCACCACCACACTCTCTGCCCATTTCTTTGGAGATAACTTGTTAGGAGAGGAGAAAAGGGTTGCGTTGGGATGGTGGAACTAAGAGTTTTTTTCACTTTATTTATTCAAATTTTTCTTTAAACATTTTTATTTACTAATTAACCAAAGGAACGCATTACAACTAATAAAAACATCTTTGTCACCCACCAAATTATTGACGTATCACCATAGAGTACTGGGTAGTTACTTAAGCTCTGTGGCTGACAAATCAGAGCTTGCACTTAGAGTAACCCTTTAAGGAAAAGAAACTCCTTTTAGCTGAGTACTATCCTACCACTCTGGATGGACGTGGCCAATTATGCCTTCCCTGATGGGGAGGGAGAGTTGCCCGCGCCTCAGGTCAACAACGTGGAAGACCCAGTTATAGGGAAATAACTTTTACCTAGAGAAGACAGAGGAGATATAAGGAAAACCAATGAGTCAAGAGACCTGGGTTGGAATCCTGACTCTATACCTACTATCAGTATGGTCCTGGGCAAGTCACTGATGCTCTCTGACCCTCAGTTTCTTCCTCTAAAAACAGGTATAAGAATCCCACCTCACAGATTATGTGAAGAATTCAGGACAATTCTTGGCGCATAAGAAGTTGGTTTAATCAGAATCCTTGAATGGTGCAAGCAATCTAGCAAATTCTATCTGGGTTCACAGAGGACTGGTGGAGCATCTACACTGAGTGAATTCAGGAATCAACTTAAAAATTGCCTGATTAGAGCAGTAAGGGAAGGCTGTTTGTTGGAGACTGAATCATGTTCCCCATGAAAGGCATGTTCAGTCCCAACCCCTGGTCCTATGAGCATGAACTTATCTGGAAATAAGAACTTTGTGATGTTATTAGTTAAGGGGGGCCCAAGCTGAGTGGGCTGAAGTCCTTGTAAGTAAAGGCAATTGGGGAGCAGCCAGAGCTAGGAGTTAAAGGACCCCTGCAGAGAAAGTAGAAGATTCCACCAGGCACATTGTCATGTAACAGAAATTCAAGGAACCCCAAAGATTGCCATCCAGCCAGAAGATATGAACCCCAGGAGGAAGCCAGCCATCTTGCCTCTGAAACCATGAGCCAGTAAATTCCTGTTGTTAAGCAGGAATTCTTCTATGGTATTTCTCTTAGCAGCCAGGAAACTAAAACTCTGCTGCTGACTTTTTATCTCTGGCTAGGCAGGCTGCTTCACTGAACCAAGGAATAGGCTGTCCTGACGGAGTCCAACATGGTTTTTTGGCAGGTGAAAAACCATGGCACAGCACTTTTGTGGAAGAATGTATTTTTGCTCCTGCTGTCCCATCTTCCTGATACATCCTCTTTATTCTCTTTAGCAATCCTGATATTTGAAAACCTGGAAGATTTATCTCTCCTGGAAGCCTGCCCCAGCCCCTCCCTCACTTTGCATGGCTTCAACCCACAAGCCTACAGTTTAGATACACGTGCACAGACACACATGCACACACGTTGGTCTGACAACATCTTGTGCTTGCTAAAACTCTCTCCAGCTGCTTCATGTGCCTATATCAGGTCTCCCTAACTAAAATGTAAGCTTCTCGAAGATTAGGTATCTTCTAAATTTCAGATCTAATAAATGTCATTTACCGAGCATCTATTATGTACCAGGTGTTTCACCTACATTATTTCCTTTCATCTTCCCGGTTCTGCAAGATTTAAATGTTGTGTTCAATTTACAAGCTGAGGTTTAAAGAGAGTAAGTTACTTGTCCAAGGCCACATAGCTTAGCACTCAAGGTTCACTAGTAGGCACTCAACAAATAATGCTGTGTGATTGAAAGAATGGAAGGATGGAAGGTAGGAGGGAGGGAGGGAGGGAGGGAGGGAGGGATGGATGGATGGATGGATGGATGGATGGATGGATGGATGGACTCAGAAAATAAGTGATACAGCCAGGTTTAGCTGATTCCAATTAGGTGTTTCCATTACAACATAAGGCAGCTTCTGCTTTTTAGCAACCAGAAAAGATACACAACAGGCACCAGATCACAACAAACATCCCCCAAAACACAGAGTAGCAGCCAAGCATCCTTATTCCAACCAGTTTCCACCACTGCCTCACCAAGGAAGGCCGAGGGCACCCCAGATTCAGCCACGGGCATCGGTCAACCACGAGGATTGAAGACCAAAGATTCTTCTTCCTTGGTGACACCAAGAATGGGCTGATGAACTGGTGTTTCTGAGTGGGTTGCAAGAGGTTCCACCTGGCCAGGCCACAAGGGGGCAGCATCTCCCAGAAAAGTATTTGCAGGTGTCTGCCCACACTAGATCATCAAGAAGCCCCTGCCTCACCCCTCACTGCAAGCCGCATTCCTCCACTGGGGTGGGGGGACCATGGCTAGGACTGCTTTAAAAAAAAATCATTGGAACAACTCAAAATGTCAGTGCCTGCCATTAAGACAAAAATAATCATGGTATATTCAATGCAATTCTGCACAGCCCAGAGAAGGGGATGGAAAAGATCTTTAAAGTACCTCAAATGAGGAAAGGCACAACCCTGGACATGTGCGTAGTGTGACGCCATTTGTATACATTTTAAAATACGTGTAATTGTATGGATTATGTGTCTGCAGGCCTAAGCAAGAGAAAATTCTTGAAGGAAACCCAGAAGCTACCTTTGGAGGAGGGCCTTTTACTTTTCATCTTTTGCATTTCTGTACTCTGATTTTATTTATTTTGCCATGAGAATGTATTAATTTTATTTTAATTAACAGGGGTCATCTGGAAGTTGGGTCTGGGGGAATTTTTTTTTTTTTTTTTGCTTGCTTTCCTCTGTTACACTTTCTTGGTTTTTTAACATAATAAATCCTGTTTTTAAAGGAGAAAGAGGAAGGCAGTTGAGGCTTGCTGCAGGGCCCTGCCTCCTTAGGCGTCAAGCAGGGTGGACAGTGGCAAATCCCAGCTCCCGGGCAGGCTGGCAGGCTCAGCCTTGGCACAGAGCCAGACATCCTGGGCTGCAGGGAGGCTGCCACCATTTGATTTTCTGAGGGCCTTTGGGAAGCCAGGATGTATCCATGGGGGGTTGAGGGTTTGGTCCTGTCCAGGGATCAGTACCAGACAGTTCTGGCTTGTAAAGCCCCCCTGTTCTGCTGATATAAAAGGTGAAGCATTCCAGAAGGGCATGTGGGAGACTAGCAAGGCCAGGGAGCTCTGGAAGCCAGAGCAGATATGACCTGTGTTATTTGCCAGTCCAACCTGGGCTCAGGCCAACTCTGTCTTAACAGTTTCATCAGGACATCAGCCTCGTGTAGTAAAAAGGGCAGGGCTTTTTCAGAATCCACAGACTTGACTTTGAACCTGGTTCCTGCACTTGACAGCTGGGTGGCTTTGGACTTTTGGACCTGACCTCTCTTTGCCTCATTTGTAAAACAGCATGCATACTGGCATTGTTGTGAAATTTAGCATCAATGTGATTGAACCAACTAGCAAACTAGCATCAGGTCGGCATTTAATTAACTGTGTCCATACCCACTGCCATTACCATCAGCTTCTAGAAAGGAAATCAGCCATAAAACTGAATGGAATGCAAACTGAATGCAATAAGAAGAAGGAAAAAAAAAAGAAAGGGAAAAAAAAAAAAAAAAACTGAATGCAGAAAGTTTCTAGCCTGCTGTTTGTCATCTAAGTGCCCCGGTCCCATCTCTGAACCAGATCAGTGTGTCCTCCTTTCTCAACCCTACATCTGAAGCCGAAGCACACGCCCCGTCCAGGGCTCAGACCCGGCTCCCAATTCTGCAGTTCCTGCATGTTCTCACTTGAAGGCAACGTTGAGCTTTAGATTTCACCCTGCCCAAGAGGCTCCACTCTTCTCAATTCTCCCAGCCTTGAATGCTAAACACAGATGAACAGAACCAGGTGACACTAGACAAGAAAAAGGAATTCTAGAGACAAGGATTAGGACTCCTACTTTCCACAGCAAGGAGGAAAGGCATGAAACTTGCTAACCCTAAAGGTGGTATTGGCTGAAAATATAAATGGACGCTCAATATATAAGGAGACAAAATATATATAACATATCAGACAAAATGTAATATGTAATATCTAAAGAGATGAAAATGAGCAGACTTATTTACGTCTTATTTAGGAATAATAAGAAATCACAAGCAATGCAAATGACAACAATAGCTAAGTGAATTACAAGACATCCCCTTGAATGAACATTTCAAAAGATAATGAGGAAGACTATCCAGAAATTTGGAGAAATTATGCAGGTGGAAGGGAGACAGCAAAAACTTATTCTATATTTTGATTGCAATCATCTAAAAATTATGTACACTTACAGGAAAGACCAGAAAGAAATAAAAATT
>JAKSZT010004015.1:1411072-1474118 GCA_026826555.1 Tolypeutes matacus
AAGAAAGAAAGAAAGATGTTAGATAGAGAGGACTAATGAGGGAAGCACTGTTATTGTGCCTTTTTCACAGATGAGGAAACTGGAGCTCGGAAAGAGGAAGGAACTTTCCCAAGAGTACATGCCCAGAAAAGTGTGATAGATTCCAGAGTGCAACTCACTGAAGCCCAAGCTCTCAACCTCTACAATATAATATCTTTCATTCTGCCAGACTGCTTAGAGAGGGAAAAGAAACTTCACAGCAACCTCTGAGCCTCAGGCTCTTCATCTGTAAAATGGGCTAAGAATAATAGTAACACCTACCTCAGTGGGTTTTCGCAAAAATTAAATAAGCTAATATATGTAAAGTGACACATAGTTCAAGCTAGTAGACATTAGCCACCATTTAATTATTATGGAGATTATGAGTGAAGCCTTGGAAAGATCAAGGTGATCTAACCCAACACCCCTCTAACAACTTCCTATCTCTGCTTAAATGGCAAAGGAGTGAATCTTGTTCCATGCGGCAGTTTTTTCTTTCTTTGAGATATTCGTAATTAGAAACATCTTCCTATGTATTTGGCTAAATCTGGCTCCCACAACTTGCATCCTCCCCCAGTTCTATTTCTGTGCTGGGAAGGAGATAGAAGAAAGCCAGCCCCTCTCGCACTTGGCAGTTCTTCCAAGCTAGGGAGGAGCCCACCGGCACTGGGTGCCTCGGGAGCCCCCACCCTCTTTCCCCCTCCAGTCCCTCTCACCACTCAGCATCCTTCCAGAAGCCCAGTATGGGACACACCCCGCCACTCACTGACCAGGCTAATATTAATGCAAAAGTGATCCCTTGTTTAAGAAGAAATGAAACTGGGATGCATATGACAACATGGATGAACCTTGAGGACATTATGCTGGATGAAATAAGCCAGATACAAAAGGACAAATACTGTATGGTCTCACTAATATGAACTAAACACGAAGAATAAACATATGGAGTTAAAACCTAGAGTATAGGGTACTAGGAGATAGCATGAGGGCTGAGAAGGTGTACTGATGTTCAATGCACGTAGAATTTTTAATTAGGTTGACTGTAAAAGTGTGGAAATAGAGTTGATGGTAACACATTACAGTGAGTATAACTAACACGGCTGGTTTATAAATGGGATGATGTCTGAAAGGGGTAGTCTAGGGATGTTGTATTAGTCAGCCAAAAGGGTGCTGATACAAAATACCAGAAATCTGTTGGCTTTTATAAAGGGTATTTATTTAGGGTAGAAGTCCACAGTTACCAGGCCATAAAGCATAAGTTTCTTCCCTCACCAAAGTCTATTGCCACATGTTGGGGCAAGATGGCTGCCAACATCTGCAAGGGTTCAGGCTTCTTGGGTTCCTCTCTTCCCAGGGCTCCATTTCTCTCCGGGTTCAGTTGCTGTGCTCGCTCCACAAGGCCAGTTGTAAACTATCAGGCAAACAGCTCTGTCTCTCTCCCCGGGGCTTCTGCCGTGTCTAAGGGGCCATCTCTATTCCTCTGTGTTCTTCTCCTGTGTGTTCACTTTCCAGGCTCCAGGTCAAAACTCCCAACTCTTTCCTTTGCCATATCTTTTCTCTGTGAGTCCCCGCCCCAATGCCCAAATGGCATAGCCCAAAGTCCTAATCATAATTCAATTAATTAAAAGTGATACCTCTGACAGACCAGTTTACCAACATATTCCAATAATTATTTTTGGAACCAAACTGCTACAGATGTAAACGCCAATTGAAAGAAAGCTAGAGAATAATCTAGAGACTGAATAACATAGTGAACTCAGAGGTAGATGAGGATTGTGGTTAATAATACAAATACAAGAATGTTCTTCTATGAACTAGAACAAATGTATGTCACTATTACAAGGTGGTAAGACTATGATGATGCATGGGAAGAATATAATTCATGTAACTTATAGACTATAGTTGACAGCAATATTGAAGATACTCTATAAATGCTAATGATCAAAAAATGCTAATGATCAATAGTAGAGGGGTATGAGATTTTTTTCTTTTGTACTAAGGAAAACGTTCAAAAATTTACTAAGGCGATGACCGCACAACTCTGTGATGAAACTGAGAGCCACTGAGTGTACACTTTGAATGGATTGTACAAGGCAGGGGACTGTATAACAGAGCGAACCATGTGGTGGATGATGGACTGTGGTTAACACTACAAATATGAGAGCATTCTCTCATGAAGTATAACAAATATATAATACTAATACATAGTGTTAATAATAGGGGGTGTATGGAAAAAATATACCAAATATAAGCTATGGACCAGTTAGTAGTTATATTTTAATGATGTTCTTTCATAATCTATAACAAATGTCCCACAACAATGCAAGGTGTTGGTGGAGGGGTGAATTCTGCACGTTATACATGACTGTTCTGTAAGCTCACAACTTCTCTAATAAAAAAAAAATTTTAACTGATCCTCTGTTGTCTTATGCTGACCGAGTGCAGGATAAGGATAAAAGGGGAGTCTCAGCACAATTAAAACATAAAAAGAGCAGTTGTATTTGGAGCACTATAGGAAGGGACAAATCTTCCTTCACAATACTTTTTCACTTCTCAGCATCTATTCCCTTACTCATTCTTACTAATGACTAAAGCTTTCCTGAGGTGAGGCCTGTGTCCTGGTTTTTAGGGGTTTCTGTCCTGGGCCCTCCCCAGGAAGTAATCACTGTTCTCTTCTATCACAACCAGGCACTGAGAATAAACCAGTTCAATAGGGCCGGGTTCAAAGCGCATTTCTGTCCCCATACCATGTGCCACGTGGGGCAGGACTGCCTGGAAGCCAAGCCCCGCCCCCTGGCCTCCCATCCAGCGTTCCTCATTCACACACCGCCCCCCACACCCCCACCCCCGCATTCAGTGAGTAGCAGGCGCTGGGCCAACTTCTCCCAGCAGCAGAGTCTTCGCATTTTGAGTATCGTTTATCTACCAGAGGCTGCAGGGACCCGGGAAGGCTCGGGAGCCCTCCACACGCCAAAGAAAGATGTTATTGGACGGCAGGAGGGACAAAATATAGGAAATAATAGGGCTGCCTTCTCGTCTCTGAAATTAACGGGATTCTTTTGCATGTGTGAATGTGTTCTGAAAAGTTAACGCTTTATTCCAAGTCTGGGTTGAGAGCTGCCACCTAAGTACACTCCTTCTCTGAACTCACCCATCTTAGTACTTACCACTAAGTACTAAGCATTGCAACTATTTACCCGTTTAGATGCGTCACTCACGTGTAAGTACCTTGAGGGCAGGGGCTGTGTCTCTTTTCTGCTGACTGCCCAGGACCTAGCACCATGCACAGATCAATAAACAATTGTGGAATGAATTGATTAAATGAATCGCTCTTTTTAACACTTACCATCAGATCCACATGCTGTATTTTAAAAGAAGCTGCACAGCCTGATGAAGGGTGTGCTGGTGGATTTCAGTTTCAATGGCAGAATAAAGCTGTTCCTGCCCCTGTTATTTTCAAAACTCACACAAGGACAAGAAGGAGAAATAGATAAGCAAGCTGCATCTTCAATGAAATCAGGAGACATCTGTAACCCTTAATCTCAACATATAAAAACAGGAAGTAGAGAGAGAAATGTAAATGACCCAGCAGAAAGGAAGCAAGTCAAACTCAAGAGTGTACAGGGTTGGGTGGAGGGACCCCTAATTTGTTCTATGGAAACTTGGAAAGGCTCAGGAATAGGAGGCATTAAGCCTTCACGTAAGATAGGAATTGAACAGGAAATGAAAACAAGGGAATTATTTGAAAATATGATTACAGAGTCTATCAACTGATGAATGTATAAATAAAATGTGGTCTACCCATACAGTGGAATATTATTCAGCCATAAAAAGGAACGAAGTTCTGATACCTGAAACAACATGGATGGACCTAGTAAACATTATGCTAAGTGAAAGAAGCCAGGCAAAAAAGACAAATATTGTGTGACTGCATTTATATGAAATATCCAGAATAGACAAATCCATAGAGACAGAAAGTAGATTCGTGGTTGCTAGGGGTGGGGGAGCAGGGAGTAGAAGTGACTGCTAATGGGTACAGAATTTTTCTTTGGGTGATGAAATGTTTTGGAATTAGGTAGTGGTGATGGTTGCACAACTCAGCAGATATACTAAAAGCAACTGAGTCATACACTTTAAATGGGTGAATTTTATTGTATGTGAATTATATCACAGAGCTTTCAGTCGATGTTTAGTGCCTCTGATTTAAATATGAACTGATAGCCAAGTGTCACTAGACACTTGAAAAACACCTCTATCATGAAAAACATATACCAAAACATGTAAGAGAATAAAGAAACTCATAGGAATCAGAGAAAATGCAGGGAATCAGAAGAAGACTTAGAAGAATTATAATTGTATCTTCTGAGTGATAAGAGAAGATATAATTTCCACAAGACATGTACAGCATACTACAAAATTGAAAAACTAAAGAACAAAAAATTACTCCAAAAAATGTTGTTTCATTATCACTGAAATAAACAAATGCTTCAATAGACAGATTAGAAGATAAAGTATATACCCCTCTGAAAATAGAATAAAATGTCAAAGAGATGACAATAGTTGAGAAAAGATAAGAAAAATTAGAGAATCAATTCAGGAAGCCCAACATAAAAATCCAAGTAATAGAAGTTGCTGAAAATTAAAGCAGATAAAAAGTGAGGTAGAAATTATCATAAAAAAATTCGCAGAGTCACAGGACATAAGTTTCCAGATTTAAAAAGCCACCCAAGTTCCCAACACAATCAATGATTAAAAATAATTATACCAAGGAACATCATTCTGAAATTTCAAAACAGTAAAGATAAAGAAGATACCCAAAAAAATCCATAAAGAAAATAACAAGTCACATACAAAAAGATCAAGAAATATATGGTAGCAGACCTCACAATAGCTAGAGAAAAATGGAGAAATGATGTAAAAATCTTAGAAAAATGAATTTCAACCTAGAATTCTATATCCAGACAGATGACTAATCAAGTACAAGGATAAAATTAAGAGAATTTTGGCATGCAAGAACTCAAATAATTTACCTCTTGTATACCTTTTCTGAGAAAGTTACTGAAGGATATTCTCCAGGAAAACAAATAAAATATAGAATCAAGGAAAAAGGGAACTAGCACAGGAGAAAGGCAAATGGATATCCCAGGAAGGGAGTGAAGGGAAATACCAGGATAATCAACAGTTGTACAGAAATCTTAAAAAGCAGGAGGTGGAATGACTTAAAGAAAAATATTGAACTAATGAATTATCTGATGGGTTGGAGGCTTGCAGAGCTGTTGAAGAGTCAGGCACAACTGGTCAGATGTTCAAAGAAAGCCAGGCAAACAGAAAAAAATTGTACACGAAAGGAAACTGTATCACAGTATACTATCAGATTCAGCAGTGAACAATGTTTACATAGTAACAATAATGAAAACACTGAATATAGATTGTCTAATATACTGAGGTAAATTACATTGGTAAGAAAGGGAAAGAGAAGATACAAGTGGACAAAATCTTCATCTGCTACAATTGGAAGTCAAGCAATAGTGGTAAAAATTTGATTAATCAAGAGATAGGTTAATATAAATATTATTTGGAAATATGGAATCAAATACCAGAAGAAATAGTTAAATGGGTTGAAAGATGTTGCTTCTGGGAGGAGGGGGGCAGGATTAATCAGATGGATGTGGGACAGAGACACGGCAAGGTAATTTTGACAATTTTTTTAAAAATCATTTTAAGTGCACTGTCTTTGAAGTCAGAGACCTGGTTTGACCTGGGTTCAAATACTGGTTCTGCCACTTCTGAGCTGGATGACCTTGAATAAATAATTTCCCTTCTCTGGACTCAGTTTCTTCTGTGTTTAATAATTCCTATCTGGTACATATCAAGGACACAATATCTTAGTAGATGGCAAATAAACAGGAGATTCCTTCTCACATAGCTTCCAAACAGAATAATTGGCTCTTATGATGTATTGTTCACCTGAATAAAAATATTTCATTAAAGGACAGTTACAGGAAAAATAGAGACAAAGCGATTGTAATAATATCATTATTACCGTGTCCATTTTTTGCTGTCTTTTGCTATATATATTTTTATTGAGATTACATATATACTATATAAGATAAAATTTACCGTTGTAACCATTTAATAGTATACAATTCAGTGGCAGATATTACATTAATAATGTTTTGCTACTATTGCCGCCATCCATTACCAAAACTTTTTCATCAGCTCAAAGAGAAACTCTGTACCCATTAAGCAATAACCCCGGCTCCCGTTCTCCTTCTTACTCGGCCCATGGTAACTTCTAATCTACATTCTGTCTCAATGAATTTGCTTATTCTAGATATTTCACATAAGTGGAATCATTCAATATTTGTCCTTCTGTGTCTGGCTTCTTTCACTTAGCAAAATGTCTTCAGGGCTCATCCATGTTGTTGCATGTATCAGAACTTCATTACTTTAGTAGTATTCCTTTGTGTGGCTATATCACATTTTGTCTACCCATTCATCTGTTGATGGACACTTGTGTTGCTTCCACCTCTTGGCTCTTGTGAATAACACTGCTATGAGCATTGTACACAAGTATATTTTAGCCTCTTTCCAATAAGTACCATGTCCTTTTAATTGTCCCACGGTAACAATTGTATAGGTTTGGTTGAAATAAAAGACTGCAAAATAATCTTGTACAGCCAAGAATTTCTGGCCATTCTTTTTTAGTAAAAGCCCTCATGGGAGAGACCACTAATTATCCACCAGTCTCATTTTTCCCTTCCTTCTTTCAGTAAGAGAACCCCCAGCCCTGCCCCCAGCCTGAGTTATAGCAGGGCACATGGCTGCCCAGGTAGAGACCATAGTTTCTGCCTTGAAGCCAGGAGTGGCCCTCTGACAAGGTTATCACTGATGCCTGTGAGAGAACATTATGTGTGCAACTTCCTCCTCACTCCCCCTTCACACAGGCTGGGATGTGGACATGGTGACCAATAGGACAGAAGGAACCTGAGACCCCAGATGACTTCATCCTGCCCCATTGGATCAGCTACAACTCACCTAATCCAACCCTGGACTGTGAGCAGATGGTACTGGGTGCATTGGGGAAGCACAGAGCCACTAATTAAAGGGCCTCCTTCAGTTCTGCAATTAAGCAGCAACTAGGGTTTGTCATTGTTTTTGTTTTTTTTTTCTTTTAAAGATTTCTTTAAAATTTATTCCCCACTCCCCTCATTGTTTGTGCTCGCTGTCTGTTCTCTGTGTCTGTTCGTTGTATGTTTGTCTTTTTTTTTTTTTTAGGAGGAACCAGGAACCAAACCCAGGACCTCCCATGTGAGAGGGAAGCACCCAATGGCTTGAGCCACCTCTGCTCCTGCTTGTTGTATCTCTCATTATGATTCCCTGTTGTGTCTCTTCATTGCATCATCTCATTACATCATCTTATTGTGTCAGCTCACCACACCAGCCCATCACATCAGCTTGCTGTCCTGCTCATCTTCCTTAGGAGGCACCAGGAACAGAACCCAGGACATCCCATGTGGGAGGCAGGTGCCCAACTGCTTGAGCCACATCTACTTCCCTGACATTGGTTTTTAATTTTTCAAATAGGTAATATAGGGTTGGTGTAGCTCATTGGCTGAACACCTGCCACCCACATACAACGTCCTGGGTTCAATCCCCAGTACTTCCTAAAAATTAAATAAAGTAGGTAATATATGCACATGCTTCAAAATTCAAACTACATAAAAATGTATATTATAAGAAGTCTTTCCCTTACCCTCAGTTCATCTGGCCATATCCCATCCCAGGCTACCTCAGGTAACTACTGCTATTAATTTCTTATGAATTCTTCAATAATTTCCTTATGCACCTACAACTATAGATGTTTATATTTCCTTCTCATTTATACAAAAGATAGTTTCCTACACTCTACATTCAACTTTCTATACTTCTGAGACTCTATTCTTAAAAATAACTAGAGGGAGGAGGCTGTGGCTCGGTCAGTGGGGCTCCCGTTTACCATATGGGAGGCCCCGGGTTCGGTTCCCGGGGCCTCCTGGTGGGGGCAGGCCCGCCCGTGCGGCGTGGTTGGCTGACCCGGCGAGCACAAGCGGCAAGGGGGGGATAAAATGAATGAATAAATAAAATCTTAAAAAAAAAAAAAAAAAAAAAAACTAGAAATTTCACTTTATGACCAAAGAAAATAATTGCAGCATTATTTATAATAGTTTTTTGAAAAAATGGAACCCTTAATGCACAAAAACAGGAAACTTTGCTACCAAGATTAAATTTAAAAAGAATGTTTAGGGAAGCGGCTGTGGCTCAAGCAATTGAGCTTCCATTTACCATATGGAGGATCTGGGTTCGATTCCCGGGACCTCCTGGTAAAAAAAAAAAGAAAAGAAAAAAGGCATCCCAGACCTGCACGGCATGGAGAGGTGCACCAAAAAGATCATGACACAACTAGATAGAAAAAAAAAAAAGTTCAAGGGCATGAGAAAAATGCTTATGATTTTCTCTTAAGCAGACGAATCAGATTGGAAATTGCATACAATGTGATCTCAACTATGTAAAAACTACATATAGAAAGATGAATGGAAAGCAACACTCTTAAATATTGTCATTGCTTACTGTCAATTTGCAAAATTATAATTTTTCTTCTGCTTTTCTCTATTTCCCAAAATGACAAAAATTAGCTTATAATTCTTTTTTATAACAGGGGAGGGGGCAGGGCAGGAGGGCAAGATGGAAACTACTTCCAAGGTCTCTGGGCACTTTCTCATGTAAAAGTGACACTGAGTTGGGACGATTTGAGTAAGGGCTAAATTGCATTTTCCTTTGCCTGCTTTGGAAACAGGAACTCCCCCACCTGAGGCCATTTCTTTGCCCACCCCAGCTGGTACTTACTTCTTCCTGCAGTGTCAAAGCAGGGGCCACCACCATCCATGGGTGGCAAAGCTATTAACAGACATTCAAAATAGGAGGCCAGAAGCTACCAGCCACCACTTCCCCAAGCAGTCCCTTTGCTCACCTTGTTCCCCAGGTGGTTTGCAGCTCCAGTATAGACAGGGCTGAGAAATCACCATTCTGGGGTAAGAGAGCTCCATTGAAGGCAGGGCTTTTGTGTTAGTGGTTTGGGGCTTTAATTATCTCTCTCTTTTTCCCCCCAAGGAACAAACATTCCCCAAACAAGATGCTGCTCTACCCTCTCCTGTCAATCAAGAAGCTTCTCCTCTGTCTTCTCTCACCCTCTCCTGTCCCCTACCAGCCAACATCACCAGTGAACCCCATCCAGATATGTCCCCTTCCTCTCCCACACCGCTCCAGACCGCCATGGCTACCAGAATCGCCCACATCTTTCTTTTGATTAGGCCAGGATTTTCCAATACCTGGATTAAGAATAAATTAATAAGTTAGTCTTTACTTTTCTTTGGCATGAACTCAGAGAACTTCACTCTGAGTTTCTCTCCCAATTTCTTTTGCTTCTGAAGAAGAAAAATTGAGCCCGACTGTCACCTGTGCGTTAAAGAAACCAGTGGTATCTTGGACACTATTACTTGGCACAAGGCTAAAATAAGTTTTTGAGTGAAAAAAGTAAGTGAATCAATTTCAATAAAAATATAAATAAAGATAGGTAGTGCCTGGTTATGGCAAACAACTGTGATTTAGGAAACTCTTCATTAGGTATTAATTTTTTTTTTTTTTTTATTTAATATGTATCTGGGGTGGATAATCCATTGCCACCCTTGAAATTCCAGCTCGGAAATGTGGGTCCTGGGCAGAGAATTCCAGAGAGGGGCATCACTCCACACTGAGCAGGTGAGGCCAGTGGCATCTAAAGAAAGTGTAACCCTGAACTTGCTATTTCCCCACCAGCTGATTGGTGAGGGCAGAATTCCATGGGGCTCTATCTGGAGCCTCTTCCTGACCCAGTCTTAGGGCTGCCAAGGAGTGAGCCACCCAGTTGTCCACTTCTGCTGGGAAGAAGGAATGAGTCTGGAAGCAACCTTCCCCAAGCCAAAGTGGAAGAAGTCCCACTCACCATACATCTGGGGCTTGCAGCAAACCCTACTTGCTAAAATAACAGACTAAGTTTTTAAGAAGCTTTCTTGTTAGATATAATGGACCTTTGAAAAATGTCTCCATTTCCTGAAAGAGGAGGTGAAATATCAGTCTCTCCGTACCTCCTCCAAGGGGGATGGGGGTGGGGAATGGGGAGGCAAGGGCTGTTGAAACAAATATGCACCGAGTCAAATCTTCTCTTTTAATCCTCCTGCACTTAAATTTGGGACCGCCGGGCACTCGGTGCTTTTCTGGGCAGCCTGAAACGAAGGCCCTTCAGCACTCCCCACACGCAACTTGGGGAGATACACCGGGGGCCGGGGTGGAGCGGCAAGAGGGTTCCTAGACTCGGAGACTTCAGGGGATTAGGAAATTGACAGGCATCTTAGGCAGGGAATGCTGCCAGCCCTCCACCCCCACCGCTCCCAAGACGGGGGCCCAGCCTTGGCCTGTCACTGCTGAGTCAAAGCTCTCCCTATTCCTGACTCTGGAGGTTTGGGAAAGGAGTAGAGGGGTTGGCAGGTCTGGTCCCCACCAACTGCCACCTTGCCGGGTGTGAGCGGGACAGCAGGTGGGTCCAGAAGGAAGGCACTGTTTGCCCATGTTGGCACCTGGCAGTGGCTTCCATGATATAAATACAGGGAGCGAAAATAGCTAATCCCAGATAACAGCGGCATAATCACCCAGCGCCCGGCCTTGAATCCCAGAGAGTTTGGAGGGAGCAGCTGCCGGGGCTGCCCCCATCAGCCGCCCACTGCCCCTGGGTGGCCAGGAGCTGAGCCTAAGCCAGAACAAAATGGGGGGTAGGGGGGAGCAACCAGGGGAAAAAAAGACCTGATGAAAAACACCTCTAGTCACTGCCTGGAAAGAGATGATTTTCCTAAAAGCACCATGAAAATTCTGGGTTTACAGCCATGTGAACCCAGTGTCCCTGCTCCTACTTGAGGCATGTGATGATATATATGGAATCATCTACGATTTTTTTTTAAATGGTCACCATCGGTATGGTTATTGTCTTCCAGTTTGGGAGGGTCGGCGCCTCTCCCAGGCCCCTCCCACATTCTAGCCCTGAGCTCCAGGGTGGTCCACCTGGGGCTGCCCACCCCAGGCTTCTGAACGCCTTTCGGACAGGATAACCACAATGTGGAGCAGTTGAAAGCTCTCCAGCTGCTGACATTTCCAAAAGACAGCTTGGGGGCTCCCGGGCTCCTGTAGCCATCAGAAATACTCCGGGAGAAGTCGCTGGCTTTTGCTGTCTTCAGCCATTTTGTCCAAACAAGACATTTAATTAGAGCTCGTGGAGGTGGTGCAAACAGCTTGGGGCCTCCTTCTGTCCATGTTAGTGAGCTGCTTGAGTGTCTGGCTGCCGGGTGATGGAAAAGCCATCCCCAGCCGCCAGTCACATCTTTCCTCACTCTCCCTGGGGTTCTTCCCCATACGCTTCTGCAGGGGCTCTGGACACTCGAAATCTCTCCTGATGGACTCAGAGAGCAGGCAGGGCATGGCTGGCCACAGAGTCTGCTAAGGCTGAGCCACTGCCGCAGGTGTTAATGGGGCCACAAAGATTACTCAGAAGCAAGGGTGGGGGGCTGGGAAATATTTCCTTGGTGAGCACCCAAGATACTTGATTCTTTGTGGCACCATCCTCACCATCCCCTGTATATCTGGGAAAAGGGGAGGGGGACACTCCAGAGCAAACCAGAAGGAATGGGAAATGGAAACATTTGTCATCAATGGACAAGCCAGGAGTGACATTCAACCAGACTCCCTGTGAAAGAGACGAGCCTGTTCTCTGAGTCTCTAGATGAGAGAATCCAGTTTACTATGAACAATGTTATTTTTATGTGGAGTTTCATGTCATTTTATCAAACAAAAGTTTATTGTAGTAAAACCACTGATGCAACTCAGTGTTCTAGAATTATAAAGCTCAGTGGCAAATATTTCAGTAAAAAGCAAAACATGTGCTGCACAAGCCTCTGTGCCCCAAGCTAAAACTTGTAAATGGAGTGACTGGAAGGCTCAGCCATCTCAAAGTCACATCAGCCCACCTGCAGAGACTTTCAAAAGAAGGTCCCGTGAGCCCCCCACCTCCCCATTGTTTGGGGTTGCTGTCTGCTTTCTGTGTCCATTTGCCATGTGCTCTCTGTGTCTGCTCGCCTTCTTTTTAGGAAACACTGGGAACAGAACCTGGGACCTCTCATGTGGGAGAGAGGCACTCAATTGCTTCAGCCACCTCTGTTCCCTGCTTTGTTGTATCTCTCATTGTCTTTCCTCTTTTGTCTCCTCGTTGCATCATTTTGTTGCATCAGTTCGCCGAGCCTGCCCATCACGCCAGCTTGCTGTCTTGCTCGTCTTCTCCAGGAGGCACTGGGAACCGAACCTGGGACTTCCCATGTGGTAGGTGGGAACTCAATCTCTTGAGCCACATCCACTTCCCTCCCGTGAGGTTTTAACACCACCATTGCAGGATGCTAGGCCATCAAGATCATATTTGAAAAGGGTATTTGGTGACATGGGGGATAGCTGATTATTTTAAATTAAGTGGGAAAATTAGGATCGAAATGGCATAAGATGTGATCTCAACTATGTAAAAATATACATATAGAAAGATAAATAGAAAGCAATATACCTAATAATTACCAGTACTTATTATAGTAGGTTATAATTTGTTTCCTACTTTGGTATAAATTCACTAGAACCTCACCCCAAGAGTTTCTCCCCAATTTCTTTCACTCCTAAAAAAGAAAATTGTGCCTGACAGTCTTGAGCCTACCTTAAAGAAACCCACGATTTCTTCGATATTATTGCTTAGGTTAGAGCTAAAATAAATTTTCAAGTTAAAAATAAAAAGGTGAATCAGTTTACATTAAAATAGTAAATAAAGAATAATGCAGGTAGTACTTGGCTATGACAAACAACTGATATTCAGGAAACTCTACATTAGCATATTAATTTTTTGAAAAAATTTTTAAAATATGTAAAAATGTCTGACCTGGGGGGAATAATCCATTGCCACACCTGAGATTCCTGCCCCAAAAAGGGGTTCTGGGCCGAGAATCACAGGGAGTGGCAGATCTCCACAGTGGAAGGCCAGTGGCACCCAAACAGAAGGCAATACTTGAACTTTCCAATTTTACCTTGGGTGAATTCCTGACCCAGCCTGCCTTCAATCTTAGTTTGGATACTGCCCACCCAGGACAGTTCCTTGGTAACAGTCATCCGGAGACAGAAATCAAAGATGACAGTTGAGATAGCTGTCTACTGAGTATCTATACCTAAATCTCTTCTCATCAAAAAGCTTTTCCTTAGAAATATTCACCAGAAAAGGAACAAAACAATATTAAAAGGATAAAATAGAGATGGGAACTACCATTTGCTAAATGCATGCAATATAATTATATTAGAACATTATGTCTTTTATTGAATGCAAACCTCCCAAGAACTGAGAAGTAGAAATTGGGCTCTCCATTTCACAGAGGAAAAAAACTGAGCCTCAGGGAGGTTGAATAATTTGCCCACGGTCACCCAGCTAGAAGTGGTCGAGCAAGGATTCCAACGTGCCAAGCATGTCACCAAAGCTCAAGGTCTTTTCACCAAACCACACTGCTCCCTCTCTATAGGCAAAGGAAGGTAGAAAGCAATGGGGGGGGGGGGAGTAAAAAGAGAAGGATGAATGTGAGCTGCACTCGACAAGACTCCAGGTGATTGACATCCTTTTTCACTTTCCATTCAGATGTTTTTAGCAGCATTGTGGAAATGCACAAGGTCAGGAAAAGAAAGCCAGAGAATGAAAAGAATTTGTGAAGAAATGAAAAAGTGCAAAGCACAGGGCAGCACGGCAGGATTAGCGTCTGGACTCTGTGCTGGTTGGGCTCTTGCCCACTGCTCCAGAAGAAAATCCCTCTGGCCAGTATATAAATATGGGTTCCGTTGCCTTTGATATTAACAGGAACAGGTCTTCCATCTCTGCCAGACGGACAACTCCGGCTGTAATCTAATCGCGCCCCTTGGAGCCCCAGCCAGCAATCTCTCTTTCCCTCACCCTGTCACAAATGCCATCGTGTTGCATCACAGATCCCCTCTCACACGCACAGCCCAGGCAGGACACTGGGACCTGTCTTGGCCACACATCCACAGATCGGCAGGGTCAGCCCTGGTTCCGCACAGTTCACAAAGGCCAAAATAAGCAGGAGACTCAGAGGGGCCCTGCCGGGTGGCAGGCCCAGCTAGCCGAGGGTGGTCACGGCCTGGAGGCTTTCTCCTGGCCAGTGCACACTGCAGATCTGCTCATGGCAAGGTACTAGAGACAAAAATTAAAGAAAAGCAGTAGGATGAGGGCTGAGAAGGGGTACTGGTGCTTAATGTATGTAGAATTTTTAGTTAGCTTGACTGTAAAAGTGTGGAAATGGACAGAGTTGATGGTAACACATTATAGTGAGTAGAACTAACACGGCTGGTTTATAAATGGGAATGTGGCTGGAAAGGATAGTCTAGGGATGTAAATGTCAATTGAAAGAAAGCTAGAGAATAATCTAGGGACTGAATAACATGGTGAACCCGGAGGTGGATGAGGATTGTGGTTAATAGCACAAATACAACAATGTTCTTCTATGAACTAGAAAAATGTACGGCACTATTACAAGGTGGTAAGAATATGGTGATGCATGGGGAAAATATAATTAATGTACGTTATGGACTATAGTTAACAGCAATGTTGTAATATTCATGCATCAATGTCAAAGAAGGTATGATTTCAATGCTAAAGGCCAATAATAGGGGGTATGGGATTTTTTTTCTTTTGGACTAAGGAAAACGTTCAAAAACTTACTGAGGCAATGACTGCAGAACTCTGATGAAATTGAGAGCTACTGAGTATACATTATGGATGGATTGTACAAGGCATGGGACTTTACAACACAGTGAACTATGTGGCGGAAGATGGATGGTGGTTAACAGTACAAATGTCACAGCATTCTCTCATGACCTATAACAAACATACAATATTAATATATGGTGTTAATAATAGGCGGTGTATGGAAAAAATATACCAAATGTGCTTAATAGACCATAGTTAGTGATAATGGTCAGATGATGTTCTTTCATAATCTATATAGCAAATGTTCCACAAGAGTGTAAGGTGTTGGTGGAGGGGTGAGGTATGGGAATTCTGCACATTATGCATGATAGTTTTATAAGTTCACAAACTTCTCTAATAATATATATATGAAACAAAAAGTTTTTAAAAATTAAAGAAAAGGAAATTATCCGGGGATGCCTCCCGAACTGCAATGATGTGGAAAAAGAAGTGAGAAAAAGGATAATGAAAATTCCCTTGGGCATCCACATTTAAGATTTGGCTACTATAATGAAGGTTGTGACATTAAATGACCTAGTGTTTAGAAAGGGACTGCCTGATACAAATAGTTTGGGGCACCCCAAGCCTGGGCTAGGAGTCAGCATGGACCCTCCTTCCCAAAGAGTTCAGATGCCTCTGGAAATCCTGGGGTGAGGATCTAGGGAAAACGGGCTTCAGTGCCTTGCATTTACACTTGGTTTCATATTTCCACGTGGCTTATCTCATTGACTCCTAACAATAATCTTGTAAGGCAAGTTAACCTAGTGTTATGATCCTCCTTTGAATAATGAGGAACCGAAAACACATGGAACCCAAGGTCCTGCAATTAATCAGTGACAGAGCTGAGACTAGAACTAAAATCTGGAAGAGTGAAATCCCATTTCCAGTGATAGCAAACTAGGAACGGTAAACCAACTTCGACTCTGTTGAGGACAACTAGAAAAAGCAAATTCTTTTTTTTTTTTTTTTTTTTCTGGTATTTATTTTTTCTTTTTATTTAGAAAAAGCAAATTCTTAACCAGACAAATGGAAGAAAATCATGAATTTTCTTGTAATATATAAAGAAAAAAAAAGCTTTGTCTATTACTTTTCTGGCATATTCTGATTTGTGGAGTTATTAAAAGATTCAAAGTCATTAACAAAATTACCCTGCCCCTCCCCTCAGTAAATGTAAAATAATAATGAAAGATGTAAAATGTAATATTTTAAGTGTTTATATTATAACATGTTATATATGTACATGTATATATAGCAAACATTATAGATGTGTATGTATAATTATAATATATAATGCAAATAAAAATATAAAATTACCATTGTTATTATTATAATTTCTAGTACTAAATAGTGACTCCTTTGCCGCAGATGTGAGGATTTGTCACTAAAGCATGCAAAGTTAAAATAAACTGAAAGAAAAATCCATATATGCCTTTTTTAGAAGTGGTTTCTTTGTTTGAATTTTATCTCCTAGAGTATCTTTTGAGAAAGGGGATAAATCCAGTGAAATGGATTGTCAGCTTACTTTGTTTTCATTGTTATTATAAACATTTTTTGTGCTTTTAATGAAACTGAAAAAATAAACAAAAGACCTGTTTAAAGAAACCAGGGAGCCACCAAATAGTAAAGAATTACCAGGCAGGATCCAAGGGAAGAAGAGAGAGACCATTCTTCGAGCTACTTTAGACCTCGGGGCATCTGCTAATTCTGGGGTGGCTGAGAGGGTGAGTGGCACTTCTGACAGCCTCACAGGGCCAAAGGGGCAGGGACTGAAATCTGAGCCCACCAAGAGTAGGGGTTCAGGTGAAACTTCCTTGCTTTCGTAAGCAAGGTAAGCACTCTAAAGTAAGTGTGAACTAGAAGTAGAGAGGCCCTTGCGGAGACTACAGTGCAACTTCAAGTTTTCTAAAGTCCTAAAATTACATTGGGATGATCCTGGACTGTTGGTGCCCCAGGAGTCTGGCAGATGCAAACATAATCTTGGGAGGAAAACATCATCTGAGACCTCAAATTAATTCTACAAGCAATTTTACAAATACAATATCCAGAACAAACACAATAAAAATTAATAAGGCACAAAGGAGATGAGGCAGCATTAAAAACATAAAAAAAACAGAAAAATCAACAAACTATAGAAACAGACCAATAAAATTATCACTGACTTTAAAGTAACAATGCTTACCAAGTTAAAGGAAATAAAAGACAACACCAACAATTTTGGCAGAAAACTGAAAACTAAAACTATAAAAAAAGAACCAAATAGCAAATTGAGAATGGAAAAATACAATAACCAAGATTAAGAGCTCAAAGAATAGTTTTAGCTAAAGAGAGAGAGGGTGGAAGAACTGGTGAATTATTTTAGGTTGGTGGAAATTTACCAGAGTAAAGCAAGAGAGACAAAAGGATGAAAAATTCAGCAGTTAGAGCAAGAGACAAAAAAAAAAAAGACACCATGAAATCTAACACAAGTGTAATATATGTGCAACTAAGGGCCCAGGATGAAGAGAGAGGGACCATGGCAGAAGCAATATTTGAAGAGATATAGGCTGAGAATTTTCCAAAATTGATGAAAGACATCACACCACACTTTCAAGAATCCCAAAACTCCCAAGCAGGAAAAATAAAAAGGGGTCCACAGCTAGGCACATAACTATAAAAAAATTTTTTCTGAAAAACAAAGATGAAGAGAAAATATTAAAAGTAGCTAGAGAAAAAAAGAGGCAAATTTCCTTTAAAAGGTGCAACTAGATAGACAGCTGACTTTTCATCTGCAACACTGAAAATCAGAAGACAATAAAATGACATCTTCAATGTGCTTGAAAACACTCATGTCTCCTGACTACCTGTCCAATTCTCTTTCTACTGCACTATGCTGCTGTCCAAGCCTTGATTTCTTGGTGGCTTTTGTAGCTGGATAAACCCAAATGAAAATACTAGCTGTTTGATGTTAAGCCTCTGTTTTCTCTCAGGAAACACAGATATTAAAATTGAATAGAAAATTTATGTAAAGAATATAACTCTTAGCAGCACTCAATAAAATTGAATTCCTGCTCCCTCATCTTTTTACCTTCTTCCCTGAAACTCTGACATCCCCTCAAATAATCATCATTGATAAAATTTTTTCCCTTTCTCTGTTTTATCTTGTACAGCTGAAGTCTTAATGAGTTGTTGAACCACAGTTACACTATTTATATGCATGCTTACTGGGGGGATGTTATGCTTTATCTTATCTCACTTTCCTAAATGACGCCTCCTTCTTGGGCCCTCTCCACCTATCACGGAGTGGAAAATTTAACCACAGATTCTATAAGCCAGAGCTCACCTTTCTGGTCACCCCACTTCCTGGAAGTCACGCACATAAATCTGATGGCCAAGTGTACTAGTCAGTCGGAAATCTGGCCACCTTACAGTTGTAACATAAGCTGTATTTCGGAAGGCCTAAAAGCATGAACTTGACCACAGTGAACCCCAAGCTCCAGGAGGACAGTAGTTCCTTCATTCACTTGTACAATCTTGAGACAGCAGCTAACATTTAGCAACTACCTACTATGAGGCATCGTCCCGGGCACAGCGTCTGCAGACTAAACCATGATGGCTGCTCCACGACTCTCCTAGTCTTACCAAGGAACAGACTGTTTCAACACGAGAAGTGGCAAGTGCAAAAAATAAAATAAAATAGTGCAATGGTGTCCAAAAGAGAGGGCAACTATCTTGAGCAAAACAGGACCAGCTCTTTCTCTACACTCTTCCTGCATAATCTCACCCATTGCCATGACTTTAAACACCATCTCTACACTGACGATTTCCAAATTCATATCTCCAACCCAGACCAAGACTCTAAGCTCCGGACTCAGAAGATAATTTCCCTCTAGAATCTTGGATGTTGTGGTAGTTTGAGGCTTTTATAGACCCTAAAAAAATCATGTCCTTAGAGCTAATCCATTCCTGTGAGTATGAACCTACCTATAATGGGACCTTTTGATTAGGTTACATCAGTAGGGCCTGACCCAGGGTGGGTCTTTAATCCTCTTACTGGAGTCCTTTATAAACGGGATAAATATGAAGAGAGAAAGCCACAGGAATCAAGAATTGGAGGGGGCAGATGTGGCTCAAATGGTTGGGCGTCCGTCTGCCATATGGAGGGACCTGGGTTCAATCCCCGGGACCTCCCAGTAAAATAAAATATATATATATAGAAGGCGCATGGGCTGCCAGGCTCTGTGTGCCCGTGAGCCGCCAGGCCCCAGGAACCATGCAGCAAGATGAGATGCTCTGAAAGCCAGGAATCGAGGTGGTGCAGGTGGCAGGACACCTCTCTCCTACATCGGAGGTCTGCAGGATCAAATCCTGCTGAAGACTGGAGGAGGAGGATGAGAAGAGATGGCAGGAAACAGATACAGAGAATTGCCCAGCGAATGCGAATGGACACAAAACAGCAAATGGGGAAGGGGGGGGGGGTTAAAATGGATGAAGTAAATAAATAAATCTTAAAAAAAAAAAGAATTGGAAAGCGACCAAACCCGGGTTAGAGGGGAGAGACCTGCAGATGCTGTCATGTGCCTCACCATATGACAGAAGAGTCCGGGATCACCAACAGCTGGTTTTCGGGGAGAGAGCATGGCCTGATGATGTGTTCATTAGGACATTTTTGTCAGCCTTAAAGCTGTAAGCTTACAACCTGGTAAATCCCCAAAACAAAAGCCAACCCATTTCTGGTATATTGCATTCCAGCGGCCTAGCAAACTGAAACACATGTCTCTAAGAATCTTAAACTTAACCCATCTAAAAGAGAGTTGTTAAATTCCGGCCTAGCACCTCTCCACACACACACACATACACACACATACACACAATCCCTGATTTTCTTCAAGTCTTCCCATCCCAGGCACTTTGGATGAAGGTGTTATCCTCAACTCTTCTCTTTCCTTCATCTTTCAAAACCATTCCTCACCGTGGCAACAAACAATACTTCTAGAATTACCTCATCTGTTTCCATCTATTTGTCAATTTTCTTCCACCAGAATGTTATCTCCTTGTTAGCAGGAACTTTGTTTTGTTTTGTTTTTTAATTTTTTGTTTATTTGTTTGTTCTAATTTCACTACTGCATTCTCAGCCTGATAAATATTTGTTAATGGGCGAAGGATGTTAGGGAAAGCATCACAGGGGAGGTGATATTTGAGCTGGGTCTTGAAATATGAGTAGGCTAGAGTTGGGGGAAGAGAGCATCAGCAAGAGAGAACCGCATAGGCAAAGACCAGGGCCCCATAAAGAGAAGAGCGTGTCTGAGGAGCTCACACTCTGAATTTAGGCACACTGAGTTCAAATCCCAGCTCTGCCTCCAGCTCTGTTTCCTAAGAGTAGTTTCCTGATTTGAGTAAAACGAAGCTCATTACCAGTACATCTTCATAGAGCTGTCCTGAGAATTAAATGAGAACGGACACAGAACATTGTAAGTCTGCAATAAATGGTATTTTTATTATTAATAATAATAACACATATAACTGGTAACCAAGATTTGGTATGACTAGTCAAAATTTGGTATGACTAGAATGTGGGGCTGCATGAGATGTTTCTGGGAGACATGACTGGAGGTCAAGTTGGGATCCAATCACTTGAGGCCAGGGGATCCTCAAAAACATCTATCAGTGGTGGCCAACTGATCTCAGCTCTGCAAATTATTCTGTCCCTCAAAGCACTAGGTGATCACCAAACTCTCACTTGATAACAAACTTCTGCTTTTATGTAAGCTATGCAGCTGTCAGCCAAATATATGGCAATTACAAGAGGTGGTGTATCAGTTATCTATTGCTGCATGACAAATCACCCCAAATCTTGCCCACTTAAAACAACAGTGAACATGTATTATCTCATATAGTTTCTGTGGGTCAGGAATGCAGAAGCAGCTTAGCTGGGTTGTTCTGACTTGGAGACAACAGGAGACTGTAGTCAAGATGTTGGCCTGGATGCAGCCATCTGAAAGCTTACCTGGGGCTAGAAGATTCACTTCCAAGATTGTTCACATGGCTGGCAATTTCATGCTGGCTGTTGGCAGCAGGACTCAGTTCCTCACCACACAGACCTCTCCCCATGGCTGCTTGAGCATCCTGACAACATGGCAGCTAATTTTGCCTAGAGGGAGTGATCCATTGGAGGGTGAGAAGGAAGCCACAATGTCTTTTATGACTTAGCCTCAGAAGTCATGCACAGTGATTTCTACAGCATCCTATTGATTACCAGGTCAGCCCTACTCACTGGGGGAGGGGACTACATAAAGGCATAATTACCAGGAAGTGAGGATCACTGAGGGCCATCTTAGAAGCTGGCTACCACAGCTGGCCAGAGTAGAACTGAATTTTTCCTCACATTCTGTTTTAGTTTCCTAGGCTGCTTAAAGAAGATACCATAAAATGGGCTGGCTTTTAACAATAGGAATTTATTAGCTTACAGTTTTGAGGCCATGAAAATGTTCAAATCAAGGTATCATCAAGATGAATGCTTTCTTCCTGAAGACTGGCTGCCTGTGATCCTTGGCTCCTCTGCCACATGGCAAGGCACATGGCAGCATCTGCTGTTCTCTCCCTTCTCTCCCAGATTCCATTGCTTTCAGCTTCTTGCTTCAGTGGCGCTCTCTCTCTCTCTCTCTCTCTCTCTCTCTCTCTCTCTCTCTCTCCATTCCATTTATTCCATTTATAAAGAACTCCAGTAATAAGATGAAGACCCATCCTGAATGAGGTGGGTCACACCTTAACTGAAGAGGGCTCATTAAAAGATCCTACAAGCACCTCTTAAAATATATGTATATATATATATATAAATAACATTTTTGTAAGCAAATACACATATATGCATATATATTTATATATCATTTTGCAAATGTTTGTATGTATTGTGAGAATTTTGATTTTTACCCATAATAAAAAATATATATATAAATAAATAAATAAAATAAAATAAAATAAAATGTAATAGGAAAAAAATAAATAAATAAATATAGCTCTGTCTTACAGTCTAAAAAAAAAAAAAAAGATCCTAGTTACAATGGGTCCACACCCACAGGGATGGATTTACTTTAAGAACATGCTTTTCTGGGGTACAAATAGTTTCAAACCACTACACATCCCAAGAGATAGAACCAAATAACAATGCTGAAAGAAGGAATACCAAAATGGAAATCAGAAACAACAGGACTTCTGAAAGAGTAAACAACAAATAATAGTATAGTAATAACAATAATACCTATCAATTGTTGAGTGTTTCCATTGCACTGGGCAATAGCCAAGATCTTTCTATGTTCTTTCTTGGCAGTCGGGAAGCTGTAGTGCAAAGGCATATCTGATTTTGTGAATAAAGTCTTATTGGATCATAGCCACACCCATTCATATAAGGATTGTCTATGGCCTTTCATCTACAACAGCAGCAGAGCTGGGTAAATACATCAGAGACCATATAGACTGCAAAGCCTAAAATATTTACCATCTACCCCTTTTCAGAAAACCTTTTCCCTGGACTCATTTATGCCACTGTGTTCAGCTAGAGCAATAGTTCTCAACCAGGTTTTGGCCTTGCCCTCCCGGCAACATTTGGAAATGTCTGGAGATATTTCTGGTTTTTAAAATCTAGGGAGGGGGTGCCAATGGCATCTAGTGGGTAGAGGCCAGGATGCTGGCCTACATCCTACAGTGCACAAGACAGCCCCCCAGAACAAAGGAATTATCTGGCCCCAATTGTCAATAGTTCCAAGGTTGAGCTAGAGGGTCCAGTGGGCTGGAAAGTTCAAGATCCCCTCACTCCGAGGTCTGGCAGTTGGAGCCAGCTATTGACTGGGGGTCTTGGTTCTCCTCCATGTGGTTTCTCATCCTCTAGTAGACTAGACCCACTTCCTTACATCTTATCAAGACACAGGACCAAGAGGGCGAAGGTGGAATGCCCTTGAGAGGTGGGCTCTGGAGCTCACCAGCACTGCTTCTATTACATCCTGTCAGTCAAAACAAGTCACAAAGCCAATACATATTTAAAGGGGTGGAGAAAGAGATTCTACCTCTGCTGGAGAGAAGAGGTCAAGTCACACTGCAAAGGAGTATATATACTGGGATGGGAGGAATCTAGGAATATCAAACAACCTACTACAGAAAGTTAAATTAGATAGGCTTCTGATGGGGCTCCATAGCTCAGGGGATGGCTCTAAGCCAGTGGTTCTCAAAGTGTGGTCTGCAGACCTGCACATCAGCATCACCTGAGAACCTGTTAGAAATGCAAACTCTCAGGTCCTCTGCAATCCAATTGAATCAGAAACACGGGGGTGGAGACCAGCAATCTGTGTTAATAAGGTCTCCCAGTGATTCTGATGCGCCCTCAAGTTTGAGAACCATTGGCCTAAGATATACAAATCGAGTACCCAGATCAGAGACCAATACATGTGCAAGACACTGGCTTGAGTATGGATGGAAGCCAAAACATCCCTACCTCTCCCTGGGGGTCTGCGGTTCACCTGAGCACAAGCCTCTGATCCTTTTTTCTGGAAATTACTGAAATAGCTTCTGACCTAGATACCCAGCTGAGCGAGCCCCTCCAGCAGGGTGTTCAGCAGGGGACGTTAAGGCCCAAGGAGAACCCCATGCAGCAAGGAAGTGTCAGGCTGGAGGAGTTAACACAAGCACAGGGCATGCCTAATGGGTTCAGAGTTTCCCTTTGGTATGATGGTAAAGCTTTGGTAATGGATGGTGGTGATGGTAGCACCACATTGTAATTAGCACCACTGAATTGTATATTTGAAAGTGGTTAAAATGGGAATTTATTTGTTGTATATATGTTACCACAATAAAAATTAAAAAAAAAAAAGAACAGGTCATGGGACTCGCAAGTGTCACCCACTCCCCACCTCCCCACCCTCCTACCCCTGCTCCAAGAATCCTCCCAACCAGAGCCAGCCCGTTTCTCAGGCTCTTGAGGGAGGAGGAGATGTGTGACCTCTGCCTGCCCCTCCGAGCCCATTCAACACAAGCCAGGATGGTCCCTGATAGACCACTCAGTCCAATAAAAGGAACCAGGCATTGTTCAGCACAGGAATGGCTCAGCAGCCTCATCAATTTCACCATTTCCAGGGTGGGTATGAAATGGGCTACTGGAACCTTCTAGGTTCTGCAGATTTTGGAGAGGATGATGTAAAAGAACTTTAATAACTTCAGATAAGTCTTCCTGACCACCAGCACTATTTTAGCAGACTAGAGGCTGCTTCCCAAGGTAGTAAGGTCCTCTCACTGGAAGTATGCACGCAAGAGGCAAGGCATTACAATTGTTGGGGATGCAACAATGGAGATTTAGGGACTAGGTAGAGAATTTAAACACAGCAATTTCCAAACAGAAAACACCATGAGGGCAGAAGGAGTTGGTATGAGAGGGCAGCATGCCAGGTCTTTGCCACATCCAGTCCATCTATTTTATGTATTTACCTTCTGCATAAAAAATAACATTTGCAGGAAGCGGATGTGGTTCAAGCAGTTGGGCACTCACCTCCCACATGGGAGGTCCTCTGTTCAGTTCCCAGTGCCTCCTAAAGAAGACGAGCAAGACAGTGAGCTGATGCAAAGGGCTGGCGCGGTGAGCTGATGCAATTAGATGATGCAACAAGATGTTGCAACGAGATGTCGCAACGAGACATCACAATGAGACAATGCAATGAGACGTCACAACGAGGAGACACAACGAGAGACACAACAAGCAGGGAGTGGATGTAGTTGAAGCGATTGGGCACCTCCCTCCCACATGGGAGGTCCCGGGTCCAGTTACTGGTGCCTCCTAAAAGAAGATGAGCAGACAGTGAGCACAAACAATGAGGGGTGGGGGAGAAATAAATAAATAAATAAATCTTAAAAAAAATAAATAAACATTTGCAATTGGATTCCATTGCTTTAAAACAAGAAGTTTGATAACTGTATCTAAGGTGGTTACCTAACCAAATATCCTTGTTCTTAGGAAATGTACAGGAAGTATTACGTGTTCAAGGAGCAACATGTATATGACCTACTCTCAAATATTTAGAAAACAGAAAAATATTTAGAAGATGAGGAAGAAAGAAGGTAGGAAGGAAGAAAGGAAAGAAAGAAAGAGGGAGGGGAGGGGAGGGGAAGGGAAGGAGGATATGGCAAATGTGATAAAATGTTAAAAGTTATGGATCTGGGTATCTGAATGGGGAGTATATTGAAATTCTCTATATAGGGTTTGTATTATTTTGCAACTGTCCTGTAAGTTGGAAATTATTTCAGAATAAAAAATAGAAAAAAAAAAGAAGTTTGTAAACAAATGAACTGGATGACTGTGAAAGTTCTTCTAACTTCAAGATTCTAAAGTTCTGTGAATTAAGTCAATAATACCTAAAACGCAATCATCCTTCTCCTTATAATAATGTATAAGGTATAAGTATAAAAATATTACTATAGAATAAATAACCCAATATTAACACTAATTTCCCTTTCCACTGAAAAATTTAAGTTCATATTAGGTTTGAAATGGGCTGGGGAAGCTGTTTCACTACTGACCTTTACTCTTTGTGGCTATGAGAAAATGGCAATGACATCTATTTGGCCAGATGGAACTGATGGGAGATTTATCAAGCAGCTGAGAACTGTCAAAGCCAAGCCAGGCATATCCCACAAGACAATGACCACGGCCTTTTCATCGAAGAGCAAGTTCCTTTCTGGAATCCACTAACACATAGAGTCATATCTACCCAATCATCAGCGAGATTATCCCAACACCCCACCAGCTGCTGCCACCCAATCGGGAGGCCTCCTCTTCTGCTCTTGAGGGATGGCATGTGACTGCACAGTCTTACCCCTCAACCCCCATTCCCCCTTCCCGCCCCAGTCTGGCACCCACAACCCCCCCCCCCCGAGTGGGAAACCTCATCCAATGCCTTCTCAGTTACAGAGATTTCAGAAATTAGTCACAGAAAGGAGGGTGGGAAGAGAGTGAAGGCTTCCTGAAGAACCGGTAACAAGATCTGGAGGCTTTCCCCTCGAGGTCAAAGCAGCTCAGACGGTCCCCGAGTTAGCAGTGAGTGGTCAAGAATGAAACCAACCTCTGCCAGTCCCCCACCAACTCATCCACCATCAACTCTACCAAGAGCTTCCGTGAGGCAGGGCCTCCAGCAAACGGGCCTCTCCAGTCAGTGGGTCTTTCTCTTTCCAGTCTTTGATCCGTTTCCCACCCCCATCCCCTGCCCCAGCCTCAGAAGACTGCCCCAATGCCCACCAATTACCTAGAAATAAAGGCTAGATCTCAAGCACTTGTTTGAGACCAAGCTTAGGCCAGCTTCCTCTCCTTATCTTGTGAAGCATACAGTAATAAGATACAGGCTGGACTCTTTCTGGGACTCTAGTGACCAGATGTCCTAATTGGTACAGGACAGTTCCAATTGCACGTGGAGATCCTGTTGTCCCAGATTTGGACAATAAATTATATAGTCATCCTATCATTGGCCCAATCATCACCTATGCTTCCCAGTAAGAATCTGGAAAGCCCCAGATAGACCTGCAAGCCAAGAGATGAGGGGATAAAGGAAGCCAAAGAGCAAAGACGTGTATTGGTTTGGAATGGGGAAAACAATACGGAAACAAGGCAAATGCCCATCAAGAGAAAGTGGTCTAATAAATTATGTCTCATCAATATGGAATACTATACATCAATCCAAAAGAAAAAACTGGATCTATACATACTGACAAGGAACGATTACCAAGACAGACCCGGAAAGAGAAAAAGCAAACTAGATCAATATAAAATGAATGAACCCAGTTATCTTTTCTTTATAATTATATGTGTAGATGTACATTCTTATGTATATAAATGCATAAAAGGTCTATATAAAAGAATGTGCTGTCTGATAGAATACATGTGATTTAAAATTTCTAGTATCCATATGTTTTCAAGTTTTTAAAGGGTGAAATTTATTTTATGCAACCCAGTACATCCAAAACATTATCATGTAAGTTAATATAAAAAAATTGAGAGGGGAGCGGATGTAGCTCAAGTGGTTGAGTGCCTGCTTCCCATGTATGAGGTCCCAAGTTCAATCCCCAGTACCTCTTAAAAACAAAACAAACACATGAAAAAAATCAACTCTCATTGGGGAGTAGATGTAGCTCAGTAGTTGAGCACCTGCTTCCCATGTACAAGGTCCTAGGTTCAATCCCCGGTACCTCTGGAAAAAAAAAAATTGAGATAGTTTGCATTCTTTTTTTCATTCTAGCTCTTCAAAATCCAGTGTGTAATTTATACTAAGAGCACATGCCACTTTAAACTAACCACATTTCAAGCCACATATGTCCAGTGGCTGCCATATTATTGGACAGGGCGGAGTTAGAAGGATGCATATCAAACAGAAAACAAGCATTATCTCTAAGAAGGGAGGTAAGAGTAGTGGAATACAGTGATTTGTGTCAAATTTGAAACTTTTACAATGAGAATACACACATTAGTTGTATAATTTTATAAAACAATAAAAACCCAGAATTTTTTAAAATAGGAGAAATAGCATGTGATGCAAAATAAAGTCTCTAAACTGAGGAAACACAGCAATAAAATAGTGTTTGCATTTATTTTTTAAAGCTTGATTGAGCCCCACCGACTACGGAGCTGTGCTAGCCTATTTGGCAGCCTAAAGCAAGCTTTCCCGGGGCTACCTTGTTAGGTTTTCCCATTGGAAAGAGAAAGCTGCACTGCCTCCAGGAGGTCTCCTTCACCTCAGGGAAACAGGAGGACAGTGCTCTCCAATACTCAGATTGAAGCTTTAAGTCCATCTTTTTAAAAGTGCAGACCAGTAAACCAGTGCCCTCCAAAAAGCCTGGGGTACTTGTTTAAAAATGCAGATTCCTGACCCACTGATAGAAGCATCTTTGAGATGGGGTGAGAATCTACAAGGAACCACCACCCCTGGTGATTCGTAAGCCACCTTTCCAACGCTGAGTGATTCCAGGTGTTTTCTGTCTATTTCCACCACCCAAGAGATAACATCAAAAAATCTCAGTGGGGGCGGAGGTTTGACCCCCAGTACCTCCTTTAAAAAGTGGCGGGGAGGGGCGGGTGTGGTTCAAGTGAGTGAGCACCTACTTCCAGGATATGAGATCCTGGGTTCAATCTGGAAAAAAAAAAAAAAAAGAGCCCAAGGTCCTTTCAACATTCACTTACAACAAATTACAAATTACAAAAATAAAAGAAAGAAATCTCGGTGCAAGGTTTCCCTTAGGGTGAGAACTTCCATCTATATGGTTTCTGGGTTTCTGTTGTTGTCCATATGCTTTCCTGTTCTTTTTAAATAAACTAAAGTGCAATTCGTTTTGTTTTGTTTTAAAAAAAAGAAAAAAAAAAAAAAGGCCAGTTCTTTCAAAGGCATATCTTCAATAGGGAAAAATTAGAGCTTACATTCTATAAAACTTTTGTATGCATTGATCCTTCCTAACAACTCAGAAGCCCAGTGAAGTTGGCAGGGATAACTATCCCCACTTTACAAAGTGGAAACAGTGGCTGGGAGGGTTAAAGGATGGGAGTAGGGGAGGCAACCTTTACCCAGCTCCCCCTCTACGTTTGACCTAGAGCTAGGCAGTTCATGCAGGTGATAAGGGTTAATTTTCACAACCCGGAGAAGTTGGTATTGTCACTCTTCCCATTTTTACCGCTTGAGGAAACGGCTGACTAACACAAAGCCAGTGAAAGGCAGGTTATCCATTGGACTCCTCCCTGGTGCTCTTTCTGACACACAAGCCCGGAATATTTCTCTCTGTCACAAAATGATTTACTGTGCCCTTCACCCCCACTCAGCCACATTTAGCTGATTAAAAGAAAGGCACTCTCACAATATTTAAACAATCAGATGAATGTTTTCATCAAAGCTAAATGTCCTTTAATAATCAGATGCCCACTCCTTTTCCCGGACACCTGGCCACTGTCAGTCTCCGTGTGGACTCCAGAGAAAGAAGCGGTTCCCTTCTCCCCCCACTGCAACAGCCCTCCCAGGTCAGGCTGGGCACATTCCCTTAGACTTGGAAGCTCTCCCTTCCCTAGAAGGCTCTCTCCCTTCTCTCTCAGTCTCTCTCTTTTCTCTTTCAGTCACCCTCTCTTTCTTCTCAATCTCTCCTTTCTCTCTCTCAGTCTCTCTTCTCTTTCAATCTCCCTCTCTTTCTTTCAGTCTCTCTCCCTCCCTCTCTGCCCTATCTTTCAATCTCTCTCTTCTCTTTCAATCTCTCTTCTCTTTTCTCTTCAGTCTCCCTTCCTCCCTTCTTCTCTCCCTCGCCCCTCCCTTCTCTCTCAATCTCTCCTCCTTCCCCTCCCCCTCCCCTCCCTCCCCCTTCCCCTTCCCTCCCACTTCCTCCCCCTTCCCTCCCTCTCTCTCTCTCCTCTCTTTCAATCTTTCTCCTCTCTTTTCTCTTCAGTCTCCCTTCCTCCCTTCTTCCTCTCCCTCCCCCTTCTCTCTCTCTTCTCTCTCAATCTGTCCCCCTCTCCCTTCCCCTCCTCTCCCCTCCCCTTCTCTCTCTCTCTCTCTCTTTCGCTCTCGCTCTCTCCTTCCCTCCTTCCTTTAGGAGAAAGCAACCAGCCGCGAAGGCAGGCAAGCAAAGCAGTGTCAAGCAGGCAGGCAGCCCCTTGTCGCCGGCAGGCTCCTGGAAAAGGCAGGCCAAGGTGAGATACAGGGGAGGGGAGAGCGGCGGGACAAAGACCCCCAAATGGGCGCGGCCTGCAAAGCCTAAACGAGCTGCCCAGATGTTCTCCGAGTTGTGGAAAATCTGTCGGTGCCGCTCTGCCTGCCGCTTCTTGGATCTAAGGAGAGGTGGGCGTCGCTCACCGCGAGAAACCCGAGAAGATTCGGCGCCCAGCGCCAGGCCCAGCCCTCTGCGAAGCGGCAAGGATGCTGCCGACCCGGACACCGTCTCCAGAGAAGCAGCAAAAAGACAATTCTGCTGCAGCTTTAAAATGTATAATGTTCGCTCTGTCCAAGGCTTTAGACTTCTGCAGGGCTGACTCCTCACATCTAAAGTCCCTTCGCTGTCTCCTGATAGCGTCTCTCCCCTGACGCCCATGGAGAGGAAGAGACAGGAGGTGAACTTGGGCGGGACAGATTGAATGCCTGAAAACAATTAAAAAAAAAAAAAAAATCCTTTCCTGTGGAAGAGACAGCGCACATGCACACGAATTTACCATAAAGTCACAGCTCCCTGTGTTTCATATTTATCAATCAGCAAGCATTTGTCAAACGCTTACAACTGCCAAGAAGTGTGCTGAAGAAGTCCCTGCGCTCAGATGGCTGAAGAATAGGAAGAGGCAAGGCCAGGGGTGAGAAGGCACTTTGTAAAGGGAAAGGGTGGCACAAAGAGTTACTGTTATTCTACAAGTTAATTGTTATTATGGTTACTATATTATTATGGTTTTATAGTTGCAGCAAACAAGATGTGCTCTAGATTCTCTCCATCCCCCATGTCCCCCCAGCCCCACTCCACTTTACAACCCCTGCCAACATGACTCTAGAATTTAAGGGGGGCGGGGGCAAAAAGAGAAAACGCTAAGGGCCCTCTCACCATCTCCACTTGTGGCTGTTTGTGGTGAACCCTGGAAGGGTGCAGGAGAGAAGGGGACCTAAAATTGGAGCCAAAATAAAGACAGTCTAGGTAGAAGGCTTGAAATCATCCTGGGATCAAATTTTCTAGAGGAGGCCTCTCTGCTTTTTCTCCCCAAATAGCCTTTTGGGCTCCACACTAGGACAACTCTGTTACTATTTATTAAGCATCTACTATGGAGCAAACAGTATGCAAAGGCATTTTGCCTGCACTATGTTGTGGTTATCTAGTGCTGCCAAATAAATCATCCTCAAACTTAGTGGCATGACAAAACCATTTTGTTATGTTCACTGATTCTCTGGGTCAGCAATCTGGACAGGGCACACAGCAGGGATGGCTTGTCTCTTCTCCACAATGTCTGGGACCTCAAGCTATTAAAACCTAACCAGGGAAATGGATGTGGCTCAAGCGATTGGGCTCCCATCTACCATATAGGAGGTCCAGGGTTCAATTCCCAGAGTGAAGACAAGCTGGCTAGCACAGGAGTGCTGGCCTGAGCAGGAGAGCTGGCCCACACAGAGAGCTGGTGAAGCAATATGACACAACAAAAAGAGGAAAGACAGTAAGAGATGCAGCAGACCAGGGAGCTGGGGTGGCGCAAGAAATTGAGCACCTCTCTCCCACTCCGGAGGGTCCCCAGTGCTGCCTAAAGAGAAGACAGGCATACACAGAAGAACACACAGAGAAGCAGACAGCAAGCACAAAAACAATGGGGGGGAGGGGCATAAATAAATAAAATCTTAAAAACAAAAAACAAACCTAACCAGCTGGGTGCTAGAATCACCTGGAGGCTTCTTCACCCACGTGTCTGGCACCAAGGCTGAATGACTAGAAGGCTGGCTCATCTAGGAACTGTCAGACTGAGTACCTCCACGTGACTTGAGCTTCCTCAAAGCATGGTGGCCTCTGGGTAGTCAGACTTCTTACGAAGTAGCTCAGAACTTCAAGAGCAAGTGTTCCAGCAAATAGGGAACTTGCATGACTTTTTCTGACCTAGCCACAGAAGTCACCTGGTGCCACTTCAACTATTGTATGAAGCAGTGGCAAACTGGACATAGACCCCACCTCTCTATGGGAGGAGCATCAAAGAGTTTGTGGCCATGTGTTCCAACACTAACCTGTTTAATTCTCATATGATAATCTTTTGAGGAAGTACCAGTATAATCCCCATTTTACAGGTGAGGACATTGCAGCTCAGGAAGGTTCAGCAAACTTGCCCTAAGTTATAAAATGGTGGGATTTGAATTCAAGCAGCCTTATTCCAGAGCCCGGGCTCCAAACCACTGCCCCAAAAGACCATTTCCTGATGCTCTCCTTTGTTCCAACTTCTGTCCAAGTCCCCCCAGCCCAAACTCCAGGACCCCTTCTCCCTTGCTTCTTTCTCTTGGTTTACTTGATCTGAATGTCCTTCTGCCTTGGCAGTAGCCACTGACATGCCTTCCTCCAACCCCTCTTCACCGGCCAAGTGCCCCAGAATGGAAAATTCAAGGACGGTAGCTTCCCAGGTGTTGCTAATCTCTAATGTCAGCTGCTAACAGGCTCTTGATGCTCTACTAGGCCAGTTCCCCAGTCTTTCCTCTGCCATTGGCCCATGTCTTGTCCTAATTGCGAAACAAAACCTCACCAATGTTTAAGTATCCCCTTTCTACATTATCAGCAAGTGCATTAAAAAATAAAATGAAGGGAAATAAAAAAATAAAAATGAAGGGAAATGGGTGTGGTTCAAGCGATTGGGCTCCCATCTACGAGATTCGAGATTTGAGATTCCCTGGACCTCCTGGTGAAAGGAGAGCTGGCCCAAGCTGAGAGCTGGCCCTCGCGGGAATGCTGGCACAGCAAGATGACACAACAAAAAGAGACACAGAAGAGAGACCAGAGACACAGCAGACCAGGGAGCTGAAGTGGTGCAAGAGTTTGAGCACCTCTCTCCCACTCAGGAAGGTCCCAGGATCATTTCCCGGTGCCGCCTAAAGAGAAGACAAGCAGACACAGAAGAACACGCAGAGAGCAGATAGAGAGCAGACAACAATGGGGGGGGGTGATAGATAAATAGATAAATAAATAAATAAATAAATAAAATCTTTAAAAAAAAATAAAAATGAATGTCTTACAAAGACAAATGAGAAAATGGGAAAAATATTTACAGCATTTAATAAGATGAGGAAGGGAGGAGGGAGGATTACCAGCTAAGATAAAGAGCTCATAGAAATCAAAAAGGAAACAATAGAAAATCAAAAAGGCAGCAAAAAAAAAAGGTCTGACTAGATAGTCTAGATAGTCAGAGATGCAAACAGGTAATACATTAAAAAATATAAATCGACTCCCAAAATTTAAGAAAATTTCAAAAATTAACATTAAGAATAATTATATGCTGATAAATATAAATAGATGGATAGACAGGTAGGTGGGCAGATAGAGCGATAGACGAAATGATATGACAAATGTGGCAAAATTATAAATTGGTGGATCTGGGTTGCTAGAGGGATGGGGGGATGTTGGAGTTCTCTGTATGAGGTTTGTATTATTTCTGTAACTGTCCTATAAGTTTGAAATTATTTCAAAACAAAAAGTTGAAGAAAAACTGAAAAAATACAAATACAAAAAAATATATAGGAAAGCAGGTATAGCTCAGTGGTGGAGCACCTGCTTCCCATGTACGAGGTCGTGGTTTCAATCTCCAGTACAGTCTAAATATATATATATATATATTTTAAATATATATATATATATATACTGTTTTCACTTTTATATATTTGGAAAGAATCTTTAAATGAGAATTTCCAAAGTTTTTTCTTATAAGGATTCTACAAAATTATGCTCCTGTTTCATTCATGTTCCAAGAGGACAGTGGCTGTCTCTGGGCTAGAGCAATCAGGGAAGACTACCTGGAAGAGGCAGGGCTAGAACTGGGATTTTTAAAATGGTAGTATTCAGCTATCCTTCTACATGGATATTGTCTTTGTCTTTAAAACTCAAGGGGTTTAAATTCTTCATTTAAATTGCTCTGTAAAGATCTGACCCACCACTGTGTATGAAAAAGAATATGTAATAGTGAATTTGGCTCTCTCCTTCAAATTCAAAGTGTTCTATTGAGTTTCCCCCCCCCCCCCATTTAATAAATGACTAAAATATTATTGGGAAAGACACATACTAGCAACTATGAGGGAAACAAACAGAATCAGACCTGGTTCTGTCTTCAAGGATAGCAGGACTAGTAGTCCACAGTCCAAGAAGATATCTATAGACATACATATAGACTAGCAGTGCTACTAGCTCAAGGTCAGAAGCGCGTCACTAGATCAGAGCCAACAAGAGGTGTTAAGTCATTCAGAGACTGAAAATGCCAACCACAGGCTGACAGATGATATTCACAAGGCACATAAGTCCAACAAGGGACTTATCTGTAGAATATATAAAGGGCTCCTACAAATAAATAAGAAAAAAGCAAAAGATTTCAATAAGCACTTCACAAAAGAGGAGATGAATATGTGGAAAGGTGTACAACTTCATTAGTAATTAGGGAAATGCAAAATAAGACCACAATGAGATAGCCTTATGTCCCCACCAGAATGGGCTTAAAATAAACTCATAATATCAAATGTTATTGAGGTTGTGGAGCAACTGGAATTTTCATACATTGCTAATGTGAGGGTAAACTCCAGTTTGGAAAACTATAGAGTAGTTGAATTTGTGAATATTCTATGATACAGCAAATTCCACTCCTAGTTATATATACCCAATAGAAATGTTGTTTTGTTTTGTTTTGTTTTGTTTTGTTTTGTTTTGTTTCCCAATAGAAATGTTGACATTGGTTCACCCAAAGGCATGTACCAGAATGTTCATAGCAAGCACTCACTATTCATAACAGTCAAAATCTGGAAACTATCCAAATGTCCAACAACAAAGAATGGATAAATAGTAGTAAATTCAGACAATGAAATATTATACAGAAATGAAAAGGAGCTAACTAAAACTACACACCACAATGTGAATGAATCCCACAAACTTAATAGTGACTAAATATTGGAAGACACAAGAGGTTACATACTGTATAATTCCATGTATATGAAATTCAAAAATAGGCAAAATTAATGTATGTCATTAGAAGTGAGAATAGTGATTACCCTGGGGGAAGAGAAGGAAGATCATGGGGGCTTGTGGGTTCTGTTTCTTGGACTGGGTGCTGTGTTTAGCCTGTGAAAATTCATAGAGCTGTTGACTTTTGTTTTGTGCACTTTCGTGTTAAGCTGCAACTAAAAGTTTCCCAAAACTAGAAAGTGTTCAGAGGCACACAATTGTGTCTAGCGAGATACAAAGCAAGTGCCCTGCTGGATTTAAATGGCATTAGGGGAAGCCAACATTTGTCAGAGGAACAAGCAAAGCCCACTTTCTCACCCCAAGTAACATTTCTGAGAATCACTGCTGAGCTCAGGGATCCAGGAGTTGGCCAAGAGCTGTCCCTGTATCATTGGTCCCACCTGCAATAACAAGGCAGCACAGCTTTCCATTTAGAAAAGCTGCCTAGCAGGCGACTGCAGCAGGAGGGACTCATTGCACTTTGAGATCTAAATGTCTCAACTTCCCCAGGTTTAAAATGGAGGCCATGACCTTGCACATTTGTGAGAAGAAAAGAAACAATGGATAGGCCCATTGGATTCCTTCTAACCAAAGTGCCGCTCATTCAGTGGTAGCACTGGGGGGGGGGGGGGGGCGGTCCCGGGGGATCCAGGAGGGCCATCTCAGGTCTGCCCAGAACTAGGCAACTAGGTCACCAGAGGAATACAAGAAGCCAGGAGATGCAAGATGTGGGACCATGGAACAGGAAGCGTGTCTTCCAGTTCAGGTTCCAGTAGTTTCAACATAGAACAGGGCACATGACCCGATATGCAAAACTCACAGCTGAAGAGCCTCCCCTCCATCCCCACCACCCTGAAGTTATTGAAAATAATCTAATTCGTTGTTTTGTTTTTAATTAAGGCTGAGGGCATTTAAGAAGGCCACCTGGAGTAAGAGGGCTAGACCAGGAAGGAGAAGGAGAAGAAAATGCAGAAATGCCTATTTTGGATCAATAAACCCTTATAAATGAGAACCCAAATTTTCCCAAGGCCTAGATTTTGGTCCCGGATGGATTTTGGTGGGTGGTCCTCTCTCAGCAGTTGGAATAATCCAGAATGATCCTGGGGAAGCCCGGAGGGAGCATGTCTGTATTGAAGCCAAGAAATAATCCCACTACCCCCACCCCCTTTCAGCTTCCCAGGAGTAGGGAGCTCTGTGGGTAATTATGTGGCTGGAAATAAGCGGGAGGCTGAATTCGGTGTTATCTAGTTGGTTATGGTAGTGTTGGGTTTGTTCGTGCTTAAGGGACTGGGAAGGGGAGAGGGATTGCAGGGTTTTTTGTTGTAGTCTGGTTTATTTTTAAAAAGGATACAGAAAGAGAATATGAGATGAGGGAAGCAGTGCTTAGACGTCGGAGGTGGCCCGGGGCCAGTGGACGGCTCTGGGCACCAAAAAACACTTCCACGCAGAGCCTGACTTGCCCACGGGAGTTCGCCCCGCGATGGGAAAGCCGAGACCCGCCGCAGGGGACCTCGCGCCCCGCAGGCGCTTCCCTAAGTCAAGGCGGCCCTCTCCGAATGATAAAGCTGATTTTCCTCGCCACGCGGGTCAGCAAGGGCGCCCTCAGCAGCCGCCACAGCGTTGCTCGCGACTAGCCTGTAGCCAGGCTCGACTATTTTAGTGGTTAGAACAGAAAGAAAAGAAAAGAAATCTCCTGAGCAAGATTCACCCCGCACGCTTCCTCCCCAGCGGGTGGATTTGGGCGCTGTGGTCAGTTTCCTTTCTGACCGGGTGGTGCCTTCAACGCCCACGCACCCTCCTCCCGGCCCCGGCTTGGTCTCCCCACCCACCAGGACCCCAGAAGGGGCGGCTGGGGGCGAGGCGAGGGCGCTGCGCGTGACCCCGAGCGGAAGGGCTCCAGTCTCGGTCCTAATGCGGGTGGCGTCTCCCTTGACAGGCGGCGTTTGGGGACAACAGCGGGGACGGGAGATAAGGTGACATACCAGAGCAGATTTGGTGCGCGCGCTGATACTCCTCTCCCGACAGGAAACGCGGAGCTATTTAAAAGACCCTATCGATTACTTTATCTTTCCCGGAGGAAAGCTTCTTGCCGAGAGACAAAAGATGTCCCCTAGCTAGAGATACAAGGCCACAGCCCTCCACACACAACGGAGAGTCTGCACAGGCGACGCCCAATTCGGGCGCAGGGAGCGCAGAGACACGCGTTTACACCCGCCGTGTACACAGATGCGTGTCCGTGAGAAGAACAAGTCTGAAAGGCAGCCCGAGCCGGAGGGGAAAGGAGGGACAGGGGAGCAAGGGACACTTCACAGGGTAATCGTTTATTGCCTTTGGAATTTTTTGACATGCTGCTTAAGCACATATTACTTCAAACACACACACAAAGTGATTGTGCACTTAAGGTGTATGTGTAGACATGTCATTTCAGCGTATTTGAAGGACACCGATATGCTCATCTGCACATCCCAAGCGGGTTATTGGTTGCTGTCAATGTATTCCACAGAGACGTGGCTAAAGGGTAAACTCCCCACTGAGCTCCTTTAAAGGGCTTGAACGTCTACAGCTGTCAGGTGTACACACTTCAAGTAGGGGAATGTGTCGAAACGGACCTTTACTGTGTACTTATTTCGCGAGAGTTTGAATTCCCGCATTACACTAATTTGCTGGGCGCGCAGATGCGTTCAGCAATATGTCCCCGCTGCTGGTTCATATTTGCTCAGGGGTCCCGCAACTTGTCCGCCTCGGCGTCCCCTGCACCATGCCCGGGAGAGCCTTTTAAAAAACACTAAACCAAACTATGCAGCCATTTGCCATCTGTCCGTCTACACTGCTCCGCTCAGCCATGGAAAATTCGCAGCGTGGCATACACCACGCGGAAACGAGATGCGGAAGGAGGAAGCGCGGCGGCCCTGGGAGGGTTTAATCGCCCGCGGGCCATTCCCAGGCTAAATTCAACCCCGACCTGGCGGCAACAGCCCAGGGTGGTAGCTCCGGGGTCCGCGGCGGGGGTTTCAGCCAGAGACCCGGGAGGCCCCAGAGATCTGGGCGCGACTCTTCATCTCTCCGGAAAGCCGCGGCCCACCACCCAACGACCGGCGCGGCTGCTGCAGGCCCGCACCGCCCGCGCGCTCTGGCGGCCGTTCTCCCATCTCGGCTTTTCCGCCGACCTGAGCGCCCGCGCCGCAGGTTCTGCCAAAGCCGCGGCTCGCCGAGCTTCACGCCCGCCCGGCAGGTGTGGACTAATCCTAGAAACCCCATCTTCCTCTTCACCGTATTCCGAATCGTTGCCCCTCTGATTCGAATGTCACCTGATTTTTCCAGATGTGACCTCCAGCGACGGGACCCTGATTCGAGCGCCTGCGTTCTCTCCACCTCTCCGCGCGGTTCTCGCTGAAGCCTTTTGTAGCCGTCGGGGGAGGAGGGTTTGCAAGCCGCCAGCTGGAGTACGCAGGAGAAAGGAGCTTGAAATGAACGCGAAATGGACGATGGAAGTCTGAAGGCGACTCTCTGGCCAACCCTAACATGAGTTTTAAAACGGGTCATATCCACCGACCCAGAATAAATTCCTTTTGAGAAACATACTCCCCAAAGCATGAGAAAGTGACTTACACAGAGATGTTTAAATACTGACAGCAACAAAAATTGGCAACCGCAAAAATGCTAAGGCGTTGGCAAACGCAGTTGCTCAAAAAAAAAAAAAAAATCCAATGTATAATAAGTTTACATTTGCAGAAAATATCTCTGAAAGACTGTATATTTGAAAACCGGTTGCAGCCTAGGTGGGAGTGGGAATTAACTGGAAAGGGCCAGAAGGAAACCTTTTGGGGCAATGTAAATGTTTTTGCCATTTGCTTATGTTGGTCGTTACACAGGCTTATGTATGTGTCAAGACTCGTCAAACTGTTGTGCACGCCAGCTGTGTTTTTTTGTTTTAGGTTCATTCTGACTCAATAAAATTGATATAAAAATAAATAAATAAATCCAGAAACAGTTTTGCCCTTGGAGAAGGAAACTGGGAAGAGGAGAGAGAGGCCTGGACACACTTTATTGTATCTCCTTTGATACATATTTGGGTTTTTTAATTTTTTTGTTTGCTTTTTGTTTTGCGATGTATTGTTTATTCAAAAATAGATAATTAGCATCTTCGAGGTATGACTATAAAACAACTACTAAGAAGGCAACAAATGCAGAAAGAGGAGACACTTCTACACCCCGCTGTAGGAATAAGGAAAAGGACGCGCTGTCCAAGCCCAGAAAATATTTTGGAAGGGGAGATACCTTTAACGTTGAGTTTTGTTTTATTTTGTTTTTGCTAATTAGTATAGCACACCAACGAAAAATGAAGGCCCAGAACGTTCCCGGTGGTTACACAGCGTGTGCGTGGCTGTGGCTCTCCTCCTGGCCAGCCGTAGGAGAGGGCAACGGCGCCCGGGAGCCCGAGCAAGGGCGTTTTCCGGTTGCTGGGTCCCGGCTCGGGCGAACAGCGGGCTATCCCGCCTCCGGCAAAGGACCCGCTGCTCTGTGGGAGGAAGACCCCGGCCCAGGGGTGGAGAACCGGGGCTGCCCCGAGGCAAAGCAGGCGGGCGAGGGCCCAAGTGGCCTGAGAGCTCCGAGGCCTCTCCGCCTCCGTGGTCCGGGAACTTCAGGGCGCAACCCCGCCCACCTCCCAATGCGGCGGGACGGAGTCTGGGACTAGGGGCTGCGGAACTCCCACTGGTGTTTGGGGGAACGAGGTATGAAACACCCCGTGGAAGATGGAGAAGAGTCACTCCCAGTTAGGATAGATTCCAGACTGCTTTCTGGGCTTATTACAGAGAGGTTGCTGGAGGCTCGCCCTTAGGAGAGACAGATTGACAGTGGGCCCGGGGCCGGGGGCCAGGAAAATGAGCCGCTGCCAGTCTCCTCTGCCCGCCTAGGGTCAGGGCATGGGTGGGGTTACCAAGTTCGAGAGCCAGCCTCGTCTTTCCACTCTGCAGGCCCCATGTGGGAGAGCTGCCTTCCCGATGTTTCCAATATTGGGGTCTGCCCTCCAGGCTGGCCCCTGCGACCAAAGCACAAGGAGGGGGCGGATCTTGAGGGCACATGTTGAGTGGCAGTAGGACCGTTGAGGGCCTGTCCCTGGATAGTGCTGGACAAAGGCCACCCCCACGCCCCTCTCTCTGAGGCCCACCTGACCACCCATTCATTCCTCCCACCACTGCTGACTTAGGTCCCTTCCACTCACTGGGATTTAAGTGGGTTACAGCTTGGGCTGCCTGTCTCAAACTGTACACTCAGATTCTTCAGTCCCAAGATGAGAGGTGGGCCCAGAAATTTGCATTTTTAACTCCCCAGGGTGTTCTGGCTTAGATATTTCCACACCACAAATGTCCCTTCCCTTTCCATAAAGAGGTAACTTTATTCACTACATTTGGTGATTGGGGTGTTTCTCTTGATTGTGACTTTTTAAAATATCTTAAAAGTAGGTAAATGCATCTGGTTTTTAAAAAGCTATAACAAAATTTTAAAAGGGAAACCATTCAAAAAAGTATACTATGAAATGTCTCCTCTCATTCCTGATCCCGCCTCCCCAAGCTCCCTTCACCTAAGGCTTTTATTACCATTTTGTTTATCCTTCAGGAAAAAAAAAAAAATATATATATATATATACACACACACACACACATGTATCCGTAGAACTACATTTATATCCTTATGCCCATTTAAAAATAAATAACATACTATAAACAGAATTCTTGATTTGATATTCTTGAATTGATATTCAATGTATCTCAAAATAAATCCATAAATAAGAATATATAAACATACCTATTTCTCTCTTATGGCTGCTGGTATTCCATTCTATTTGTATAGCATAATTTTTTTAACCAGTCCCCTAAGACTGGTTAGGGGCTGTTTTTAAATGTGAGGTTAAAAAAAAAAAAAAAAAACTACAATGAAAATACTTTTCTTTGCATACTTGTGTGCCTATATCTAAAGAATAGATTCCTAGAAGTGGAATTATTTGCATTTTACTTCCTAGAAGTGGATTATGCTAAACTGCTCCAGAGGTTTGCCAATTTACATTTCCAACCAACAACATAGAAGGGTGCCTGTTTCCCACCTCTTTGACTAGGCAAAGTAATAATCAAACTTTTTTTTTTCATCTTTGTCAATCTGGTAAGTAGGAACATTTGCCTCTTTGAGTTTTCATTTGTTTCTCTTTTTATGAGCAAGATTCTGCTGCTCTTTGACAATTGTTGAATTTGTTTTTTGGGGTCATTTTCTTATTGGTTTGCAGGACCTCTTTCCATATTGTGGAAAATCAGTGTTTGGGGGCTTTGTCATTGTCACCATCATGTATTGCCAGCATTTTCACCATATGTCATTTTGTCTTTGACTCTATGGTATTTCTTGCCATGCATAAAAGTTTCTTTTTATGCAATCAAGTTTATATATTTCTTCTTTTATGGTTTCTGGGTCATTTTTTCTCCACACCCATCCTCTCAAATATATAAATACTCCAAAACTATTTATTTAATCATCTTTGGCATTTTATTTTTACTTTTCAGGTTAAAATTTTTTCTGTCTGAAATTGAATGTATTTTGATGTAAGAATAACCTGTTGCTTTTCACTTCCCCTAACACTATTTGTACTTTATTTTGAAGCTGTATTGTATGAGTCACACCCCCAAATAGCATATTATCACAATTGGCTTCTTAATCAGGTCATTTTATAGGTTACACAATCACCCGTATGCATTTTCACTTCCCCACAGTCCAGGTGAGTCCAGGTTACAATCTGGGGTGTTTCCTAGAATTTCACACAGCTGGGAAAGGGCCTTAAGTATGCCTAATGCAACCAAGGAGACCAACACTATACTGGTGACCAGAGAAGAAAAAGATGGGCTCAGGGTCAGCAGATGGGTGACAGAGGCAGGACTAGAACCCAGTCCTGCCTCATGGGCAAGTGCTCTCTCTGGTACACTCAGCCTCCTTCAGGCCATGGAGTCAGTCATGGGCTGAGCAGAAGCTCTGGTCCACTCATTGAGCCTCACCCTTCACCAATACCAACACACACACCTACATACATACAAATAAATACACACACAATACCCACTACCTGCCCTCTGCCTCTTCTGTGAGCTCTGGGCCTTCCCAAGGATCAAGCAGTTTTGGATAGACAGCCTTAAAGCAGCTCAGGGGGGCTTCCTGCCTATCCCAGCTGTTAGCAGGAGCTAGGCCCTTGGGCAATGGAAGCACAAAGCCAGAGAGACAACAGGGAACCTTGGACAAATGGAGTTGGTATATCCAGGGCTCTTCTTGACCTAGACTGTCTGAGAAGCAAGAATGGCTCCATGATGTGTGGGACCCTGTGCAAAATGAAAGTATGGAGCCCCTTGTTTAAAAATTAAGAATTTCAAGTGATGGCAGAGCATTCAATTAAGTGAGGGGCCCTTTGACGCCTCAGGCTCTGTGGGAGTGCATAGGTAGCAAGCCCGTGAAGCCAGTCCCCAGGGAAGAAGAGGGTTAACTATGGGGACCCAAGAGAAGAAGCGTCCTCCCCAGGCCTCAGAAAAGATCAGATTTTAGAGCAGAAGGGGATTGTTTCTAAAAGCCAAAAGAAGGAAACAACCTAAAGTCCCTCAATGGCTGATGGATAAACAAAACAAGGTCTACCCATACAATGGACTATTATTCAGCCATGAAAAAGAATGAAGTTCTGATGCATGCTACAACATGCAAGAATCTGAAAACGTTACACTAACTGAAAGAAGTCAACACAGAAGGCCACATCTTATATGGTTCCATTTATATGAAATATTCAGAATAGGCAAGTCTACAGAGACAGAAAGTAGATTAGAGGTTGCCTTTGGTTGTGGGAGGCAGAATGGGGGTTTGCAGCCTTATGTCTAAAGAGTAAGGGTTTCTGTTTGGAGTGATGAAAACGTTCTAATATTGATTGTGGTGACCGTTGCCCAACTCTGTGAAATATATGAAAAACCGGTGAATTGTATATTTTAAATGGCAAACGGTATGGTATGTGAATTATATCACACATACAAACTGTTACCCCCCCCAAAAAAAAAAGAGCCAAAGGGGATCTTAAGTCCACCTCTCTCCGTCTCCTTCCCTCCCCTCCCTCCCTCCCTCCATCCCTCCCTCTCTCTCTCTCTCTGTCTTCCTGTGCTTTTTGCAGGAAGTCCCTTGTTGATGAAGGTTTGGGGAAAGGGGACCCAGAATCCCAAATCCAACAGCTCTGGTCCTCTTCTCTAGCTTTTGGGGGAAGAGGTGGACAGGTTTCTCTTCCTCTCAAATTGGTAAGGTTCTATGAAGCAGCAACGTGAAATAAAAGAAACCAGTCCAGCCCTGTATTCGAATCCGGCCACTGTCACTTCCCGCCTGTGTGACCTTGAGCAAATCACTTCACCTCTCTGAGCCTTATTCTCCTCTGCGGCGCAATAGGATTAAGAAGATGCGCGGCAGCGGATGTGATAGCGCGTGGCGCACCCAGTGAGCGCTGAAAAAACAGCGGCTTGAGGATTTGGTACCAGCGGAGCCACCTGAATAAAAAGCATCCTGGAGCAGTAAAATTCCGCCAGGGGCTACCAAGATGACCGCCAGGCCTCTTCCCGAGCCATGATTCGGCGAGGTCTGCAACCCCCAGAGCCGCTCCCCTGCCCCCAACCCCGAGCCAGGAAGGAAGCCAGGGCGGCGGAGGGGCCCCGCGGCCAGGCCGGGGAGCCTGGGCGAGAGCCGGGAGCTGGGCGCGCAGCCTCGGCCGCTCATCCATCAGCCGGACGAAGAGCAGAGTCGCGCTCTCGGCCCTCTGTTTGCTTTCTCGCCAATTATTGCCGCGCCGCAGCCCCTTTGTTGATACAGTAGTCCGAAAAAGTGCTAATGTTCATTTATCAGGGGGCCCGCCGGGGACTCCCACGAGTTGCGATTCTTCCCAAAATATAAACATGGAGCGAGCGTCCCAGACAGAAACCCCCATCTGTTTCCCCGGCGCGGGCCGAGAGCGAGGCGTTGTTGAAGATAAAGCCGCGGATAACGCCGCCTGTCTCCAATGGACGTCTCCCCGGCGCATTAATGACATTCCCGGTGATAGTTCCAGCTTATCTTTCAATTAATCATATATACCTTTTGCGGCCGTCCCTGCTGCTTGCAGGAAAGCAGGGGCCGGCTCAGGCCGCGCCGATCGCTTTTCAATTAATAATATTTTATGTGCACAGAATGCTCGAGTCACCCTGGCATTTGACTAATCTTGGAGCACCAAGTCTTTAAAAGGCAAGGAAACGAATAGATTCTCGATCTCTGCTCTCTATCTCTCTTTGTCTCACTCTGCCTTTCTCTCAACTGAAGACTGTTTGTTTGTCCTGCATGTTTGGCCAAAGTGCGGCTTAGAGAGGCGGCCAGGTCGAATCAGCGGCCCTTGGGGAGGAAGATGCGTCCCTGGTGCGACCAGAGAATCAAGTTTCGTCTCCCCGCCCCCCACCACTACAACTTCTATCAAAAAAAAAAAAAAAACCTGTACTCACTAGGAAACAGTGAGGACTGCAAAGAAAACTAGAAATTGCTCTTGGACAGTTCTTTACGGAGACCAACATGGGTCGCCCCCAACTTCCATTTTGCACACATTTATCCAGTTTTGCCCGTTTCCTCTCTCCAGCAATGCCAAGGACTTTTTTGGAGCAAGAGAAATTATTACCGGATTCACAAAGGAAGTAGGGGGTGAAGAAGTCATTGATTTTGTACTAATAGGGAGGGTTTTCTTTCCTCTCCTTTTCATGACACCTGACCCACAGACCTATCCGTCAGCCCTGGGAACCCCCAATACCCGAAAAAGAGGTGATAAATCTTGGTTTGCAGAGGAAATGCTAGTACTTTTTTTCTTCCTCCAGATCTACCCTTTAAAAACCTAAAAAACAGGGATCCCGGATGCAGCCTCGATGTCCCCCCATTAAACGGTAATATTTCAGGCGTCGGTTCACACTAATCTTTCAAACTGTCATCGCGAGCCGCCCGGCCAGCCGATTCACTTAGCGCTCCTAAGACCCTCGCTCTGAGCTCTTTTCAGCGAGACGTTTAATTGAATCGGATGTGGCTCGTTTGCCAGACGTCACCGCCTCAGAGATAGGCATCCTCTCCCACCCCCAAAAAACAATCTTCAAAGGCGAGGCGGGCCCCCAAGCTAGGTTAGCTATGAGCAATAACTGAAACGTGGCCAAAAGCCGCAGTGAGGAAGGGCCACAGATCTGCAGGACGGTCAAAGGAGAGGCCGAGTTGGGTAGTGAGGGGTGCGGAGGGCTCCTGGGTCTTGGAAACGCCATCAGAACACATTTCGGAAAAGGGATTTCTTCGTAGACCGAGCTAACAATCCCAGGCTCGAAAATTCGAGGCGAGATTCCTCAGCTGCGGCTGGGCCTGAGGCTGGCGGCTAGCGCCTGGACGCTAGGCTAAGTAAGCCTGGCCAGTCTCAGAGGCCCGCGGCCTGCGAGCCCCCACGGCCGACCTGCGGAGCTTGGCTTCCCTTCGCTTTGCTCGCAGGCCGTAGGCCCTAAGGCGTTGGGTTTGACGAGGGGCAGGGAAGATTCCCAACGTTAGGCCAAGGCTTGACTCCAGGCGTGCTTCCCGGCAGCGCTGCCCGACGGCTCATCTCGCTTGCCCGACGGCTCATCTCGAGGTCTGGATTGGGAAGCACCCCAGTACCCCCTTCCTTGCGAGTTTCCTTCGCGCTTCCGGCTTGCTTTCTGGCGCCTTGGGCTTTTGACCCTGCGCTGCCTTTCTTCTACTCTAAACGCCTCTTCCAGGGTACCCGACTCGCCCTCGACAAGGAGCCGAGCCCTCCAAGTCCCCACTCTCTGCAAGTCCGCGCATCGCGCCGGTGCCTTCCCTGTACAAGTTTGGGTCGTGGGAAATCAACGCTTTTCCCCTGACAAGTCTTACCATCCCCAGCGGTCAGGTAAGGCAGGCAGGCAGGCATCTTTACCCTGGGGCCCCTCCGCCTGTCCAATACCCTCCCTGAAATTGTGTGTAAAATATAAAGCGCCAAGCTGCCGCTGTGTTCTGGTGATCTCCCAAGGGCTGACAGGACCCAGAGGAGAGAGACAGTCCAGCGCAAGACCTGGCCAGGAAGATTGAGCGCCTAAAACACTGCCAGATTTGTCTTGACAGAAGGTCCCCACGCCCTACTTCATTGACCCAAGGCTAAAAATTATCACCCCGCCTCTCCTTCCCTCCCTCTAAGCACCAGCCAGGCTGCGGGCAGCCCCACTCAGAGCCCGCCCAGAGGCCTCAGAGAAATCCTGGCCCAGCTGAGCTCAGAGGCACCCTGCCTGCCTGAGAGCTAAACCTGGGCTGGGGCCCTGAGGCCCTGGTGAAGGTAGAGGCCTGAGGGCCTTGCTGCTTGGCAGGAGGGGGTTCAGGGGGTGGGGGTGGGGGACAGGAATGGTGGGCTCCAGAAGCAGGAAAACCTAGGCCGCTGAGAGCTGGGGCACCCTAGGAGACAGCTCTTTTCAGGAAAGCTGAGCTTACTAGCCAGGGTTATGGATTAGTTTCATTATTAAGGAGGGTCCCTGGGATGGGACTGGCAGTGCATGGCATCCCCTGGAGGTGTGCCAGATACAACTTGCTCTATGGTAAGAAGTGGCCAACCCCCATTCCAAAACCACTCCAGCGGCCCTTCCTCTCTGCTTAACTCACCCTGAGGGCTCTCAGGGCCTGGGCTCCTGGAGAAGTTGGAACTACCAAGCAAACAGAACCCCCAAATTGTACAGAATCTCCCTCTCTTGCATTCACTCCAGAGCAAAGCCTCTCCTCATGCTTCTCTTTCCATTCAGACATCTGTATAATGAAGCCTTCCTGATCCTTGGAAATAATCACTCTCCCAAGCTCCCCACCCAATCCTTCTCTCTGGTGGCATTCTGTTTTGGGTGCTGAAGAACATTTCTTCAAATCCCAGACCCACCCAACCCTGTCCAGTGACTGGACTCAGAGAAGAATCGGGCCCTTTGTTGTGAATGCGTCCTGGTGGGTTTTGCAGGCTAATACTGTGGAGAAATCTCAGGCTGCCAGAGCAAAAGAAGAGCCTTTCAAATGTGTCGTGGCCCCTTTAAAAAGTTGGGCCGTATTTTTTTTTTTTTTTTTTTTTGAGCCGTATGACTATATTAGGTGACACAAAACTGCTCATCGCTCCTGTCATCGCGGCCCCCGGCCCAATGGCAGGCTGAGCCCCCCCTTCCTCCGGCCTGGTCCCGCCTCTCCTGCCCCTTTGCTCGGCGCTACCTGCTGTCTGGCCACATCCCGAGCAAGAAGGCGGGTGCGCGCGCCGGCGGCGGGCATCATGCAGCGAGGTTGCCAAGGGCTGTGGGCAGCGCCGCTCTCTGCCGCCCACCTGGCGCTGTGAGACTGGCGCTGCCACCATGTTCCCCAGCCCTGCGCTCACGCCTACGCCGTTCTCGGTCAAAGACATCCTGAACCTGGAGCAGCAGCAGCGCAGCCTGGCCGCCGGGGAGCTCTCGGCTCGCCTGGAGGCCACCCTGGCGCCCGCCTCCTGCATGCTGGCCGCCTTCAAACCCGAGGTCTACACCGGGCCTGAGACGGCGGCGCCCGGCCTCCCCGAACTGCGCGCCGAGCTGGGCCCCGCGCCCTCTCCGGTGAAGTGCGCGCCTGCCTTTCCCGCGGCCCCCTCCTTCTACTCGCGCGCCTATGGCGACCCCGACCCGGCTAAGGACCATCGAGCCGATAAGAAAGGTGAGAAGGAAACACCAGTCCCCTCTCCCCTCCCTCCCTGCGGGCAACAGTCACCCAGGTTGTTTTCGTTCCCAAAATCCACACCAAGAAACTCAGGCCGGGGAGGAACAGAGGCGCGCGGCTGGGCCGAGGGTCGGGCGCAGTGGATTCCGAATACTAGAAAAGAGGTTGTCTGGAGAGCCGCTGCGCCCCCGCCAATCTGAGGTTAGGAGGAAATGCCGGATTGAGAGGATCAGAAACGAGAGAGAGAAAAAAAGAAGTTCAGCCTAACAAAGCCTCAGGCAGCAGCGGCCCTGCTGCTCCTGGATCTGTTACCAAGTTGAGCGATCGGTTTGTTGTAGACAGAACAGAAAGAGAAATAAATACTCTCGACATCAGGGGTCTTTGAAACGTTTTTGGATTTATGGGTCTTTTTTGAGGAGATCATGAAAACCGCTAAACAGAAATTAAAACTCTGCACTCCAGACACACTTTTGCACACAATTTGAGGAGGGTCCTGGACCTTCCGTAGGCCCGGTTTCTGGGGCTTGTCCTCCTTTGTGCCAGGAGAGTGGAGTCTTTGGGAACAAGGACATTGATTTAAAAGTTGGAATCCGCAGACCCTCGGGAATCTGACATGACGGCTTTACTTTTCCAGCACGATTTCCCGGCGCCGCAAGGGTCGAAAGGTTCTCTCGCGGGAAACGTTAGAAAATGCCGCGCGACTGAAGACGCCGGGTAGTGGAGAAGACGGCCGGGGAAGGTGGCCGGATCCACGCCCAGGCCATCCCAGGGCCGGGGAGAGAGGCAGGCATGGCCGAGGAAAAGAGCTCAGTGGGGAGGCCCTAGACTAAGGCGGGATCTCCGCGAACCCTGGGGAGGCCGGGGTTACTGGGTGAAGGGCCGCTGTGAGCCCGGATGGGTTCATAGGCTTGCCTAGAAACAGAAAGGAGGCCCAGGGACAGCTACGGGGGGGGAGGGGGCACGGCGGCTAGAACTGATCTCTACGAACTGGATCCAGCTCGAGCACGAGCGCAGTGCAGATTCCGAGGCTGCCTGGCCACCCGCGGCTCCTTGGGCGCCGCGCAAAACCCACGGCAGCGGGTTGGAGCTTTCCATAACCAAACCAACTCCTGCTCCCCGTTTCTTCGGTTCCGTAACTTTGAGACAATGCGGCAAGCCTCCTGGGTGAGGTCTCTGTCTCCCTCTATTTAACTTCTCAAACCAAAGTAGCCCTACTCGTTCACCCCAGCGCAACAAGTGGTTTTATTTTCTTTGCAGCCTGAAATCTTAGTCATTGTCTCTCTCCCTCACCCGGATATGAACGGCCCAAGGGCAGGAGACTCTCCTGTCTTGTTCTCCAACGCCGAGAGTCGTGCCTGGCATATAATAGACGTTCAATAAATGCTAGCCGACTATGAGCGGAAGCCGAGCTGTCGGTGACGTTCAGTGCACTTGCCAGAGTGAACCGCAGCCAAGCTGGGCGCCCGAGGCAGGGCAGGGTGCACCCGCACGGGCCCATTACCCGGCGGGGGCTCCATGGGCCGGGCCGCTCTAACCGAGCGTCTCTCTGCCTCTCTGTCCCCCCTCAGAGTTGTGCGCGCTGCAGAAGACGGTGGAGCTGGAGAAGCCAGAGGCGGACAGCGCGGAGAGGCCCCGGACGAGACGGCGGAGGAAGCCGCGCGTACTCTTCTCTCAGGCTCAGGTCTATGAGCTGGAGCGGCGCTTCAAGCAGCAGCGGTACCTGTCGGCTCCTGAGCGCGACCAGCTGGCCAGCGTGCTGAAGCTCACGTCTACGCAAGTCAAGATCTGGTTCCAGAACCGACGCTACAAGTGCAAACGGCAGCGGCAGGACCAGACTCTGGAGCTGGTGGGGCTGCCCCCGCCGCCGCCACCACCGGCACGGAGGATCGCGGTGCCTGTGCTGGTGCGCGACGGCAAGCCGTGCCTAGGGGACTCCGCGCCCTACGCGCCAGCCTACGGCGTGGGCCTCAACGCCTACGGCTATAACGCCTACCCGGCCTACCCGGGTTACGGTGGCGCAGCCTGCAGCCCTGGCTACAGCTGCGCCGCCGCTTACCCTGCCGGGCCATCCCCGGCGCAGCCTGCCACGGCCTCCGCCAACAACAACTTCGTGAATTTCGGCGTCGGGGACTTGAACGCGGTGCAGAGCCCCGGGATCCCACAAGGCAACTCCGGGGTGTCCACGCTGCACGGAATCCGAGCCTGGTAGGGAAGGGACCCGCCTGGGGAGTCCCCGACCAATCCCACCTCAAGGGAGGGGCACTGACTCTCGGGGTGGGGTGGGGGTGCTCCGAACTCGATCCTTAGCCCCTCGGAATTCACGTTACACTCCGGCGGAGGCCTCGGAGCTTTTAAAATATTTTCCCGTCCAGTGCGCCTTTCTCCCGACGCACAGGAGAGTGTGTGATGGGGATTACGCAGCCTGCGGTGAGTGATCCCGCAGCCTGGTACCTTGGCCGCCGCCCGGGGATGCCCTCTGAGCGCCCACGGGAGCCTCGGACAGGCCGAACCCCAGCCAATTAGAGCTGGGAGCACGGAGCCTAAGATCCCGCCACCCTTCCCCTAGCCTGGGCCGGGCGCCCGGGCCTTTGGCTACCTTGCCGCCTCCCACCCACCCGTATTTATGTTTTTACCTGTTGCTGTAAGAAATGAAACTCCCCTTCCCATTAAAGAGTGCGCTGACCCACAAGTGTGCTTCTTTCAGCTCGTTGCGCTTCAGAAACTGAAACATCCAGAAGAGAGCAGCAGGGCCACCGGGTTGCAAGATGGTCATTCACTAGGCAAATTAATAATGAGAGTAATAACTTAAAAAACTAACCCCTGGACTGGACCCCATGTTAGGCGCTATCTGGGATTATCTCATATAAACCTCAATAATCCAAAGAGGGAAGTCCTATTTTAAAGTTTAGCAAAATGAGGCCTGCAGAGATTTGACGACTTGCTTTATGTGTAAATAGCCAGTACTGACAGAGCTGAGGTTCGATTCCAGTTCTGTCCCATGGCAGAGATAGGGGCACCTGCCCAGAGCTCTCAAATTCACCTCCTTTTACCCTACAATGTGCTAGGCACTGTTGCAGGCGCTGGGCATTAATGGAGAGCAGAGGAGCAGGGCCCTATGAGAGTGGAGTTCACAGCAACTCCTTTGGTTTGAAAGAACGCCTAAGCCTATTTTACAGATGGGAACGGCAAGCAGCAAAGTCTCTGTCAAACTGCCCGCCCCAGCCCAGAGATACTCGGATCGAAGTACCGCCCCGGGTCCCGCAGCTCCGGTCTCACAGGCTGCCCGACTCTGCTGCCGCGCACGGGCTGGACCACTGAGAGGTGTCCTATGGGCTTGCTCGTGTCCAACTGGAACGAAGCCACATGAATTCACGTGGGCAGGGAAGCCCCTGCGCCCCAACAACAGACTTCCTCTTCTCATGGCATTTAACTCATGTCACCATAGTCCTGATCGACGAATGCTACTGTACCAATTTCACAGATAAGAATACTGAGAATCGGCGAAATCAACCTAAAAACCCGCTCGCTGCGCGACTCAGTAAAATATGGATAACAGAGACGCCTCGCGGAGTCCAGATTCCACCAGTCAGCAGGAGCATGGGCCTGATTCCCAGCTCCTCTGTCCCCAGCTCCTGGGGCCAGGAGAAACTAACCTTCACAACTTAAAAAACAAAACAAAACAAAAAACTACCAAAGCGGGAGGGGGCCGGGGCTTTATGTTCCTACAAAAGTATAGGTTTTTCTGAGATGTGGCCTGAGAAGCGCGGGCGGGTAGGGTAGGATGCCCGCACGTCGGGGCGCTAGTTCCCGGATGCAGCCAAAACATTGCTCGTGACATCCAGGGACAGAGCGGAGCCGTGTGCGTACCAGACGCCCGGGAAGAGTTGCCCAGTCGGGCCCGCGGCCATTGAGAGCCGATCTGCGGCCCTCGAGGCAGCGTTGCCAGCGCCGGTACTGTAGTCTCTGGTGTCTCCTGCCAGGCCCACTCCGCCCGCTGGAGAGGGAGAGATTTCAGGAGATTCTAAGCGCTACCACTTGTCGGGAGCCAAGCAAGGCACTAAGCTGGCCAAGGGTAAGGTATTGCTACCAGCAGGGGGGAGCACAGAATCGACCATCAAAGGGGTTAAGGGGTGGGCTATAGGGTGAGCTCAAGGCCTGAACCCGAATTCTGTCTGCTTTAAGGTCCAAGTCCGAGTAGCAAGGGGCACCGGGAGCTCAGCCCCGACCTTCTTCTGCCTCCTGGTCCAGCGACCCGGCTGCGAGGCTTTACCATGCTCGCGTTCAGCGCTCGCGGCCCCTCTGCGTGATGCACGCCGCAGTCCCATTTCACTGCGGAGGACTCTGAGGCCCTGCCAGGACCCCAGACTTAAGCAGTTTTGGCATTCGCCTCCCGGGCAACTCGGGCCCGCAGCCCTAGTAGGCGACCTAACTCACAACCGCGAAAATCCTACGCGCTCTTCAAATCTGTGCGCTTGTCCACGACCTTCTGGGATCTTGCCGCCCTCGAGGGCTATTTTCATCTTTCACTTTTCTGCAGTCACATTAGACATTTATTTCACCTAGGGCTATACCGCGAGGATTTCTAGATGATACCTCATCTTTGCTTTCATCCTCTCCCTTCAGGGACCAGCTGAGTGACCCCTATGTCTCCCTGCGTCTTTGCGGAGGCGCTCATAAACGGGTAACGCTAGCTGCCTGGCAAGACCCCGGGCTAAATGCTTCGCAGGAATTCTCTAACCTAACTCGTCTTCATTTGCAGACCAGGAAACGGAGTACTAGAGGGGTTACGGCGACGGTCAAGGTCATACATGCCTAAGCTAAGAGCGAGAAAGCACACCCAGCATAGACTGAAGGGCGGAGCTGGGCGGGCATATGAAGCCAGAGCCTGCTACATTGGGTACGTCTCCCGGCCACAGCGCCGAGCGAACTCCACACTCTCACCAGTGGTGTGAGGATCTCAGGCCTCATATCCGAGTTCTTTGCCCTACCAACTGTGGAGCGCGGAGATCTGGGCAGCGGCACCGACGGTCCTCACCCGGCCTGGCTCCAAGATACCTCAGGCAGAGGTTTTCACCCAAGAGTGTTGGGTTCCGGAGCCAGAGCGCCTGGGGCTGGGGCAGGATCAAAAGAATCCTAACCTAACCACACCTCGCGTTTACACCCCCAACCCCTGCCAAACTAAATCCGTATTGCAGCTTTGTTTTTAAATTATTATTCAAACGATACATGCAGGGTGAGAAAACTCAACGAGGACAGAAAAGTGGAAACACCGTACGCCTCCCGATGTAGCGAAGCGCGCGGCGATAGGGCTGGTGTAGGCACGACCTCCGCGTGCTCCGAGCGCCTGGAAGGCACAGTGGGGCCTAGTTACTTTTTATTAATTTAAAAAATCAAACAAGCAGAGCCCGCAGCTTAAAAAAAATCAAAGAGATAGTGACAAAGTAAAGAAAAGGAAAGAAAGGAAAAGAAAAGAAAAGCCTCTCAGTGTGGGGGGCAGGAGGTGGACTGGCCAGGAATCCCCAGAATGAGAGGTCGGACGCTCTTCTTTCGTAGTGGCGGCCCCGATAGCCAAGCACAGGTTTTGCCAAATCAGAATGGCCCCATCCTTTTATTTCGTTTAGATTTCTCCTTCAATCGACGCCATGTTGGGTATTAAATACATGAATTTGAAAACGACGTGCAAGGCTCGCTGCAGAACACGGGAACTCCAGCAGCCTCGCGGGTCGGCGCGCACGCCCTTCGCGTCCCGGGCCCAGCTACTTGCCTTACCCAGTGCCATCCGCCCTTTCTCCTCCAGGAAGCATTCGGTGCTCGTGCGCTACACCCTGGTGTGTGCGAGGCCATAGCCCCGCGGCCTCCAGGTCGTGGTGACAACCCTACTACAATGGATTTCATTTATCTCTCACGGTGTTTACCGCGTGCCTGGAGCCACCCTGGACTCTTTACAAACGTGAACCCACTTAATGCTCGTAAAAAAAAAAAAAAAAAAAAAAACACTTTGAGGTCAGGTGAGGAAACAGACGTTGGCTCACTCTTAGGCCGGAGAGGTGTAACTTATGCAGGGTCACACAACTGGTAAATGCCAGGGCTTGGTTTAAACCCAGGCAGTCTGTTACTAGAGCTCAGAGCACCTGGCAATCTCATGCCTAGCTTGGTCCCGGCAAAGAGTAGGTGCCACAGGGGAGCTAGTGTAGCTCAGTGGTTGAGTGCCTGCTTCCCATGTATGAGGTCTGGGGTTCAATCTACCTCCTTTAAAAAGGGGGGGGGGGGGCTCTAAGAAATATTTAATCGATTAAAGAGTAATATTAGCCAACAATTCCTCAAAGATTTCTAGGTGCCAGGTCCAACAAGGTTATGAGTTAGGCTTGGTTATTATCCCCTTTGGGCAGGAGAGGAAACTGAGGCACAGAGAAAAATGACATGCCCAAGATCTCACAGCTGGGATTCCTTAGCTCACTCTGCTGCTTCTCAGAGGAGAGTTTGCCAGAGAGAAAGGTGAGCAGTGAGGAGGCCTGGCAGATCTGTCACCCAGAGCAGCTATGAGCTCTGCCAGCCCTGCTCCTACCCCTAGCTGCAAGGGAAAACAAATAAGGACTATTGCCCAACGACTTTTGGCGCTTAGTTTGCACCAGGCTCAGGGCTAAGTGCTGAATCTGCAAATCTCATTCTGTCCTTTCTCAAAGAGGAAATTGAAACCCCTAGAAGTTCAGGATGTGGCCTACCTAAGCCACTTTGGTAGGAAGTGGTAAAGCCAGTACTTGAACCCAGCTGATTAGACTAGAGCCCTGGCTCTTGAAACCACTCCCAGCAGTGCCCAACCTGCCTGAAGACACAAATTGCCTGGGATCTGGGATAACCCCAAAGCCCCGCCTGCCCAAGCTCCCTTGAATTGGAGTCCTCCATACCAGGCATGCAAAACTGCCTTTGTAACCAGGTGATTCTCCTCATCTGGCAAGTTGGAGAACCGCAATTTGCAGAGGCTCTTGACGGCCTGGGAGAAACTAGAGTCGGATTTCCCTTCTCCAGATCCTGCTCTCGCATCTCAGGATCTCTGTATGTTTGCTGTGACCCAGTGGTTGTGGCTACAACACCAGCTCTGGAGGCCTGGGGCCTCTGGAGGGGGTGGGAGGGTGGAGGAGGAGGAGTAGGGAGGGGTGGGGGGTAGAGAGGGACTCTAGGACAACCTGTCTCAGCCCAGGCCACAGAGCCATCCCATGGCCTATGCAGCCCCATTCCTGCCAATGCTGCATCAGAGAAGAGGAATTGGGGGTGGGGTGGGGGGCTATTTGGAGACAGTCCATCTGTTCTGCCCATATCCTCAGCTATACCCTAGAGTCCTCAGGAAGAAGGAGGGGAGAGGCAAACAGGCCTCAATGGGGAGTTAAAGTGTGCCAGGCTCTCGGCTGGCCCTTTGCCCTTCTGAGATCATCAGAGTGTCACAATAAGCTGGTTATTGTCGATTCCATTTAACAGATGAAGGAGGTGAGATATGAAAAGTTTTTGTCGCTTTTCCCATCATTCCCACAGTTAGGAAATAGTCAAACCGAGTTCTAACACCAAACCACCTTCCTTCCAATACACCCCAGCCTTCCCCTCCCCACCCAAATGCCAGCTGGCGGTAATCTCAGTTGGCTCACATTAGCGCCACCCCTCTTTTGGAAGCTGGTTGCCTGTCCTCAGGTTTTAGGGAAGATCTTTACAAAAAGCAGCATTATTGTTCTGTGGCCCTTCAAAAATCCCTGTGCAATTTTAACAATAGGAAACAATTTTTGATGACCTTGGTTTAGCTTCCTTCTTATCAGTTAAAAAGAATAATTTCCCCTTTTCTACAACTCCAGCCAAATATCATGCTCAATTCCCACCACATTTGTCTTCATTGGTGACTCTTGACTCTTCCTTCTTTCCAGGATGCAGATTTCCTAAACACCTAGCGTAAGCACCTCAAAAGCCTTTTGGATAGAAGTAAAATTTCAACAAGCAAATCAAAAAGTGATGGTTTAAACGTCCCTAAGCATTATATAAACTCAATGTAATCCCAATCAAAATGCTAATATGTATTTGTGTATTGTGTAACTTGACAAGTTGATCAGAAAACTCACATGGAAGAGTAAAGGTCTAAGAATAACCAAGACAATCTTAAATAAGGAAAAAGTGGGAGTGCTTTACCTATCAGATAACAAGGCTTATGAAGTCATGGTAGGTAACACAGTGTGGTACAGACAAATAGACCAATCAATGGAACAGAATGGGAAGCCTCTAATCAGACATGTACACGTATGATCCATGGCAGAGGTGCTCTTGAAGATCAGTGGGGAAAGGATGAACATTTCTGAAATCAGTGCTCCCTAAGACAAAAAAAAAAAAAAAAAGAAAGAAAGAAAATAAGAAATTAGATCCCTACCTCACACCATTCACAAAAATAAAATCAAGGTTAAAGACCCTCGTGTGAAAAGTAAAATTATATAATATTTAGAAGACAGTGTAGGAAAATATTTTTATGACCTTGTGGTAGGAAACATTTCCTCAAACTTGACACTGAAAACACACAAACCTTAAAGGAAAAGATTGACTACATTAAAATAAAAAACCTATACTCACCAAAAGACATGACAAATAATGTAAAAAAAGACAAGTCACAAGCTAAAAGAAGATATTTGTAATACACATAACCAACAAAGCATTAGTGTGCAGAATATATAATGAAATCCTCAAATTCTCTTCCTTGCCATTCTAGCTGGCATACTGCTACTTTGAGGCTTTGCATTGGCTGTTCCCCTGGCTTGGGATGCCCTTCCCCCAGATATCTGCATGGCTAATGCCTCATCTGCTTCGAGTCTTTGCTCAAATGCCACCTTATCATGAGGCCCTTCTGACTACCCTATTTAAAACTGTACCCCCATGAAACATACTCCTGATACCCTCTACCCTGCATAAATCTTATTGTTCAATTCAACTAACTTTTACAAATCACACATAATTGTCTGTATGTGTATGCAGCATGCGGTATCTCACAATTTTAAAATGCACCCCCATGGTCTGTCATGGTGTCCTAAGTTTCAGGACTTAGCCTTAGACTAGAGGGGCTCCGAGGTACCGGGGATTGAACATGGGACCTCGTACATGGGAAGCAGGCGCTCAACTACTGAGCTACATCTGCTCCCCAAGATATATTTTATAACTTTATTTTGTACATTTAATAATTGAATATATAAACAATTAAATACTAAAAAGTAAACACAGATGAATAAATACATACATCCCCGAGATATATTTTAAAGTGAAAGAAAGCAAGATTAAAACTGTGCCTCCAGGAGGATGCCAATGATATAAACATCATATATACTTACAAACTCAAGTGCATGATCTATGATTATTTTAGATTAGCTAGCCACCATTCTTTCTAGTTCTCAGATGTTTATTTAGCCTGCTGTGCACTGAGCCCTTTAAAGCCATAACTCCACAACAACTCTGTGAGATGGACCCACATACTTTCTAAAATGAGGAAACAGAGGTGAAGGGAATCACAAATCACACAACCTGTAGGGGCTTGAGTGAAAACTGGACCTTAGATTTCTCTCACATCCATTTTCGTGCTCACTCCATCATATCTCACCGAGGATGGGTAGGTGCTGGGCACGAGGGGAGGTGGGAAGGAAATATACCAAATGGTATCCGGCCAATGGTAATATTGAGTTTTATACCAGGATAACTTCCTGAAGACCTCAAACAATTCAGATCTGGTTTGCCATAGATTAAATGGAAACTGTAATTCACATGATGCCAAACTTTGCACTTGAAGGGAAACAATCCTTTTGGTACTGCACTATTTTAAAAGCATATGATTCAAATTTATGTACAATATACAATATAAACTCTGATTTCTCTATATTCTAAGTCTTCAATAATGAGCTTCAGAAAGAAAATGGAAGTTAAAAAAGTATGTATATAGGGAGCGGATGTGGTTCAAGCGGTTGAGGACCTGCTTCCCACATGGGAGGTCCCAGGTTCGGTTCCCGGTGCCTCCTAAACACACACACAAAAAACAAACAACATGCAAACAAACGAAAAAACCAACTCAGGGGAGCCGATGTGGCCCAGTGGTTGAGCGCTGGCTTCCCACATACAAGGTCTCAGGTTCAATCCCCGGCCCCGGTACCAGTTTGTGGAAGCATTTTGACTGACAGGCCTGGAAACTGGAGGCTGGAGGTCAAGGCCAGAGTGAGAAAAATCACTACATTATCCTTCCCGGAGGTTATGGTGCTTTCGTTTTCGGTCTCCATTGCTACAATGGAAGCTCCAGAAGAGCAGGGACCTTTCTGGAATCCTCAGTGCCTGGAGCAGTTCCTGCCACAATGCTCAATAGCTGCTCAATGACCGACTGACTAAATATTGACTGCTAAGCCCTTTCCATTAATTCCCTCAGTTTCCCAAACTTGGCCTTCACTCTGAGATATTTGGCCTGTCCCCCAGGAATTCTAATTTATTCGGTCTTCCAGGGCAAGGCTCTAGAAATCAGGCTGATCAGCTGGATTTAGGCAACACTGCTTATTGTCTTGTGCTGAAACCTGGGTGGATATTTTGGGGCCATGGCCCCTGCTTCTAGGGACTTTAGTCTTAACTCACCTGGAGCCTGGAAACTTTCTTACGGGGGTCAGGTGATGCCCCACCTTCATGGTATCTAACAGAAACAGTCTTTATGAGGAAGGGAGAGGTGACTGAGTGTTAGGATAGTGGCAAAAAAATAAAAAATAAAAAATATTTAAAACTGTACCAGGGTCCTCCTGATCTAAAGTATTTATTGTCCAGATCACTTGGACTAGGTTTTGTAAGAAAACAGAAGTCCCCTTCAAATAAAAATATTCCCTAATGAACTGATCACTTTAAAAAAGTAGGTCTCATCTGAACAGCAATTTCACTTCTAGGAATTCTTGCAGATGTGTACCAGGAGAGAATCTTAACCGCAGCTATGCAGTCAAGACATTTGTCCCCAGCAGCTTCCTGTGGCAGTCCATCAGCAGGATGCAACTCTACAAGGCCACTCAGTTGCAAAATGAAACAGGAAATCTTGCAAAAGATGCGGGATTTCAGGAAGCTGGGGAAAGCATTGCCCAGTTCCACCCAAGGCAGCAGACAAATGACAACGTGGCAGGGTTAGCCCAGTTAGTTGGATAGCAAGAAAATTCAAGGAGTGAGGACAAGGCACTTGCTTCCAAAAAGAGCATAGGATATCAAAGGATAACGAGCGATCTTGGGAAGATTGAGGGAGCTTTGCAGACCAGCCCTCCTCTTGTGAAAGGTGAAGGCTTATGCTGTGAATTATGCCCCCAATTCCTAGTAACTCAAAATGCATCTTTGTTCCTTTTAAAAGTTAGTAAATAAATGCAATTATAACCAAACTTGTGAGATAAAATAAGGCCATTTTTATAATTTACTCCAAATTTAGTGCTTATTAAAACAAACAAACAAACAAAAAAACACCTCATATTACATGGTCTTCCCAACCCTACCCCTGCCTGACCATTGTTTTCCGATAAAAAGGGCTTCCAGTTTGTGAAAGAGGAAACATTTGCTGGAGCAGCAGTTCTCAAACATTGTGGTCTCAGGAACCCTTTACACTTCTTAAAAAGAAGAAATTTTGTTTAGGTGGGTTATATCTAATGCTATTTAGCATATTAAAAATTTTAAGTAAGAGATTTTTAAAATAGTTATTAATTCAATTAAAAATTAGAATAAACTCTTTGCATGTTGTTTTATTTTGCTAAAGGCTGCTGGGAGCAATGTACCCGAAAGGGGTTGACTTTTATAATGGGAATTTATTAGGTTAAAAGCTTATAGTTCTGGGAAGCGGCTATGGCTCAATCAGTGGGGCTCCCGTTTACCGTATGGGAGGCCCCGGGTTCGGTTCCCGGGGCCTCCTGGTGGGGGCGGGCCTGCCCGCACGGCGTGGTTGGCTGGCCCAGCGAGCACAAGCAGCAGGGGGGGGATGAATGAATAAATAAATAAAAATCTTTAAAAAAAAAAAAAAAAAAAAAAAGCTTATAGTTCTGAGGCTGTGAAAATGCCCAAATCAAGGCATCTTCAGAGATGCTGTCTCACTGAAGGTCGGCTGCTGGCAGATCCTAGACTCCTTCCACGTGGCAAGGCACATGGAGGCATCGGCTTCTCTTCTGGGTCTCGTTGCTTCAGCTTCTGGCTGTTCTGTCTGTGGCTTCCTCTCTCCCCGGTTCCTCTCTGAGCTCCTGGGTTCCTTCTCGCCATCTCTACAGCTTTTTTCTCTGTGTTTCTGCTGGTTTCAGTCCTCCCTTCATAAAGGACTCCAACAAGAGGACCAAGACCCACCCTGGGGCATGCCTCATTGAAGTAATCTAATCAAACCCGCCCCCGCCCCCCCCCCCCAACTGAATCCAATCCAATCAAAGGGTCTCACACCACAGGAATGGATTAGCTTCAAGGACATGATCTTTTCTGGGATCCACAAAAAGCTTCAAACTGTCATACATGTTAACATATTTTCTAAAAAAAAAGAACTATTTTCAAAATAAAAAATGTTACTGAGAATAGTGGCATTGTTTTACATTTTTGCAAATCTCTTTAATGTCTGGCTTAATAGAAGATAGCTACATTCTCAGATTGGCTCCTGCATTCAATCTATTGTCACATCTTGTTATAGTTGAAGTATAGGAAGAAAACTTGCCTTACACAGATATGGAGTTAAATAGCTTTTCCAGACAATTATGGATATTCTTTTTTTTTTTTTTTTTAGGGAAAAATGCAATTTAATAACCAGTGCTTAAAGAGACTACAATCAAGGATCCCTGGTTAGGTAATTTGATATCTCAAAATCTCCATTTCTTCATCTGAAAAAAAAAGTATACAATGATCTCAAAAGTTTGTTTAAGAATTAAATGAGGGAAATGGATGTGGGTCAAGTGATTGGGCTCCTGTCTACCATATAGGAGGTCCAGGGTCAATTCCCGGGGCCTCCTGGTGAAAGGCAAGCTGGCCCACATGGAGAGCTGACCCATGTGTAGTGCTGGCCCATGCAGGATTGTTGGCCCGCATGGAATGCTGGCCTGCGCGGAGAGCTGACGCAGCAAGATGACGCAACAAAAAGAGACACAGAAGAGAGACAATAAGAGACACAGCAGACCAGGGAGCTGAGGTGGTACAAGCGATTGAGCACCTCTCTCCCACTCTGGAAGGTCCCACAAGACCAGCAGACACAGAAGAACACACAGAGAACAGACAGTGAGTGCAAAAACAATGGGGAGTGGGGGATATAAATAAATAAATAAACCTTAAAAAAAAAAGAATTTCATAATATATATTTAAATTGATAGTGGGAGCCAATGGGTCTCAGTGGTTGAGTGCCAGATATTCTTTTAGCTACTACACAAAAACTTGACAGGTGATAGTTTCTGAAAAGTTAGTTGTAAGGTGGAATCCGAAACCATCTTAATGGGCTTTTTAAAATATTCAGTTCCATTAAAACCCATTAGTAAGCTGAGGCGGCACAAGCGATTTGGGTGCCTCTCTCCCACGTTGAAGGTCCCAGGATCAGTTCCCGGTGTCTCCTAAAAAGAGAAGAGGAGAAGAGAAGAAAAGCAAACACCGAAGAACGTGCAGCAAATGGACACAGAGAACAGACAGCGAGCGCAGGTGGAGGAGTGGGAGTGGGGGTGGCGGTGGCGGAATAAAAAAAAAGTCATAGGTACCATACTAATGTAAAGTGTTAATAATAGGAGGAACTGGGAAGTCTTTGTACTATCTTCCCCAAAATTCTGTAAATCTAAAACAGTTCTAAAAGTAAAGTTTATTTTAAAAAATAAAGATGTAAACAAAAACAAAAATAAAAAAAAAACATTGGTAGAAAAAAAATTTTTTTAAACCATTGGTCTATCTTGCACTTTGAATGAATCTCTTACTCATACATGATTTTTCAGGTATTGCTCATTGGGGAGATGCTAAACTATGCAGATCTTCCAAATGTTTGCACAGTTCATGATACAATATTTAAAAACCACATTTGTTAATATCTCCACTATCTCATCCAAAAAGGTTTTAAGTATTAGAAAACTGTCAGTCTCCTAGTGTAAGGTCGTCTTAGGGCCTCTCCACTGTGGTCACTCCATGGGCTAGTTTGGGCTTCCTGACAATATGGCGACTTCTGTGGCTGAAGGCTTTAAGAGCAAAGTATTGCTTCTGCGACCTCGGAAAGTCAGGCGGCGTCACTCCGTTGGCTGAAACAGTCACAGAAGCCCACCTGGTTTCAAGAGGAAGAGACAGAAATCCCACCTCTTGATGGGAGGAGGGTCAGAGAATTTGTGGAAATATGTTAGAACTGCCTCGGTGGTGAAATGCCCTCAAACATCAGAAAGAGTTTCACATACAGGGCAACCAGATAATCCCAAATGCCCCCTCCACTTTCCCCAATACCACCAACTTCTGTGGCCCTGCACTGCCTCAACTTGCTCGCAAACACGTCAGTTATGGCACCAAGAGTTGGCGCTGCTAAATCCACCAACATAGCTGTTGCCCCACACCAGTCCCTAAAACCACGCTTTTCAACCAAGGCAGGAAAACTCGTGGACTGCGCTGGTGAGAGAGAATAGGCCAAGGGAAAGGAGAGAGCCAGCAGTGCCCGTCCTGACTTCACCAAGAACTGCCTGGGTTTGGCCTATTTTGGGAAGCAGTGCAGGGGCCAAACTCATTTCCTATCTCCAGGAATTTGCCTGGGCTTCCCTGATACTCAGAAGATCCCAGGATATTCTTTTTTGTTTGTTTTTTTTCTTTGTTTTTAAAGATTTTATTTATTTATTCATTTATTCCCCCCCCAACACACACACACCCCTTGCTGTTTTGTGCTCGCTGTCTGCTCGTCTTCATTTTTCTTTTTTAAGGAGGCACCAGGCCCTCCTATGTGGGAAGGAGGAGCCCTATCATTTGAGCCACCTCTGCTCCCTGCTTGTTGTGTCTCATTGTGCTTCCTTGTTGCGTGGTCATCTTGTTGCATCGTCATCTTGTTGAGTCAGCTCACCACACCAGCCCCTTGCGTCAGCTCACCGTCTTGCTCCTCTTCTTCATGAGGCACCAGGAACCGAACCCAGGACCTCCCATGTGGTAGGAGGGCATCCAAAGGCTTGAGCCACATCTGCTTCCCCCCAGGATATTCTTTTAGTTTTTTGCAGCAAAAAACATTCTCAAATTTTGAAGTCAGACCAACCTCAGCTCTGTCTCCTTCTGGCTGATCTTGGGCAAAGGAATTTAATTCTGTGGGCCTCAGTCTCCACATTTGTAAAATGGGAGTGAAACTCCCTTCATAGAGGAAACTATTGTTATGAGTGACTTACCTCAAATTCCTCCACTTCTGTTGTCTATTTTCATTTCTTAGGGCAGGCCAGTCCTCTCCTTCTATTTCAGCCTGCCTCTGACTTTTTATTTTGCATCATGATTTGTAGTTTATACACTCACTTATTTCCCAAGGGGGATTTTGAAGATACATACACACACGCATATACACATATGTACATTCACATATACATACACACGCACTCATAGAGGTGTTGGTAAAAGGTGTTAAAGTAACTTAAGCATGAAGGAAAAACTATACAGAATAAAGGAATTTTGTGTGTTTGCAAAACAGACATTTAAAAGAATAACAACTGAGTGGGAGAGAGTGTGGTCTACAGTGTGAACCGTGGTCTATGGTTGGTGGCAAGG
>JAKSZT010004015.1:1487629-1605733 GCA_026826555.1 Tolypeutes matacus
TCTATCTATCTATCTATCTATCTATCTATCTATCTATCTATCTATCTATCATCTAAACATCCAAGAGTAGGTTGCATATATCATCCTCCTCTAACACAACACTTCCAGGTATATTTCCTGAGAACGAGGACAGTCACTATGTAACCACCTGAAATATAGCTATCAAGTTCAAGAAATTTAACATTGACATAAAGTATATAGTCTATATTCTAATTTTTTAAGTTGCAAGATTAAAAAAAAATTATTTTAGTAACATATATACAACATAAAATTTCTCCCTTTAACTACATTCAGTGGTGTTAAGTACATTCACAATATTGTGCTACCATCACCATCATCTATTACCAAAAGTTTTCCATCATCCCTCCAAAAATTCCGTACCAATGAAACTTTAACTCCCCATTCCCTACATCCACCCCAGCCTGTAATCTGTATCCTAGTTTCTGACTTTATGAATTCGTTTATTCTAATTATTTCTTTTCAGTGAGATCCTGACACTTGTCCTTTTGTGTCTGGCTTATTTCACTCAACATGATGTCTTCAAGGTTCATCCATGTTCTTGCATGTATCAGAACTTCATTTCCTTTTATGCCTGAATAATATTCCATTGTATCTATCACATTTTGTTTATCTAGTCATTGGTTGATGGGCACTTGGGTTGCTTCCATATTTTGACAATTGTGAATAATGCCACTATGAACATCAGTGTGCAAATGTTTGTTCGAGTCTCTGCTTTCAATTCTTTGGGGTATATACCTAGTAGCAGGATTGCCAGGTCATATGCTAATTCTATACATAGCTTCCTAAGGAATCACCAAACTGCTTCCCAAAGCAGCTGCACCATTTTACATTCCTACCAACAATGAATAAGTATTCCTATTTCTCCACATCCTCTCCAACACTCGTTATTTTCCCGTGTTTTAGCAGCAGCCATTCTAGTAGGTGTGAAGTGGCTTTGATTTGCATTTCCCTAGAAGAAAGCTTCTTATAACAGTGTCTGGCACATCATAGGTGCTCATAAATATTAGCCCTTAATATAATTATCTATTGAGTAACTTTTCTGTGACCAGACCTGTGCCAGGGACTAGGAAATCAAGTAATGAATAAGGCTTCCGTAGGAGCTCATGGTGTGGCGGGGGTGTGTGGAAGATCAGTTTATTATCCTAAGATGTTCACCCTTTTCCCCCCATTTCCGTGGGCAAAGTGTACATTCCTGCCCCTTGACTCTGGGATCAGCTATGTGACGTGTTTGGCCAATGCGGTGTTAGCAGATAAAACATCAGGGCAGACTGGAGAAGTACTTGGGTGGTTGGGCTTGTGCTTGGGTGGTTGGGCTTGTGCTCCTGTGTTCCTGCTGTCACCTTGAGAAGAGCAAGCCCAGGCTGGCCTGCTGGCTCTAAAGAGGAGAGACATATGGGGTGGAGCCACCCAGCCTGGATCAATTGATCCCCAGCCAGTACCCAGTTGGCCTACAAGAGCCACAAGAACTAAATTGATGCTTATTGTTGTGTGTCACTGAAGTTCAGTGATTTTTTGTTGTTGTTGTTCTACAGCATTATTTTGACCATAGCTTACTGATACAGAGAGAAAGAATTATAAATATGCCAGTATATTATGTTATTCTAGCAAATGCTAGAATAGTGTTTGTAACAATTATAGGAGCCAGAATATGAACCTGAATGGGTGTTCAGCCTCTGCGCCCTCCCTCTCCTCCTCTTTCCCTTACTCTGTGTTTCTTCTCCCTACTCCTGTGCTTGGTAAACATTTGGTGAGTGAAGTGGTCTTGGTGAGTAATTTTCCCATTAGGGTTCAGGGGCCACCTTTAAGGGTGTCTCTCACTCAGGGCCTGCCAATCCCCATGGGTTATCTGCAGAGTATTCACATCCTAAATCTTTAAAAGGGTTCCTGGGAGCTATCCATACCTGGGGTCTCTCTCCGCCTGGGCCTTGGCCAGCATGAGGGCCGTTCCTATCCATAAAGGCCACCTGGCCCTGCCCAGCCCAGCAGTCACAGCTTCCACCCCCTTGTCTCTAAAGCACCCAGCCCTAGAGTGGGAGGACCAATCACATCCTGCAGCCACAAGCAAGCAAGGCCCGTGGCTTTGCAGTCCTGAAGCAAGAAACCCTGGTGAGACCGACAGGGATCCCACCTGATGTCTAGGGAGTACACAGGGGAAGTGCAGAGAGGTCTTCTTCTGGAAGGGACCATGGGTAGTAGAAAACACATTGGCTTTAACATCACCAGCATAGGTTCTTTTTTTTTTTTAAAGATTTTATTTATTTATTCATTTATCCCCCCCTTGCTGCCCGTGCTCGCTGGGTCAGCCAACCACGCCGTGCGGGCGGGCCCGCCCCCACCAGGAGGCCCCGGGAACCGAACCCGGGACCTCCCATATGGTAAACGGGAGCCCCACTGATTGAGCCACAGCCGCTTCCCCCAGCATAGGTTCTTAACCCAGCTCCGCCATAAGGAGATCTTTTTTTTTTTTTTTTTTTTAAACACAACATTATACTTTTGTCTAATTATGCTGAAACATTGTTAAATTTCCAGGAATTTTATGTACTCTTTAAGTATTCATATGAACTTTTTACTCATACAACTTTATTTAACAGAGGGTTAAAGAATCCCTTTTAGTTTTTTTTTTCCATTTATTTTATTTTTTTAACAATTTATTGAAGTATATCATTCGTACATGAACATACATAAACAATAAGTGCTCAGTAAACATCATGAACTTACAAAACAAACACGCATAACATCATACAGGGCTCACACGTATCACCCCACCACAAACTCTTTGCATTGTTGTGAAACAGTTGTTAACAAATTATGAAAGAGCATCGTCAAAATATTACTACTAACTATAGTCTATTTTTACTCACCTATACATTTTTTTAAAGGATTTATTTATTTGTTTATTTACTTTTATCCATTTTTATCCCCCCCACCCTGTTTTTGCTATTTCCATGTCCATTCACTGGGCAACTCTCTATGTCCGTTTCCTGCCCTCTCTTCTCATCCTTCTCCTCCTGTCTTCACTGGGATTTGATCCTTGGAATCTCCGATGTGGGAAAGTGGCGTCCTACTGCCTGCTACCTTAGTTCCTGGTTTTTCAGTGTGTCTCGTTACGTCATCATCTTGCTGCGTAGCTCATGGGGGCCTGACAGTGCACCCACGCACGGAGCCTGGGGGGCTCACCTGCTCGCAGGGCCTGGCAACGCACCCGTGCACAGGGCCTGATGGCGCACCCGCTCGTGGGAACTGGCAGCACATTCGCCTTCTATATTTTCCTTTTTTAAAAATTTTTACAGGGAGGTCCCAGGGATCAAACCCAGGTCCCTCCATATGGGAGATGGATGCCCAACCATTTGAGCCACATCTGTCCCCCTGCTATATTTCTTAAGAATGACCAAAGATACCTAGAGTTACAGTCATTTCCCATACAGGAAGGTCATATAATAAATCAGGCTTGGTTTATCACCAGCATTCTATAAACCAGACCAAGAGAGGAAAACTAGGTCTGGGGACACATGCATGGTTTCTAATACAGCAAATGTTTAGCCTACCCTGATTATCACAAAATCAGGACAGCGAGAATATTCACATCATTAGGAGATCTTGGGCAAATTGTTCTGCCTCTCTCAGCCCTGATTTTCTTGACTGTAAATGGGACTAATAAAGCCCACCACACAGTGTTGTTGGAAGCATAAAATAGGATCAATTAGGCAGTGACAAAGTCCTCAACAAATGTCAGCTGCCATCCCCACTTTCCCATGGGTCTCAGCCTCAAGCAGGAGAATGGGTCTAAGTCAAGTTCAGTCTGAACCTCTAATATGGACATTTTCATGGCCTTAGAACTGTAAATATGCAAGCAAATAAATCCCCAGTATAAAAGCCAACCCATTTCTGATATATTGCATTTCAGCAGCCTAGCAAACTAAAACGTATTTTGGATCCAGGAAAGGGGGGCTGCTATTGCAAATACCAAAAAATGTAGAAATAATTTACTGATTGGGTATGTGAGAAGAATTGTGAGGTGCTTGATAGAAAAGGCCTAGATTGCTTCGAAGAGACTGTTAGTAGAAATATGGCCACGAAAGTTACTTCCAATGAGGCCTTGGACAGAAATGATGAACAAGGCGACCCTTGTTTTAAAGTGACAGAGAACTTGGCAAAATCGAGTTCTGTTGTAGAATGGAAGGCAGAATTTGAAAGTGATGAGCTTGGATGTGTAGCTGAGGAGATTTTGAAACTAAATGTGGAAAGGGTTGCCTGGTTTCTCCTTGCACCTTGTAGTGAAACGTGAGAACTGAACTCCTGGGCACAAAGAAACCAGAAATTGATGGTTTGGAAAGTTCTGACCTTCCAGAAAGCGAATCCTCAGAGACTAGTGCCCCATGTGAGGATTTAACAGAACATGGAGCCAGTCATCTATTTCAACACAAGTCAGGGTTGGAAATGCAGTTACCCGGAAAGGATCTGACCGTCTGACGGTTGGCACACCTATGCACTACATGCAAAACCGACAAGTTTTTTGTGAGATCTGTGAACAGAACCACTGCCAGCTGGAACTGAAAGGGACAGAAAAGGGACAGATTGAATGAAAACTGACTTCAAAGACAGAACCATAGAAGCTGAGGTTTGGACTAAAGACATCTTTTCGGGCCAAGAGAGCAAGCCCACCCCCGTGTGTGGAAAGGGTGAGTCTGCCCTGGCACTTGGAGAGGGCGAGCCTTCCACCCAATTGTTCAGGAAGAGTCCTGCTGCCCCAGGCTTCAGAGAGGGTGGGGCACATTCTCCAGGAATTGGGGAGAGTCTGGTTGCCACCCCACTGTTCTGAAGAGGTTGAGCCTGTGCCTCAGAGATTGCAGAGAGTCTGGCTGTCACCTCACTGTTCTGGAAACCAGAGTTCAGCCACTACCCAGATGCTTGATGAGGGTGGAGCTCAGAGCATGGCCCTTGGAGAGGGTGGGGCTGCCGCTCCTCCACACACACTCCCACCCCTCAGCCCCCATCCATCACCATCATTCAACAGATGACTCTCAGACCTTGAAATCTAATGGTGTATGCCTGTATTAGTCAGCCAAGAGGGGTGCTAATGTGAAATATCAAAAATGCGTTGGTCTTTATAAAGGGTATTTATTTGGGGTAGAAGTCTACAGATACCAGGCCATAAAGCATTAAGTTTCTTCTCACCAAAGTTCATTGCCACGTGTTGGAGCAGGACAGCTGCCAACTTTGCCAGGGTTCAGGTTTCTTGTGTTCCTCTCTTCCCGGGGCTGCATTTCTCTCCAGGCTTAGCTCTTCTGGTTCCTCCACAAGGTTAGCTGTAGACTATCAGGCGAACGGCTCGCTTCTCTTCTCCTGGGGCTTTTTCTCCAACATCAAAACTGCTTCTCAAAAACTGCTTTAACTCTGTTCTTTGCCTTGCCTTTTATATTCGATTCCCCACCCACCAAGGGGTGGGGCTCAACGCCCTACTGACGTGACCCAGTCAACGCCCTAATCATAACTTAATCATGCCCAGATTAACAGATCAGTTTACAAGTGTGATCCAATTATATTTTTGGAATTCATAATTACATCAAACTGCCCAACTGCAACAATGCCCTTGCAGGTTTTTGGAATTGTTTGGGAACCATGGCCCATGTTTTCTTTCTAATTTCTCCTTATGGAAATGGGAAGGTTTATCCTATGACTGCCCCTCCTTTGTATATTGGAAGCAGATAACTTGTTCTAAGTTTCACAGGCCCACAGCCTGAGGGGAATTGTGTATCAGGACAGACCACACTTATAACTGATTCTGATGAGACCTTGTACTTAATATTGTTACTGAAGTGATTGAAGGCTTTGTGAGATATTGTGATGGAATGAATGTATTTGCATATGGAAAGAACATGTCTTTTGGGGTCCAGAAGTGACTGTGTGAAGCTGGATGGACCCAAGAAGGTTATGTTCTTAAAGTTAATATTTTGATTAGGTTATTTCAGTTAAGGGGTTTTTTAGTCGATTACTTCAGTGAGACGTGGCCCTTATTGGAGTCCTTTATAAACAGGATGAATTCAGATGAACAGAGAGAAGGCTAAAGGAAGTCAGAAGTTGAAGCAACAAAACCCAGAAAAAAAGGGAAGAGACCAGAGCAGATGCCACCATGTGCCTTGCCATATGACAGAGGAGTCCAGGATCACTGGCAGCCAGTCTTCAGGGAGAAAACACTGCCTGATGATGCCTTGATTTGGATATTTTTATGGCCTTAGAACTCTAAGCTTGCAAGCAAATAAATCCCCATTGTAAAAACCAACCCACTTCTGGTATACTGCATTTCAGCCGCCTAGCAAACAGCCACCGAAGCTGAGGTTCCCGATAGACAATCCCATGTGGGCAGAATGGGAAGTCCAGTAATGGGGTGGTCAGAGCACAGGCTTTGGACACAGACAGCCTTGGGCTCTGCTTATCAGCTGTGTGACCTTGGCCAAGATGCTTTACCTCTCTGACCCTCAGGTTCTTCTTCTATACCATCGGGATAATGATGGTCCTACCTCAAAGAACTGCTGTGAGGATGTGGTTGCCCATCAGACACATGGGGAGCACTCATTAAATGGTAGTTGTTAAAAGATTAGTATGAAGTGGCTTGGACAGACAGATTCTATGATGTTTGTTGTGTCTGTTCATTGGCCAGCAACTGGCTGGTACAACTGTTTCTTCCGAGAGAGTTTGCCAAATGCTCCCATCCACTCTGCTATAACTGTCCCTTGCACCTCAGTTACATCAGAAAGGAAAGACCTAGCAGGCAAGATAGGCCTGGAAAGGGGGGGTTGGAAAACCTCGCTCAGTCATATTTGACCATCACTCAGTTGGAAAGGAGGAGGTGGCGGGGCCAGGCTGCCTCTGCTTTCATGTTATTCTATATTTACCACCCACCACTCTGTCAGTGGGGCCGAGTGTGCGCTGATCCCTACCCAGCGTCTCCCTGGCTCCCAGGGGCTCCCTTATCACTGGATGGATGCCTTATCTCCCCACAAGACTCAGGCGGCATTTTGCTTTCAGGTTGAAACCTCCACAAATCAAAATGCAGATGCTTTCTAAGGGGATGGCCTGTGGCTGCAGCCCCTTCCCAGGTCCCCTCACCTTCCATCTCTGCTCCTTCACGGTGACTCAGACAGAAACCCTCCTTCCCTCCAACAAGTCATTCCTCATTCATTTGATCAGTATTGATTGAGATGTGCTGGGTTCATAGGAACTAAGGACCTTGCCCCTCCTGGAGCTTAAAGTGAATGAAATAATTACACGTGGGAGTGAGTGCCGCCATATGAAGATGCAGAAAGACTATAAAAAGGAAGCACAGGGTATAACTGATGCACTGGGGGGGGGTCCCCAGGGGCCCCTCAGGTGGAGTTGGTTGAGTGCTCCACTGGTAACCTGGTGACTCACCCCCCTCTTGGTTCTTACCCTCTTCCTCCTGGCTCAGAAGTCTTCTGATCAGTATAGCAGCAGACCTTTATCTCAGGGGTGGACTTATGGTATCCTAGCTCAAAAGGCTGATGCCAACTAATTGATTTGCCATGAAAAATGCAACTGCTACCAGAACCAAAACACTTAGATCAGTGAATTCTCTCTCTGAACACAAGTACATTGGAAGCCAGTTCATTGTCAATCATTCACCCACCTAGTACTTATTGAGCATCTATTATGTTTTAGGCACCAGGGATCCATCTGGAAGCTGGGGGTAAGGAGGCTGGTACAAGGCCTGGACCTGAGATGGCAGGACCTGGGCACCATCACGTCATGGAGAGGCATTTGTGGGTGAGACTGGAGCTAGAGGTGGGGTGGTGAGGACTCACATTTCCCTACTGGACGAGTTGGGGGTACTGTCCAGTGAGGCCCTTGGGGCAGCCCTTTCCTGTACTCCCAGCTGGACTGGTCCCTGCCCCCTACTTTGATCTACAGGTTGTTTCTCCAGATAAGCACAACCCAATAGAGGAGGTCTCTGCCTCCAAAATAATAGCCCCATCCCAATAGGTGGGCCTCCCTGATATTGCCCCAGATCACATTGGTTGGAGTTTGGGGTGTCCCAATACTCCAAAACTCTTCAGTCACCTTTACGAAGGCATTATTGGTTTAATCCAGGCATCACAAAGTGCTCGACCCAGGGCCATCAAGTAGGTGGGTTTTATTATTACTATTATTATTATTATTATTATTATTATTTGCAGGGCACAGAGTATATGTCTCAAGTTCCACCACTCCTTGGTGAGTTATATCAGACCCCATTCTCACATTTTTATTGCTTGCCTCGCCCAAGGGAAAGCATCTGACTTGATGCTCCCTGGCTTCCTCAAATATGGATAGTGCTCGGGTTATCTCTTGCTGTGTAACAAGCAATCCCAAATTTATGACATAAAACAACAACCATTTTATTATTCTGTGAGGCAAGAATTCAGACAAGGCACAGGGTGTATGGTTTGCCTTTCCTCCATGATGTCTGAGGCCTCAGTTGGGAATACTAGAATGGCTGGGAGCTAGAATCATCTGGAATCGTCTTCACTTACATGTCTGGTGCTGGGCCTGGAATGACTCAGAGCTTGGGCTCAGCTGGAACTGTTGTCCTCTCCATGTGGCTTGGGCTTCCTCCCAGCTTGGTAGCCTCAAGGTAGTCAGAATTCTTACCTGGCAGCTCAGCTCTCCAAGGCTGTGTTCCAGCAAACAAGGCAGAAGCTGCATGACCTTTTATGCCCTAACCCTGGAAGTCATATAGCATTACCTCCACTGGACTCTATTGGGGGAAGCAGTCCTAAGCTCTCCTAGATTCGAGGGGGAAGGACATGGACCCCAATAGACACAAACTCCTCCTTTGAAGGATATTCAAAGAATTTGTGGTTGTATTATCAAACCACCAGTTAATTACACCCATGAGATAGGAAAACAGATTTTCCTCAGGTCTAGGTTTTGGGGGTGCCCCTCTCTTTACAATCACACCCAGCTTTCCTGCCCAGCACAGGATGAGGTCCAAACCTTTAAACATGAACATCAATGTCCTTCACCGCCTGACCCTGGTCGCACAACAATGGCCATTGGAGCCTTCCCTAAACTGGTCAAACACTTGCAAGGTTGCACCCAAGGCCCGGATAAGTCTCCCTCTTCTAACTTGGCAAAGCTAATACATGAAAGTAGCAAGATACAAGATCAATATGCAAAAATCAGTAATGTTTTTGTATACTAGTATTGAACGATCTGAGAAGGAAATAAGGGAGAAAATTCCCTTTACACTAGCAACAAAAAGACTCAAATACCTAGGATTCAATTTAACCAAAGTACAGGACCTAAATGCATAAAACTATAAAACACTACTAAGAGAAATCAATGAAGACCTAAACAAGTGGAAAGTATTCCATGTTCATGGATTGGAAGACTAAATATCATGAAGAAGTCAATCCTACCCAAATTGGTTCATAGATTCAATGCAATACCAATCAAAATTCCAAAGCCTATTTTACAGAAATAGAAAAGGCAATTACCAAATGCATTTGGAAGGGAAAGTGCATTGAATAGCCAAAAGCATTCTAAAAAAGAAGAGCGATGTGGGAGGAATTTCACTGCCGGACCTTGAAACATTTTACAAACCTACAGTGGTCAAAACAGCATGGTACTGGCATAAAAATAGACACATCAATCAGTGGAATAGGGCTGAGAGTCCAGAAATAAACCCTCACCTCTATGGCCAACTGTTTTTTTTTTTCTTTTTTTCTTTTTATTTTTTTATTTTTTTGGCCAACTGGTTTTTGACAAACCTACCAAGTCCATGTTAACAGGACAAAACAGTCTCTTCAACAAATGGTGCTGGGAGAACTGGATATCTATAACCAAAAGAATGAAAGAGGACCCCCACCTCACTCTGTAAACAAGAATCAACTCAAAATAGATCAAAGACCTAAATATAAAAGTCAGGACCATAAAACTACTAGAAGAAAACGTAGGGAAACATCTTAAAGACCTTGTAGTAGGTGGTGGTCTCTTGGATCTTACACCCAAAGCATGCCAACAGAAGAAAAAAGTAGATAAATGGGACCTCCTCAAAACTAAACACTTCTGCACCTCATAGGGCTTTGTCAAAAGGGTGAAAAGGCAGCCAAACAATGGGAAAAAATATTTGGAAATCACATGTCCAATAAGGGTTTAAGATCCATGGTATATAAAGAGATGTTACAACTCAACAATAGAAAGACAAATGACCCGATTAAAAAATGGGCAAAAGACTTGAATAAGCATTGTCCAAAGAAGAAATACAAATGGCAAAAAAAAAAAAAAAACATGAAAAAATGTTCAACATCACTAATAATTAGGGAAATGCAAATCAAAACTACAATGAGATATCATTTCATACCTATCAGAATGGCAACTATTAAAAAGAGAACTACAAGTGTGGGAGAGGATGTGGAGAGATAGGAACACTTCTTCACTGTTGGTGGGAATGCAGGATGGTACAATCACTATGGAGGACTGTTTGGCAGTTCCTAAGGAAGTTGAATATAGACTTGCCATGTGACCCTGCAATACCACTACTGGGTATATACCCAGAAGAACTGAGAGCAGTGACATGAACAGACATATGTACACCAATGTTCATAGCAACATTATTCACAATTGTGAAAAGTTGGAAACAGCCCAGGTGTCCATGAACCGATGAATAAACAAACTGTGATGTATTCACACGATGGAATATTTTTCATGTTTTTTTTCCCCTATTATTTATTTATTTATTTTGTTTATTTTTCCTTTCTTATCTTATTCTGTACGATGGAATATTGTCCAGCAATAAGAAGAAATGAAGTCGTGAAGCATATGACAACATGGATGAACCTGGAGGACATTATGCTGAGTGAAGCAAGCCAGACACAAAAGGACAAATACTGTATGAATGTGCTACTATGAACTAGATATACTGTGTAACATGTTGTAGGATTCTATTTATATAAAATGTAAGAATAAATCCATTTATAAATAGGAAATTACATTAGTGGTTATGCAGGGCTGGGGAAGGCCTGCTTAGGGTGTGGAGTTTTGTTTTTGTTTTTTTTTTGAGTAATGAAATGGTTCTAAAATCTTTTGTGATGATGAACGCACAACATCGTGATTATACTAAAGCCATTGATTATATACACTTTGGATAGATCATGTGGTATGTGACTATATCTCAATAAAACTGCTGAATGAATGAATAAATAAATAAATAAATAGTTGTACAAGAATAGCCAGAGATAGCAGCAACATACAGCAGGGGAAACAGAGGGAGATTGAGAGGTGAAGAAATTTCTTGTTTACTTGTTTGTCTGATTTTTGTTTATCATTATTATTGAAATAATGAAAATGCTCTACTAATGATTGAAGTGATGAATGCATAACTATGTGATTATACCAAAGACCACTGAATGTACATTTTGGATGAATTGTATGCTTTATTAATATGTATCAATAAAATTGATTTGTTTAAAAAAAAAGCTGCTCCACCCTTGTCCTCAGCTAATGACTCAGCCATCTGTCTGCCTGCCCTGAACTCTGCTCCACTGGAAGCTGCACAGACGTCCCAGCTGGGACTTCAAAGCAGGATGGATCGAGTGGCCGTAAGCACAGGAGTCGCAGCGGCTTGCAAGTCTCTGGAGTTCCCCGCCCAAGTTCAAGACTGTTCACAGGGTGCGGACAGCTGAGCCCTGTCTGCTCCCTTGAAAGAGTCGCCTTTGAAGCCAGCGATAGGAAGCTGGGCGGCCTCCCCAGCAGGCGCCGCACCCATGGGCGGCCTTCCTGGTGAGGGGGGGAGACGGAGGCCTCGGACCCGTGGCGGTGCCAGGAGAACCAAGAGAAACGACAGGAGGGTGGCAACCTCTGACCCCCAACTAAATATTTTTGAACCTGGCATCGGAGTCGGAATGGACAAGCTGCTGCCAGACCTTTCTCTGGCGGTTTGTAATAACTAGAAGGGAAAAGGCCCTTGCTCTTTGAGAGCGGGAATTCTTTCCTTCTTTCCTACATTCATTCATTCATTCACTTACTCATTTAGTCACTCAACAAACATTGACCCAGAGCCCCTCTTGGACAAGGCCCTACCGGGCTTGCCTCTGGAGGTCAGCAGGTGACCAGGACAACCCCCCAGCCTCCAGATCGTCAGACAGGCCCTGCGATTTATTAGCCCAGGCCCCCTGGGAGGAGGTGGGGTGGATGGTGACCCCCTGCAAAATTCCTGGAACCTGTAAATGTGACCTAATTTGAAAAAAGGGTCTTTGCAGATGTAATTAACATAAGGCTCTTGAGATGAGCTATATTGCATTACCTGGGCCTTAAATCCACCAACAAGTGCCCTTATGAGAGAAAGGCAGAAGCAGCTTTGAGACACACAGAGGAGGCGGCAGGTTGAAGAAGGAGGCAGAGTCCAGAGTCATGCAGCCACAAACAGAAGCCTGCCGGGAGCCACCAAGTTGCTGGTAAATTGTAACACCTGCCCTGGGAAACGAAGGCACTGGGCTGGCCTCCTTACCTTCCCAAAGGTGTGAGCTGAAGCTCAAAGGTGTGAGCTTCCCGATGAAGCAAGAGGAAGGCGGGGCATTTTGTGCAGGGCCCTGGTCAGAGCAGGAGCCCAGGAAGTGCTGGCCACTGTGACAGTTTGAGATTATTTGATGAATCCCAAAAAGAGAAAGAATATGTCTGTAAACAAATCTATTCCTCTGGGTATGACACCCTTTGATTATATTAAATTCAGGGAGGGGGCTTTGATTAAGTTTACCTGACAAAATCAATTTAGGGCTTCTGATTGGGCTACTCAGTAAGATGTAACTCAGGTTGAGTTCCCGGCCCCTTGGTGGACCGATATAAATGGACACTCATTCAAGAAGACATGCAGGGAGAGAGAGTTCTGTCATTTTTGGTCTGGGACCCCAGGGAGAGACGAGCCATTCTCCTGATAGTCTGCAACTGAGAGTGAGGAAGCTCTGAGAAACGAGCCCTATGCCAGCCTGCAGCTGAGATGGGGAAGAAGCTGGGTCCATGGAGCCTCAAGAGGAAGAGGAAGTCTAGGAAAGAGAGACCAGGCAGAGATCAGCAATCATCTTGCTTCAACACGTGGCAACTGACTTTGGTGAGAAAACAGCCTTGAGTTGGACTCTTTAGGGCCTTGTAACTGTAAGTTTTTACCCCCAAATAAATCCCCTTTATAAAAGCCAACAGATTCTGGTACTTTGCATCAGCACCCCTTTAACTGACTAATACAGCCACTTACTGCCTTGAAGGAGCTCTTGATTTCTAATGAATTTCTAAGTGGGGCTCTGAAGTTTAAAGACACAAGACTAGGTTCTGATGTCCTTTGCAGAGGGCTGCGCACAGTATCTGCATCCCTTTAATCGCCTGCACTCCACTGAATATGGTTTGAAGGTCTATGGGCTCTTGGATAAGAAAGAATTCTGTGACGATCAGAAAAATCAAATTCACAGGCACATAAGTTAAATAATGTTCTTAGACCTGTGCCCCTAAACGGGACTCAGTACATCAAGCACGAGTAAATTGAACCCCAGTATGTCTGTGGTGAAGCCTTCTTTTTAAATTTGTTTTCATTGGCCATAACTCCTAACGTTTAGATAAAAAAAATAAAAAAAATAAAAAACTTTTTATTTGGAAATAATTACAGACTCAAAAGATGTTGCAAAAATAGTACGTGGAATTCTGTGTACCCTTCCCCCAGCTTTTCCCAAGGATGACAGCTGATACAGCTGAAGTACATCAAGAGGAAATTGATGTTGGTGCAATACTGCTAGCTAAACTACTGACCTCATTCTGTTCTCAGCAGGTTTTGCTTGCCTTTTTTTTGTGTGTGTGTGTATGTATTACTATGTAATTTTATCACATGGATAGATTTTTGTAACCACGACTGCAACCAACATACAGAACTGTTCTATCACCACAAAGAACTCCTTGGTGTGCTCTATAGTTTTGTCACTTCAAGAATGTTATCGGGAAGCGGATGTGGCTCAATCGATAGGGCTCCCGTTTACCATTGGGGAGGCCCCGGGTTCGATTCCTGGGGCTTCCTGGTGAAGGCAAGCTGGCCCGTGTGGCGTGGTTAGCTGGCACAGCAAGATGACGCAACAAAGGGAGACAAGTAGACACAGAAAAACGCACAGCAAATGGACACAGCGAGCACAAGCATCAAGGGGGGATAAATAAATAAATAAAACTTAAAAAAAAAAAAAAAAAAAAAAAGAATGTTATCTAAGTGGAATCATTCGCTAAATAACCTTTTGAGATTAGCTTTTCCCACTCAGCACAATTCCTTTGCTATCCATCCGGGTTGTTGCATGCCTCAATAGTTTGTTCCATTTCTCACTGAGTAGTATTCCACTGTATGGATGTACCACAGTTTATCCATTCACCCACTGAAGGACATCTGGCTTATTTCCATTGGGACTATAAAAGCTGCTATGAACATTCAAGTACAGGTTTGTGTGTGTCTGTGTAGCCATGGATTTTCATTTCTCTGGGATGAATGGTTAGAAAGTGTTTAGTTTTAAGTTCCCCTGTCACCCGGCACATCTCTGCCGAGGATCTGCTATTTGCAAAGACTAAAGAGGATGCATTGTCAGGAATCAAGTTATTAACCACTTTTCTAAAGGGAAATCACCTTGTTCTAATACAGATTTTGTTAATGGGGGCTTCTTCTAGATAGAATTCTTATATACGGGGATATTTATGTGTCAATTTTGTCCAAGAGATAATCTACTTATTCTCATAACCTATTTGAAAAGGAGAGAAGAACTAGGCATTGTACCGCCATCTCACACAAGAAGAAACTGAAATCAGTGGGTGACATTGTTTTGGCTTTTTTTTAAGATTTATTTATTGATTGATTTCTATATCCCCTCTCCCCCCGTTGTCTGCTCTCTGTGTCCATTCGCTGTGTGTTCTTCTGAGTCTGCTTGTCTTCTCTTTAGGAGGCACTGGGAACCAATCTTGGGAATTTACAGAGTGGGAGAGAGGCGCTCAATCTCTTGCACCACCTCAGCTCCCTGGTCTGCTGCATCTCTTATTGTCTTTCTTCTGTGTCTCTTTTTGTTGCGGTCATCTTGCTGCACCAGCTCTCCTGCACGGGCCAGCTCTCCATGTGGGCCAGCTTGCCTTCACCAGGACGCCCCAGGAATCGAACCCTAGACCTCCCACATGGTAGGCGGGACTGCAATCGCTTGAGCCACATTCACTTCCCTGTTTTGGCTTTTAATTCTACCAAAGCTGAATTATCCAGTAGATTACATTCAGTGGGATACTGGAGATGAGACAGAAGAGGAGGGGACGTAGATAATAGGGTGGGCCTGGGCCCAAAGGGCAGTGACCACAACAATCGCCTAGGCTTCTGGACTCCTAGTCTTCATATTTTTACATGAAATATTTCAGTCATCCCACAAGATAGAAGGCAGTGTTCCTCCACCTTTTCCACATCCTGGCACTCAGGGAAAATAATAAAAATTTTTTTTTTTTTTTACAAACAGCAGTAAACCAGGATTTCATCAGGTCTCTATGGTGCTTAGTGAAGAAACTCATTATAATATCTTTATATTATATAATTCTGATAAAAATATCATACTACAAATAGTAAGAAATATATTGAAAGAATATATTTTCAAAAAATTTAATGAGCATTTACTTCCACAAATGTAACTTTGATGTCAGCTTTATGCTCAATGGCCACCTGTGACTTAAAAAAAAAAATGTATGCTAACTTACATACAACCTAAAATTTGCCATTTTACCCATTTTTAAGTGTACAATTCAGTAGCATTAATTACATTTTACAATGTTGTCCCAACTGCTATCTATTTCTACAACTTTTCCATCCCCCCAAACACAAATCCTGCATTCATTAAGCAATAATTCCCCATTCCTCCCGCGCCCTGGTACCCTGGCCACCTCTAGTCTATTTTCTGTCTCTACAGATTTCCTATTCTGGATATTTCAAATAAGTGGAATCATATAATACTTGTCCTTTTGTGCCTGGCATCACTCAGCATAATGTTTCCAAGGTTCAACAACATTGTTGCCTGTGTCAGAACTTCATTCCTTTTTACCTTTTTAGGGCTCAATACTCTTCCACTGTACCGATACCCCCCTTTTTGTTTATCCATCCTCCCCGTTGATGGACGCTTGGGTTGCTCCTGCCTTTGGGTTATTGTGAATAACATTGCAATGAACATTGGTGTGCACAAGACTTTTTAGCGATGAGTGCTTCAAGTTCTCAACCATCACTGCCAAGAAATTGTGCTGGGAAGCGGACGTAGCTCAAGTGGTTGAGCGCCTGCTTCCCATGTATGAGGTCCTGGGTTCAATTCCTGGTACCTCCTAAAAACAAACAAATGAAAAAACCAGCTCTCACTGCGGAGTGGATGTAGCTCAGTGGTTGAGCACCTGCTTCCCATGTACCAGGTCCTGGGTTTAAATCCCCAGTACTTCCTGGAAAAAAAAAAAAATAGAAATTTTGCTTTTACAAGGAAGCAATAACTTTTAAAGAAACTTTGTTTTGCCACCTTTAAAACTTTTACAATGGTTAAAATTACATTGGAAGGATTTCCTTTTTCCTACGTTGGCCATTATCATGTAGGAACTTCTTGGGATTTTGAACGTAGCCAAACTTTTTTTTCATATGGAGTATTTCAAGCTCTATTTGCAGAACAGTCGTGCCTGTTAGAACTGTTACCTGCAGTTGGCACAGTTGCCCCTGAAGGAGGCATATCAGCTACACAGATGGAAGTGTCTGTGGGAAGACAGAGCTTCAAGCCAGCAGCCCCCACCCTCATTCCTCCCTCCCAACCACCACCCTGGGCCCTGCCACAGGCCACCACCCACTGCTCCTGGGCACCTGGAATGCACAGCCCCCCAGCCCCGTGGCACCTCTGCACCTGGCTGTTGTCACTGATGTCCAGGTGGCACCCAGCCCCTTGCCCAGAGCAGGGCATGTGGCACATTGGCCCAGGGTGCTCACCCTTGGGGCACCACAGGGCCACTGCCAGGCCCTGCTGGCTCAGTTGGGCTCCCCAAGGTCTGCTCACAGCCGAGTTGCCCTTGGCTCCGCTCAGCTGCCCCGAGGCCTGGGGACATCAATATCTCAAGGCGTATCTGTATGCCAAGGACAGCACTGCTGTATCCTGGGCACGGCACACATACCAGGAAGCTCTGGCACACAGAATAATGTCTTGGTTTTGCTTTCTAATACGGCAAATCCAATACCCATGTAAACAAAAGGCTCTTTGGCATCCTCAGTAATTTTTAAAACAATAAAGGCGTCCTGACACTGAAAAGTTTTGGGCCACTATACCAGGGCACATAACCTCGGTGCGGAATTACCAGGGTCTGGAGATGCACAAATTCAGCTTTACTAGGTATCGCCATGTTGGTCTCCTGGGTGAGCACACTGCACAGACACCAGCATTGACAGCATCAGGCTTTATATACTTTGTGCAAATCTGTTGCATGTGAAATAAAATCTCATTATATTTTAATTAGCACTTTCCTGATTAATTGATGAAGTTGAGCGTCTTTACATATGCTCACTGGACTAAATCCAGTTTTCCTTTTCTGGTTCATTTTCATTGCCCATTTTCCCTTCTGGCTCCCTTGTCTTTTTCTTACTGATTTATAGTTCTTGAAATGAGTCTAGATCACCATGCAGTTTGGTTAGCTGCATTACAGATTATCTTCTCCTTAATTGTACCATGATACCCTACTTCTCTTTTTGTCTTGATTGATTCGTGAGAATGTTTCATTTTAATGTAGTCAAATGCAATCATCTTTTTCTTTGGAGTTTGTGTTTTTGTTTCTTATTTTAAGAAATCCTTGTCCTCACCATCACTCTTCTCTCTCCCTTCCAATATGACCTCAAAGACAGTCTATTTTTTCCCTAAAGTTTTTAAATTGTGGTAACTACATGCAACATAAATTTTACCATTATAACTGCTTTCAGTTATACAATTCAGTAGCATGAATTACATTCACAATGTTGTGTTATCACCACAATCCATTACCAAAACCTTTCTACCACCCCAAACAGAAACCCTACACCCAGTAAGCATTGACTCCCCATTCCCCCTCCCTACCAGTTCCTGGTAACCTGTAACCTACTTTCATTCTCTATAAATTTGCATATTCTACATAGTTCGTATAAGTCAAGTCATAAATATCTGTTTTTTTGTGTCTGGCCTATTTTACGTATTCCCTAAAGGTTTAAATTGTTTCTTTTTTACATTTATTCTTTATTCCCCGTGTGAGTCCGGAGCCATCGGGGCCAAAGAATGGAGAAACCAGGGATTTCTCAGCCTCGTGCTCTGCTTTGGGAAGTGTCTCTGGCAGTGGCTATATCTCTTCTGTGGCTCCAGTCAGACAGGTCCCTGTGGTCCCAGCTTCCTCCCATTGACCCCAGCCCCTGGACTTCATCCACATCAGGTAACACCTTTGTAGCAGTTTGATAAATTATTTATGAATTCCAAAAAGATATTTGATTATGTTTGCAAACTGGTCTGTTCCTCTGGGCATGATACCCTTTGATTGTATTAGAGTCAGCTGAGATGCCTTTGATTAAATTGTGTTATGGTTAGGGCTTTGATTCAACCACATCATTAGAGTGCAGCTCAGTTTGAGTCCTCATCCTCTTTGTGGGCTGTATAAACAGACACTTGCTCAAGGAGAACACAGAAGTAGATACACAGAAGAACTACACAGAGGAATAGAGAGAAGCAGATATGTGAGAAAAGAGTAAGGGAGCTCCACAGACACGGAAGAGGAATGAACTTTGACTCTGCGGCCCCAGGAAGAGAGATGAGCCATTCACCTGATAGTCTACAGCTGACCTTGTGAAGAGACCAGAGCAGCTGAGCCCGGAAAGAAACAAGCCCTCCATCCTGCAGCTGAGATGGGAAGAAGCTGGGCCCATGCAGCCTTAAGAGGAAAGAGGAAGGCTGAACCCTTCCAGATATCGCCCACCATCTTGTTCCAATACGTGGCAACAGACTTTGGTGAGGAAGTAACCTTGAGTTGGACTCTTTAGGGCCTTGTAACTGTAAGCTGCTACCCCGAATAAATTTATTCATCTGTGTTTACTTTCTAGTTTTTAATTGTTTATGTTTTCAATTATTAAATGTATAAAACAAAGTTAAAAAAATTATTTTTCAAGGGCAAAATTCTTTCTAAAAAGAGGACATATCTATAGTAAAAAAAAAAAAAAAAGCCAACAGAGTTCTGTTACTTTGCATCAGTACCCCTTTGGCTAACTAGTACAACCATCTTCTCCCCTGTCCCTCCAGCCTAGGGGTGAGGGTGGCTTCCTGCTCTTGGTAACGGCCAACCTGCTTCCCCATCCCCTTGCTGGCTTCTTAGCTTCCCCACCACTTCCATAACTAATCCCCTGCATGAAATTCACTCTGTTTAAAATTCCCAGAGAGTGTTGTGGGTTGACTTGTGTTCATTCCTCCGCCAAAAGATATGTTCAACTCCTAATCCCCGGTACCCGTGAAGGTGACCTTGTTTGGAAATAGGGCCTTTCAGATGTAATCAAGTTAAGATGTGTCATAGTGGATTAGGGTGGGCCCTGAGGCTAGTCACTGATGTTCTTGTAAGCAGAGGGAAATTGGGACACAGACAGAGAGAGAGGACACTACCATGTGAGACAGAGACAGGGATTGGAGTGATGCGTCTGCAAGCCAAGAACGCCAAGGATCGCCAGCAGCCACCAGAAGCCAGGAGAGAGACATGGAAAGATTCTCCCCCTACAATCTCTGGAAGGAGCCAGCCCTGCAGGCACCTCGATTTTAGACTTCTGGCCTCCAGAGCTAAAAGAATAAATTTCTATTGTTTTCTGTCATCCAGTGAATTTGTTTCCTAGCTGCTAAAACAAAGAAAGTACAATGGGTTGGCTTAAATAATAAGAATTTATTGGCTCATGCATTTGAGGTGAGAAGTTCAAAATCGAGGCGTCAGCAAGGCAATGCTTTCTCCCTGAAGACTGTGGCATTCTGGGGCTTGCTGCTGGCAATCCTTGGTCCTTGGCTTTTCTGTTACATGGCAGTGCAGTGGTGTCTTCTCCTTTTTCCTCCGGGTTCCATTGACTTCTGGCTTCTTCCTGTGGCTTTCTCTCTCTGTGAATTTCATTCTGCTTATAAAGGACTCTCCAGCAATCCAGATTAAAGTGCAACCTGATTCAGTTGGGCCACATTTTAACTGAAGTCAGATCTTCAAGAGACCCTGTTTACAATGGGTCCACACCGACCAGAATGTGAACAAAAACCAAGAACGTGCTGTGGCAGTTTGGTATTGTTTATGAATTCCAAAAATAGATATCGGATTGTGTTTCCAAACTGGTCTGTTCCTCTGGGCATATTAGATTGTATTAGATTCAGGTGTTTCACGTTCATTTTATTAAATCAAGATTAGGGCTTTTATTTGACCACGTCATTAGGGTGACTTGGTTTGAGTCCCTGCCGCTCCCCCTTTGTGGGTTATATAAACAGATGTTCAATCAAAGACAGGGAAGTAAATACACATAAAAGGAGAACACAGAGAGTTTAGTTTTGGATGCTGGAACCCAGGGGAGAGAGGCAAGCCATTTGCCTGATAGTTTGCAGCTGAAGAGACCAGAGCCCTGAACAGCTGAGAAAGCTTGGAAAGAAACGAGCCCCGGGAGAGAGACGAACCTTATGCCAGCCTACAGCTGAGATCAGAAGGAGCCGGGACCATGGAGCCTTAGGAGAAAGAGGAAGGCTGAACCCTTGCAGAGACTGGCAGCCATCATGCTCCAACACATGGCAACAGACTTTGGTGAGGGAAGTAACTTACTCTTTATGGCCTTGTGACTGTACGCTTCTACCCCAAATAAATACCCTTCATAAAAGCCAGCAGATTTCTGGTATTTTGCATCAAAACCCTTTTGGCTGACTATTACACATGCCCAAACTGGAGCACACAATTCAACCCATCACACGCAGGAAATTAATACAGAGAGGTTTCGGTTTTTGTGGTTGGACTCTGACTGATGAATCCACCCAAAATGTATTTATTTTTTTAATAGTGTGAGATGGAGAGCTAATTTATTATAATTATTATTATGACAACAAACTGTACAAGTGCTACTGTTAAATTCCTGTCCTTTTCTCTGTGATCTGGAACACCATTTGTGCCCTATATTCAGTTCCTCTCTATGTAAGCTCCTCATTCCGGGCCTTCTCTTTCTGTGTATCTGTGTCAATATCATGCTGTCATAATTACTATAAATTAATAATCAGTTGTGCTACCTGGTACTCCCAATCTCTTCTTCAAAGAGATTCTGCTATTCCCAATAAGTTTTAAAATTATATTATCAAGTTCTAAAAAAATTCCTATCAGGATTTTTTTTTTTAATTGCATTGAATTGAGAGTCTAATTTAGGGAAAATTGGATTTTTTACAATATTGAGTTTTCCTATCATGGATCCCTAAACACGTTTTAGATTGATTGATTGCTTTGGGCAGCTACTGGAGAGATTCAAGGAGGACATGGAACGTGCTTCTGAAAGAGAAGAGAGACCAGTGGCAGTGGGACCAGTTGGAAGTTGGTGGAGTTATCCAAGCAGGAGGCAGGGAGGCCTGGGCTAGCCAGAGGTTGAGCACAGAAGTGGGGGCCTCAGTGACTGACCAGTTAGAAGAGATAAAGACGGGATATAGTGGAGGAGGTTGAGTTTCTGACTTGGGCACTAGAGGCAGAGGCAAGTGTGGGCAGGGCTGTGAGGTGGTAGGTAGGTTGTGACCAAATGGGGAACCCAGCCAGCTGAACACACCTGGGGCTGGCAAGTTCTTGGCACCCACCTGTCAGCCCTCAAACACCTCTGGAGTCACATGGGGCCTAATCTTAGATCAGAATCCCGTGGTGATGCCAAGGGCCAGTCTTAGTGTTAAGAAGGGCCAAATCCTAGGCTTTCAGGCAACAGCCATCCTGGCTTTGGGGAAGATCAATTTGACAAATGGTTGCAAAACTGGGGCCTCTGAAGGAAGAGCAACAGACAGAAACATTTATGCTTTTGGCCATACCAATGCTCTGGAAGCCTTGTTGGAGAGGAGGGTTGGCCTGCCAGTTCCTTCCCTCTCATGCTAATGGGTCAAAAAGGACTATATTAGCAGGAATTCCTTGAGTTGCATGTGACAAAAACCCAAAGTAAAAGAACTTAGTTTTTTGACTGACATAATCAGGAACCAAAAAAAAAAACAAAACAAAAACAAACAAACAGGAAATGCAACTGGTTTAAGGCATGGCTGGATCCAGGGGCTCAATTTATGTCAAAAGGATGTTGTCTCTATCTGCCTGACTCTCAGCTCTGCTCTCCTCTTGGGCAGGCTCCCCAAAATATGGCCCCCAGCAGCTCCAGAATCCCTTCCTACCAGCTTAGCAACTCTTGAGAAAGAGAATTTCAGCAAATGTCCAGGACTGATGCTCAAAGAACTGTGCCCATCAGTGAGCCAACTACTCTGCCCCTGATTATCCAGGTCACATCTACAACCACTGCACCTGGAATTGGGTCAGCTTCACTCTTGCCACATGGGCTGAGAGTGGGGGAGGAATGGTTCTCCAAAGGAAAATTGGGGTGGGGGGATGTTATTCTTGGAAGAAGGAGGAAGGGTGGGTGGAAATAGCAGGTGGCCACTACAGGGCACTTACGTCCAACCCTGAAGCTGAGAGGAGAGGGCCATCCTTCCCCTGCCGAGGGGAGCCGGAGGGAGCTCAGGGTCCCCTCCCAGGCTCCTCCCACCACCGCCACAACCAAAGCACCTCATCTCTGCTTATCCAGACCCACTTACCCTGTCTCTAAAGAAAAGAGGGAAGCACTGCTGGCTAAGCAGGAAAGCCCACATTAAACTTAGCCCCAGAACTGTTCTTACCAGTTACACCACTGCTAAGGGGAAGAAAGTGATTTCAAATATGTTAAAATACATTGGAACTGCACTTAAGGTGATTACATAAGTGGATATCCTTGATCATGGGAAATGTATATGAAAGTATTTTGTGTTCAAGGGGTCTGGTGTATGCACCCTGCTCTCAAAAATTCAGAACATGAAAGGTGGATGGATGGATGGATGGATGGATAGATAGGTAGATAGATAAACTGGTGATAAATGATGATAAATAGGAAGGGAGGGAGTGAGAGAAGGAAGCAAGGAAGGAGGGAAGGAGGAGAAGGGAAGGGGAGAGGAGGGAAGGAAGTTGGTGATAGAATGACACAGCAAAGGTGGCAAAGTGTTAAAATTGGTGGATCTGTGTGTCTGAGGGGGTGGGGAAAATATTGGAGTTCTCTATATAGGGTTTGTATTATTTTTGCAACTGTCCTGCAAATTTGAAATTATTTCAAAATAAAAAGGTAAAAAATGCATAAGGAAAAACATTGTCTTGTGAGTGGAGTCTTTAGAGCCAGAAGTAATTGGAAGTACTTGATGTTGGGGGGTTGATGCAATTCTGAATCATTGAGGTTATCTGCTCAGAAGTGTCCCCACTGCTTCCTTTGCGGATTTTTGGCTTAGAAGATGGTTAATAATTTGGTTTCAGTTGCTGCACTGTTCTGCCACATTCCTCGTAGACTTTGGGATTATAGAGCCACATTTGTTCCTGAGAGTAGCCGTCAGCAAGGCCTCTACTTTCAGAATAGAAGTGTTTGAAGTCCTGTGAGGCTGAGTAACACGAGCAGCAGGACTGAAAGATGGATGTAAATATTATCCTGGAAGCTCACCTCCCTATGCAAATCCATTTTCCAGAAGGGAGATGTCTGCAATCCCTTTTCTGACCTGACCCTTCCTCTGGGGTGAGTTAGCATTCCAGATGCGAGGAAGCTGAGGACTGGGAGCAAGGTTTTTTTTTTTTAAACAGCTCAATTTTATTGCTACATATTAATAAAGCATACAATTCATCCAAGGTGTATAATCAATAGTATTTGGTATAATCACATTGTTGTGCATTCATCACCTCAATCATTATTAGAATATTTTCATTATTTCAATAATAATAATAATAAACAAAAAACAGACAGACAAAATTTTTCATTCTCAATCTCTCTGTGTTTCCCCTGCTGTACATAGCTGCTATTTCTGGCTCTTCTGGAAGCATACCTGGGCAAGACTAATGTTTGGGATTCCAAATCTTAGGGTACCTTGCCTACCTCTAACTCCCTGTGCCCTGCTTCCATCTTGCTTGCCACAGCACACTCCATAAGTCAAGAATCTACCACTCTTAAAAATTAAAAAATTTAGAAACAAACCAAATGCCCGACAATGGGGGGCGGGGGCAGGGAGCATGAAGATGATCAAAGAAATGGTGCTATACCCCTTAGGTTCATCCATTTATTCAGTAAATGTGCAATGAGTATATATTAGTGGATTATCTCAGGAGAATGGGTTTTTAGGTGATTTTTTTCCTACTTCAGAATTTTTCAATGTTTTCAAATTTTTCTAAAATGAGCATGTTATCACTCTTATCATCAGAAAAAAAGTAAAATTCATGCAGTAAGGACAAAGTCAACCAAAGGAAATGATGTTCTGCAAGTGCTCTGACGGCCCGTTCCAGTTATTTATTGCTGCGTAACAAATCACCCCAAATGTGAAGGAAACCATATTCATCGATTATTCAAACTCGTGAATGAAACAACATTCATTTATGATTCCTCTCTCTCATGGTTCTGGGGCTCAGCTGGGCTTAGCTGGGCATTTCTTCCCCAGGGTCTCTTGCACCTCTGTAGGCAGGTGGTGGCTGGCACTGGAGTTATCTTGCATGCTTCCTCACTGATATGCCTGCTGTCTGATGCTGGCTGCTGGCTGGGACTTCAGCTGGACTGTTCCTAGGATGCCAGCAAGTGGCCTCTCTGTGTGGCCTGGGCTTCCCCCCCAGCATGGTGATTCGGTTTCAAGGGAGAGTGTCCCAAGAGACAGAGCCGAGTGGCTGCTGCATCACTTTACAACCTGGTCTTTGAACAACACAGCATCACTTTCAATACATTCTATCATTAGGAGCAAGTCACTAAAGCCAGTCCATGTTAAAGGGGAGAGGACTTAGACTTCCACCTGTTGATGGGAGAAAAGTTCAGAAATTTGCAAACATGTCTTTTTTTTTAAAAAAAAGGTTTATTTATTTTATTTCCCCACCACCACCACCCTCGTTGTTTTGTGCTCGCTGTCTGCTCTCTGTGTATTCTTCTGTACCTGCTTGTCTTCTCTTTAGGCAGCACCAGGAACTGATCTGGAGTGGGAGAGAGGCGCTCAAGCTCTTGTGCCACCTCAGCCCCCTGGTCTGCTGCATCTCTTATTGTCCCTCCTCTGTGTCTCTTTTTGTTGTGTCATCTTGCTACGTCAGCTCTCCTGTGAGGGACAGCATGCCATGCGGGCCAGCTTGCCTTTCTCCAGGAGGCCCCGGAAATCGAACCCTAGACCTCCTATATGGTAGACAGGAGCCTAATCGCTTGAGCCACATCTGTTTCCCTGCAAACATCTCTTAAAACGATCTCACAGGGTTTTCCTGAGCCCCAGCAGTGCTCTAACACCACCCAGCCGTCCTCCCACGGCCTCCCCATCTCTAATCAGTTCCCTTCTCGTCTGCCTTCTCAGCATTCCTCAACCCCACCGTGGACCTTGTGCTCAGATCTTGTCTCCTCATGAAACCAAAGGCAATCACCCCCTGCCAACTGAAGGCGAACCCCCTCCTTGAGGCACCACCCTTCTGCTGTCTGGAGGAGACCTCACCTCCTCACCTCCTCACCTCCCCACCATTCACCCAGCCTGTTGTTCTCAAACTTCGGCTCCCTTTTCCCTCAATTTCTTAGGATGTGCCGTTTCTTCGCCTTAAATAAACTTATCATCCCTCAGAGCCTGGGTAGGGAGACCATTCAGCTTCTTTCAATAAGCCAGTCAAGAGGAGATGAGGAAGGTGGGAAAAGGAATGAAAGGCAAGGCTGCTGGAAAGTCCATTTTGGAACCAGAAGGGTCATCCCCTTGGCGATGATGATATGGGGGATGAGGGAGTTTTTGAACATGACTTTGAGGATTCCGCCTCCGGTGCCCAATGAATCCTTCCCTGGTACCTTTCTAACTACTCCTGGGAGAGAGAGCGCCCTCCACCCTCTGACATCCCAGAGCCGTGGGTGGCATGTGTCCTCCAGGAAGAGGCTGAGAAGATGTGGCTGCTTCCAGGGAAGAGCGGAGACGAGGGGTGGGCAGGATGGAGTCCTGGGGGTATAGAGCCCCTGGGGCCAGGACCTCAGTCCCAGTGTGGCTTGGGCTCCCATGCCTCCCCCTTCAGATCCGGAGGCCACTCCAGGAGTTTTCCAGGACATCCTCTTTCCTTGTTTTGCAAGACGTAAGTCCCCTTTCTCAGCCTGTCCCTCTCAGCAGTCTCTCTCTTTAGAATTCTAAACTTCTGGACGGAGTGGTCCACATTCATTGTCTTGGCAGATGCACCTCCTGGCTCTGGGCAGGTCAGCTGGGGCCTTTCCTCAGGCCTGGGCCTCCCAGGCCTCCCTGGCACCTGACGCCATGGCCCCTTCCTGCCTTCTCTGTCTTTAGCTTTGGGCCACCTCACTCCCCAGGACCTGCTCCATTGTTCCTTCCCATGCCCTTGAAGCTCTTTTCTGCAGATAGGTTTCTTTTCTTCCACTGCCCTTAAGCATCACTGTGCCCCAGACTTCAACGCAGAGCTCTTTCTCATCCTACAGGCTCTCTGCAAGGGGACTTGCTGACCCCTGAGCCAGTGTCTGAAGAGCCCAGTGCCATCTTTTCAATTCCCCCACCCTGATGCTGAGCTCCATGCTTCCCAGCCATATGCGGCCCCTCTACCCGGGTTCGTGCAAATGCCCAGGAACTGTGCTGGATCACAACGGCCTGCCAGTTAGGTATGTTCGTCCCATCTAATTTTAAAAATTATTTATTCATTAATTTACGTCTTAGTGCGCCAAGGCTGTTATTACAGATAACACAAACTGGTTGCCTTAAACATCAGGAATTTATGGACTCACAGTGTTAAGAGGCTGGAAGTCCAAAACCGAGGTGTCAGCAGGACTGTGCCATCTCCAAAGGCTGTAGCGTTCTGGTGGCGGCTTGCCGGCGTCCCTAGCACATCTCTGCCTCCCTCACCTGGCCGCCTGTCTTCCTGTCTCCTTCTCTGACTGCTACTTCCATGTGCAAATTTCCTTGGCCTAAACAGGGGTTCTTAAACTTTTTTGTTCCACGGATCCCTTTACCAGTCAGGTGAACACCACGGACCCCTTACTAAGTGCACACTGTACTGTGTATTATTTAATAAACATATCACACATGTACCAACACGTCCCCACAAGAATAATGCATTTTTAAAATTTAAATTCAAGTTCACGGAACCCTTGTTAAGAAGCCCTGGCCTATAAGGGCCTCAGTCACAGAGGATTAAGGCCCACCTGATTCAATTTGGCCTTAACATCTTCAAAGATCCTATAAACAAATGAGTTCCAGCCATAGGACTACGGGTTAGAAATTGAAAGTGTCTTAGTGGAGGACGTGATTCAATCTATGATGATTTATTTAAATGAAGCAGCACAGGAATACATTGCCATTGTAAAAAGCCAAACAATACAGAGGCACATAGAGTCCCACCCCTCATCATCCATCCCTCCTAGAAACAGCTCCATAGATACGAAGTGTGTTTTATAGCCCTCCATTTTTCTGCACATTTACACAACACACACACACACACACCCATATAAAAATATATAGCTATGTTTTAAATGGGCATGTTTTTACATAAATGCTTCATTCTCTTCAGTTTGGTTCTGCAGTGTACTTTCTTCATTTTACAGCATTAAGTGGCCAGGCAGACAGATTGCCACATGCTTTCTCACTCTACCTGGCATCCCATAGCATGGCTGTCCAAAGGTACTGAAGAACTTCCAATGTCCCCAGTGAATAGATTTTTAGGTTGTTTCTGATTTTTTTTTTGTCAGTACAGTGCTGCCCATGCCTCTTCTTGTGCACCTGCAGAGATTTCCTTGCAGAGATGCCCAGTAGTGGAATTCCCTCGGTGAAAGGGATGCACATTTTACAGCTCAGTGGTTATTGCCCGATTGCTCGGGTTTTCCACGCTTTGAAGGGAATGAAGGGGTAGGTGTCTGAAGATTTGCTCTGATGCCTCACAAGCATTGTTACCCCAAATTCACTACTTGAATTGAAAATGCACTTTGATGAGTGTGCACACATGTGCCAGCCAAAACATTCCAGCTGCACAGCAGTCCAGAGGATGTCGGGGTGAGGAAGGTCATATCCCAGCTCTTCTGAGGGACTGTTCACGATCACGGTGTTTAAGCATGTTGAGGTGAACATATCAAACACTCCATAAAACAGAGTGAAAATGTCTTTTAAAAAAAAAAAAAAAGTAGAACAGCTTCTGAAGAAGGTGTATAGCCGAAAAGACCTAGAAAAGAAGTTAGAAGTGATGGAGAAGAATAAATAAGCCAGTAAATAAGTAAGGAGAATGTAATTTGTATTTGATACTGTAAGGTATTAAGTTGTTTTGAACACAAACATACCCACTATGAGTGAAAACGTTTGTTTACATGTTTCATATTGTGCAGAAAATTTTTTTTTTCTATGCGATTTCTTCTTTCTCTTTATTTTATTTTATTTATTTATTTTTTTTATTATGGGTAAAAATCCTCACAATACATATAAACATTTGCAAAATGATATATAAATATATATGCATATATGTGTATTTGCTTACAAAAATGTTGTTTATATATATATATATATATACACATATATTTTAAGAGGTGCTTAGATTACCAGAAATTTTTGATGAGTTGTGTACACAGGGATTTAAGAAGGCATAGTGATACGCTGGGATTTTTGGATGAACTGGAAATGCAGAATCGTCTTCCCCATTTAAATAAAGGATTATATATAGGCGTTGTCCTCTGAAAATTCACTCTCCAGCAAATATCAGGATTTGGATATTGAGGGCTGCTTGTTCCCAGTCACCCACACCTTTGCCAATACCAAATAATTATGTGTTTTTAATTGTTGCCACTCTGGTGGGCAAGAAATGGGATCATGTTGTTTGAGTTTTCTCTGGATTTCAAGTGAGGCAGAGCATCTTGTCATCACTGCCTGCCAGCTTGTGTTTCTTAACTCCCAACAACACCCCAGGCACCTTTGGGGCTTCCTATCAAATGACCATCCTGCTTTGCACAGAGTGAGTCCCCACCTCTGGTCTGAACCCCAAACTCCCAGCACCCCTGACACACACACACCAAGCCAACCTACCAGTGGTTTCCAGGGGCCCGGACTTGTCACCTGGTAGTGCCATCATGAGCTGGAAAGCTGTGCCCAGTCGGGATGGACCCATGATTGTCTCCACTGTTCCAAGAGGCCATGTGGCTGCCATAGGTCACGGCTTCTGCTACGTTTAGTCAGAATTCATTACTGAATTGCAGAAAAGTTTGGCGTTTGTAAACTCAAGGGCCTTTGCAGGTTGGCCCTTTCGGCAGAGAACTGGGAGCAGGCACCTCTTGTTCCAGAGAGCACGAATTTTTCAGGTTGGTTATTTATCTTTATCAGGGATAGCTCAGCTTTATGGAGGGGAGGGGCACAGTGCAGAGAAGATAACAATACCTCAGTGTCTCTTGCTCATTAATGTTTTGGCTTGAGAGCAAGTCCCAATAAACCACCCGAACCAAACACAGACATACACTTATGACTGGGTAAAAACTAAAAAAATAAACCCCTAACCTTAGATTTACAACCACCCCCCTTTAACATACAAAATGTCCTCATATCCTTTTCTTTTCCATTTAATTCTCCCCAAACCCTATATGGTATTAGGCCTTTTTATGGCAGAGTGAAGCTGGGGCTCAGAGAGGTTTTACAACTTCCTCGAGATCACACAGTTCAGAAATGTCAAAGCCAAGACTTGAAATACAGTTTTTCAATTATAACTGAGCCTACTCTTTGCTCCATACCTTGCTGCCTCTCCAAAATCTTAGCACAAATCATGAGCTGCCTTACTGTCCACAGACAGAGTGGCTGGATGGCAAATGTTCACCGTCACCATTTCCCCAAGGTTAGCAAATGGCCTGATTAAATAGCCTAGGTTGGGAGAAAAGGTAGATGCCTAAGGATGTTAACAAAGCATGATAGAAATGGCAGGGGGAAAAGGTTAATAATTGAAATATTCCCTTGAACTATGGAAGTGGTTAAATGTATCATGGAGTAAGATGCATTAAAAATGATGTTGTACTGGAAATTAGATGTCCAAAGATAGGGAAAAGATCAAATCCCTTGGAGTGTGTCCCCACAGAGGAATGCTGCACAGCCAGGCAGAAGAAGAGGGCAGCTCTGGGGTACTAAGATGGGGGGACCACCAAGATACGTTGATGAAGGTGCAAAGCTGTGCACAGAAGATTCTTTCATTTGTATAATTTTATATATACTTATGTGTACATACATTTATCTATACGGATAAACTCACATATATATACTTGAATACTGGGGCAACAATCAAAATATTTAACAATTGGCAGGGATGCTGGCAGACATGCTGAGTTGCTACATCCCAGCTGAATATCAAGCCTGCTTTCGGGGATATGTAAGAAGGTGACAGCAGTGGTTATGTATTAGTTAAAAAGCTTTTGACTGAAAGTAACATAAAATCCAATGAATACTCAACACTTACAACTCAACAATAAGGAAACAACCAATTCAACTAAAAAAAAAAGGGCAAAAGATTTGAATAGACACCTCACCCAAGAAGATATATGGATGGCAAATAAGCACACAATTATCATTAGTCATTAAGGAAATGGAAATTAAAACCACGATAAATTAGCATTGCTCACCTACCAGAATGGCTAAAATTTAAAAGGCTGACCATGAAAGTGTTGGTGAGGATGTGAAGTAACTGGAATCTCTCACACTGCTGGTGGGAACGTACAATGGTGCAACCACTTTGGAAAACAGTTTGGCAGGTTCTTAAAAAGTTAAACAAATATTTATCATATGGCCCAATCAATACACTCCTAGCTATTTTCTGAGTAGAAATGAAAGCCTGTGTCCATACAAATACTTGTATATGAATATTCATATTAGCTTTACTTCTAATAGCAAAACTGGAAATAACGCAAGCATCCATCAACAGGTGATTATATCCAGATAATAGAATTACTACTCAGCCATGAAAAGGAATGAATTACTGACATATGCAACAAAATCAGTAAATCTCAAAATAATTATATTGCATGAAAGAAGTCGTGCCCAAAAATAGTATATACTGCAGGATCCATTTATATAAAATCCTCTTTTTTTTGGGGGGGGGGGGCACCAGGAACCAAACCTGGGAACTCCTACATGGGAGGGAGGTGCCCAATTGCTTGAGTCATCTCTGCTCCCTGTTTGATTAATTATATATTGACATCTATTTCCTGGGCCTAAATACTCGAAGGAGTTGCGTCACTTTGGGTTCCCTGAGGTCCCTGGAGCACCCTCCAGGACACTTACCACCTCTAATGGGACTGTCCAGCTCTGGACAGGCAGCTGCTGGGCAAAGCAGGTGGAACTTGTCTCTTCCTGCTGTGCTCGGCCCTAGCAGAGTGTGGCCAGAGGCGGCGCTCAATAAGTTAGCAGATAGATCGTATGGTATGTAGCTATATCTCAGTAAAACTGCTTTCAGGAAGCAGCTGTGGCTCAAGCAGCTGAGTGCCCACCTCCCACACGGGAGGTCCTGGCTTCGGTTCCCAGTGTCTCCTGAAAAAAACAAACAAGCAAAACAAACAAAAAAACCAACTTAGGGGAGCCAATGTGGCTCAGTGGTTGAGTGCCAGCTTCCCACATAAGGGGTCCCGGGTTCAAGGGCCCTGGTACCTCAAAAAACAAACAAACAAAAAAACTGCTTTAAAAAAAATTAACACCTAAAAAAAACAAAAAGAAAGAAAGAAGATAGCACAATGGGACATGGAAGGAGGGAGGGAGTTAAGGAAGGCAGCCAGGAGCCTGCAGGTCTAACAACTCACTGCCCCTTGGTCCTCAGATGCACTGCTTCTCAAACCTGTTCAGGTGGACATGGAGGATGCCACCCAAGAGCTATCTTCTGCAAACCAGGGGCACCTTCCTTACATAGAAACTATGAGATGTCTGTTACGAACACTCTTATTTTTTCATTCCAGTCAAGCTGTCAGGTGAAAAGCAAATGGCCTCTTCCCCATTTTCCAGCCCATATTCATTTGATAATTTATAGATTCATTTTACCTATGAGCACTTTTTGTCAATAAACAAGATTGGGGGTGGGTGGGAGGAGTAAAGATTTAAGAATAATAATTTTTTTAAAAAGAGAACGTTTTACATTGCACTGTCTCTACCTATTGACTTTGTTCTTTTCGTGAATTGGGAAAGATGGCCAGTTTGCTCTGGCCTGCCCTGCCCAGCTCTTGGGCCTTTGCCATTTGAGAAACTCTACTCCCTCCTTGGGTCCTGATTCCTTGTCAATCCCAATATCCTCTTCTTTGCCTGAGCACCATTTTCCCAAGTTCAGCTCCAAAGAGAAAGGGGAACGAGGCCACTCTGCTTTCATCTGCGTGAGGCACTGTGTAAGCTCTTTGTGGGTATTCACTCATTTAATCCCCCTAGTGCCCCTAAAAGGGCAGTAGGATCACTGTCCCCGTGTTGCAGATGAGGAAGCAACAAGGGGGTGATCCCTTGCCTAGGGACATATGCCCAGGAAGAGTATGATTAGAAGCCAGTCAGAGGCCGCAGTTTTGAGCTCTGTGTACTACGGTCTCCTAAAAGTGCAAGTATTTACAACTGCAAGCAAGACAGTTCCATCCATCTGCCCCATAGGATCTAAGCCCCCTCAATCGCAAGCAGAGCAGGCATCACCATTCCCAAATTCTCAAGATTGAGGAATGAACAAACATAAGGGGAGAATGCAACTATGGACCAAAGTAGACTTATTATTATTCTGGCAATGGAAGATCCTGTAACATTGATATAAATAAGGCAGAGGCCACCAGAGGTTCTGAGGGGAGGGAGAGGGAAGAATAGGGGTAACATGGGGCATTTTTGGGAAATGGAATTGTCCTGCATGATACTGCAATGACAGATACCAGCCATTATACATTTTGTCAAAACCTATAAAATTGTGCGGGGCAAAGTGCAAACTATAATGTAAACTATAGTCCATGGTTAGTAGCAGTGCTTCAATGTGTGTTCATTAGATGTAACAAATGTACCACACTAATCAAAGATGTTAATGGGGGAAAGTAGGGGAGGGGCAGGGGGTGAAGTACATGGGAATCCCCTATATTTTCAATGTAATATTTATATAATCTAAAACTTCTTTAACAAATAAAATAAAATAAATTTTTAAAAACGTGCAAGTTGACCAATACCACAGGCCCTGGGGCTCTTGGTGTGGTGGCCTGGGCCAGGCTGTCAGGCCTGGAGGGGGGATAACACCCCTCCACACCCCACCCCCAGGCTGCAGCCCTTCACTGCTGGCAGCACTGCTGAGACTCCTGTCTGGTATCTCTTAGATTAGCCCACAGCTATTTTTATTCTGCCCTTGTTTAGGGAATAAACATAGCCAGCCTGCCTGAGCCAGAGCAAATGCTCCGGAAGACCACCAGGAAGAAAACAGAACTCATTTTACCATCTTTTTTTTTCCCTAGAAGCATCTCCAAATGGAGCCACCCTGAGAAATTGCCCCCAGCAGGGCCTTTGTGGCCACCGAAGTTCAGCAACATAATGTACTGATGCCTTCTTTTCAGAACTACATTGACATGTATCTGTTGAAATAAAGTGAAATCTCATTTCCTGGTTTGGTGGGAAAGGGGTTTCAAGATGTGCTTAGCGAAGGGAAAAGGGACACAGGAATGGGGCGAGGAGGTGGCGGTGGAAGGAGACAGACATTTGACGATTGATCACAATTGGGTTTGAACCATGGAGTGTCCCATTGCAGCCACAGGCTGGGGTCCTCTGTGGGAATGCTCAGGACACCTCCGTGGATGTCACTGCCACCACAAGTCTCTATAACACCCCTGAGGCCTATGAGGGCCAACCTTATTTCACCATCAAACCAAGCTGAACAGAGGTACACAGTTCAGCGGCTTTTTCCAGGGCCTGCCCAGGGTTCAGGGCAACCTTCTGCCTGGAACATCTCAACTCTTCCCCCCCTGGGTCTCCAGCATCCTTCAGGCCCAGCTCCATTTTCATTCCAGTAATCAACAAGAATTTGCTGAGACGCTGTCATGAGACAGGCACTGGACTTGGTGCTGGGATCTACCCAGACAGAGATGACACCTTTGAGTAACTTAGGGCAAAGTGAGGAGACAGACAATCAAATAACTACTCAATTAAGGGTGAAACTGCAATGGCGTGGCAAGTGCCGAAAAGGAAAGAGACTGTGCACTAGGGTGATAAACCCTAGTCAGAGGCCAGGGGATGCACCCCTAAGGATACGGCCTTGAAGCTGAGAACGGAAGATGAGTAAGCATTATCTTGGTGCCAGGTATGCCCTGGAGGAGCATGGTCCATCAGCGGACACAGCATGTGCAAAGGCCCTGTAGCAGGAAGAAGGTGGGCAGGGGAGAGTATGGTGTGGGATGAGGCAGAGAGGCCAGACCACCAGGGCCCTGGGGGCCACAATGAGTTAAGAGCAAGTGGCAGCCTTTGCAGTGGCTCCAGTGGGAACTGGCATGATTATATATGAATTTTAAAAGATCTCCCTACCTCTCTCTAAGCCAAACTCAGCATATAAATACATTACCTCCCCCCCAGTGTAGGACATGACTCCCAGGAATGAGCCCCCCTGGCACTAAGGGATTACTATCAAGTACCAACTTGCAATGCAACTGGAAAAAGACCTTGACCAAAAAGGGGAAAAGGTAAAGATAAATGAGTTTATATGACTAAGAGACTTCAAAGTGAGTCGGGAGGTCATTCCAGGGGTTATACTTATGCACATCTCAGCAGGATTTCATTGACTGCAAAGTAGATACTATCCCAAATAGCAGTGCTTCTGAGGGCTCTGGAGACATCTAGAAACTATAGTCAGGGCAGATATAGCTCAGGAGTTTGGTACCTTGCCAGTGGGCCCTACTTTGGAATTTATGCTCTCCATTGTGGCAGAGTTGGACTCAGTTGTGGTTTCCCTACACATGGCTCTTCTGTCCTTCTACTTGAACCTATAATTAGAATTAGAGTTGGTATGTGTATGTCCAAGAGACTTAAATCTTTGGGCTGTCCATGTGCCAGCTGGGCCCTGAAGCTCAACGGAGTTGCAATACTTACTCTCCAGTTCATTGGTCTCACCCAAGATAACTAACAAGGAGGTGATGATGGACAACTACTATACCAAGGAACCGAGAGAGTCTACAACTGCTAGCAAGAGAGTCCCATCCATCAGCCCCACGGGATCGCAGCCCTCTCTCAATTAGAGGTGGAGTGGACATCACCATCCCAGAATCCTCAGGATTGGGGAATGAACTATGGACTAAAGTAGACTTACTATTCTATTATAGACGTATTGTGATTCTAGCAATGGAAGAAATTATATCATTGATGTGGAGACAGTGGCCACTGGAGGTTCTGAGGGCAGGGAGAGGGAAAAACAGGTGTAATACAGGGGCATTTTTGGGACTGGGGTTTGTCCTAAATGACATTGCAACGGCAGATGCAGGCCATTAAATATCTTGCCATAACCTATAGAATTGGGTGGGAAAGAGTGTAAACTACAATGTAAACTTTAATCCATGCTTAGTGGCAATGCTCCAAAATATGTTCATCAATTGCAATGAGTGTACCTCACTAATGAAGGATGTTGTTAATATGGGAAAATGTGGGAGGTGTGGGGAGTGGAGCATATGGGAATCCCCTATATTTTTTATGTGACATTTGTATAATCTAAGTATCTTAAAAAAAAAAAAAAAAAAAAAAATCCCCCTAGCTGCTGTGTGGCAACCAGTTTAGAGAGGAATGAAAAGGAATTGGGGAGGGAAGCGGCTGTGGCTCAATCAGTAGGGCTCCCGTTTACCATATGGGAGGCCCCGGGTTCGGTTCCCGGGGCCTCCTGGTGAAGGCAAGCCCGCCCGCACGGCATGGTTAGCTGACCCAGCGAGCACAAGCAGCAAGGGGGGGATAAATGAATAAATAAATAAAATCTTTAAAAAAAAAAAAAAAAAAAAAAAAGAAAAGGAATTGGGGGAGACCAGACAGGAAGCTGTTACCATCATCCAGGGAAGAGATGATGGTGGCATAGGCTAGGATGGGAGTAGAGGAAAGAAAGCAGGGGACCTGAGAGATATTAAGAGGTCTACCAAGCATGGACCTGAGGGGTTGCAAAGGGGAGAGGAAGGTGTCAGGGACAACTCCACTTTCTGGCATGTGCTACCGGAGGTGAGTCAGGGAAGACAGGAAAGCCTAGAGAAGAGCCAGGCTCTGGGGTGGAGAGATCACGAACATGTTGAGGTTGAGCAGGCTCAGAGAGGAGAGTCTGGAGCTCACCTGAGAAGACTGCACTGGAGATACAGTTTTGGAATGATTGAGGATCATCCCATAGCTGATCAATAAAGCTGTGAGGACATGGCTGACCTTGCCTTTGAGTGAACATATAGCAGGAGAAGAGGGAACAAGATCTAAGCCAACATTTAAGGCTAAAGAGATGAATGAAGAAGGCTGAGAAGGAGTAGCCAGAGAACCAAGAGGGGAAACAAGGGAGTGTGGAAGGGTTTATGGAAAGAACCAGTGCTTAACAGGGTCAACAACTGCTGAGAGTTGAGGGCAGGTGGGGGGTGAAAATGCCCTGCGGACTAGCAGCCTGAAGGTAAGTGGCGACTAAGCAAGCTTTGGTTTTGCAAGAGTGCTGATAGCAGAAGTAGGATTAAAAGGGACTGGGGAATGGGAGGTGAGGAAATGGAGATTTCTGGAAGACTTGTCTTCTGAGATGTTTGGCAGTGAATAGAGAGAGGAGACAGAGCAGTGGCTCAAGGTGAAAGCAAATTCTTCCATGTTCTCTTCCAGCAAGGGGGCTCTTTCCTCCGCTAGATCCCTCCTGGCACCCACTGGGCCAGCACCATTGCCATATGTGCAGACCTCAGATGTCTAACACAGAGCACGAAGGAACTTGGCACTACTCTGATGCTTTTGGTGATTCTTTTGATGATGCTTTTGAAATGATGACCACAATGATTAAGACGCTGATGGAAAAATATAGATTCCTAAAGATCAGAAAGTCTCCTTTCTTGGGGGTTCAAAAAACAGCTAGACCCCCTGAGATGTGTCCCTAGAAAGGGTGTTTCCTCCATCTCTGGTTGCCTCCTCTCTGTCTCCTTTGCTGGTCTCCCGGACCTTATATCTTTATCTACACTCAAATCCCTTGGTGAGCTCATCCAAGCTTGTGGCTTCAAATTTCATCTATATGCCAGACGTCCAAGTTTGTGTCTCCAGCCCTGACTGTTCTCCCAAACTCCAGACTTATAAAGCCACCTGCTTACCTGTCATCTCAACTTGGGTATGTAATAGACAACTCAAACCTGACACGTCCAAAACCAGACTCCTGACCTCCCTCTCCATTCCGTTGCTTAGGCCAAAAATCTCATCATTTTTTGCTCTGATTCCTTAGGGAATGTCATCCATTCCTTCACAAAATCCCATGATATTGGTTCTATCTTCAACATATATCCAGAATATGACCACTTCTCATCCCCTCCCTGCAACCGGCCTGGTACAAGCCACCATCACCTGCCACCTGGATGATGACAAGCATCCTCCTTGCTGTCCTCCCTGCTCTGCCCTTGCTCTCTTTGCTGTTATCAGCACAGAAGTCATATATAGTTGCTCCTCTGCTCAGAACTTTCCAGTGGCTACTCATTTTCCTCAGAGTAAAAGGCCAGTCCTTCTAATGACCTACAAGGCCTTTCCGGATCTTGTACCCTTCTCTCTCTGCTATTTCTCCCCTGTCCCCACCCCCCCCAACATGGACACTGCACTCTGTGCTCCCACTGTAGGCTGGCACACTAGCTGTTCCCTCTCTCTGGAACCCTCTTCCCTCAGATATCCACATGGATAACTTTTCTTCCTCTTTTCTTCCCCCACCCCGCTCCCACCTCAAGTCTTTCTTCAAATTAAGAATGAAGCCAACTCTGTCTCCCTACCTAATATTGCAAACCTGCCCCACTCCCACATTGCAGACTTCCATTAATACTTCTAAAATGAAAAAGGGGGAGAACCCACACACACAAAAAAACAAAACAACAAAAAATAAAAGAAGAAAATAAAAAATATAGAAAAATAAAAAAACAAGGAAAATCTGTTGTCTACTTCCCATAAAGCTTGTTTCTAATTTCCTTATTTACTATATTAATTGCTTATCATCTGCCCATTCTCCCCCACATACTATAAGCTCTATGATAACAGGGAACCTTTGTTTTGTCCACTGTTGTAACCTTAACACAGCAGCTGGCATGTAATAGGTGCTTAGTAAATAATTCTAGAATGAAAGAACTCTTGATGGCTATTCAGATATTCTATACTTACTAAGTCCTTGACCATCAGCTAATTAAAATGTAGAATACATGTTTACTTTACTGTTTTAACAGTGAAAATTACGGTCATTTATGAAACATATTCTAAAAACAAGATAGAGATAAGCTTGTTACATTTATATATTTTTTTAAATTTGTTGTCTGTAAAGATAATAATAAAGTCCCTAAAAGCATTTCAAATGGGTTGAGAGGTTCACACACCCTGCAAGCCCAGAGAGAAAAGTGAACACTGCCCTCGCATGGCTGAGCGTGGTGATGGCGCTTCCTGCACAGCCACCCTGCCGGCTGACGGGGGCTGCAAGGTTTATGGATGACATTTCAAAATGGGTCGGATTCAACCCTACTTTCAGGAGGCAAAAAGGAGGAATAAAGTGTCAAAGGAGGCTTTTTAGGGAGTACAGAGCCTGCATGTTTCCATATTGCGGGAGGATGTTGACAATTAGCGGGAAGTAGTAAAGAAAAATGTTAAGACAAGAAAATCCTAACTTGATAACATCCATCTGCTGCAATTACAGCTGGAATCTGAGTGGGAATGTCCCATCTGTGCTTTATTCTCAACTTTTATTTGACTATAAATAAGACACATGAGTGCACAATTTGTACTGTCTTCTGGGGCCAGGAATTGTTTAAGGGTGATTTTATATATATATACATACATACATACACACACATAATCTACCAGACAGTATACAAAAGTTCACATATATAGACTTTACACTATAACTCAGAAACTAAACATTAAGCTAGTTTGTCTGAAACATCTAGCTGGATGATTCTTATACATGGTCCCGTGATGGCCTGCTGCTTCTTAACTGCTGGCACTGTCACCTTACTCCAACAGATCTAAACAAAGTTTCCGATGCCTGGCCCAGCATTCCCTGGAACCCCGGGGGCTGTTTGCTGCAGGGAAGCTCAGAGCCCAGAGCCCTGGAGGTGGCAGCGTTGGGAAGCCCACTGCGGGCTTGGTCAGAAAGAAGCTGCGCTTGCTACTTTACACATACACCTGTTTAATTCTCAGATTGACTCTATGAGGGTCTACATGGACTCTCACCCTCCACTTTGCAGATGGGGAAACTGAGGCTTAGTGAGGTAAGGTAACTTGCCCAAGGCCATGTAGTCAGTTAGTTAGTAGGAAAGCCAAGACTCAAATCCAAGTCTGAACCAAGGTTCAAAACCCATGTTCTTTCCACTTTCTCTGCAGCCTCCACACTACCCCTCCCCAGGCCGCTGGGGCTATAAATAGTGGAGGAGGCAGGGATTTCAAGTGCGAGGTCAGCCAGGCCTACAGCACAAGGAGACACTAACACCTCCAGGCCTGGCCTAGCCTGGGCTCTGTCCCCCTGGCCTCAAGAGAACTCAGGCCCAGACAGGCCTTAGCCTTTCCCTGCCTTCCCTCTCTTTGGTTATATTTAGCTCTAGACCTCAAAGAGAAAGGCGTGAGCCAGCCCCTTGGTCACTGCACACTCCCAGGCCTGGCCAGGCTGCTATGTGCAGAAAGAGAAGGATGTCTGCCTTGGCCCTCCAATGCAGGCTGTTTGCATTCGTCCTTCCTTCTTGCCTATGGGGTCTTGCTACTGGGGTTCCTTGAGGCAGGAACCTCTTTAGTTTACCAATGCATTAGGAACATTCGGCAGTGTATATAATATGCTGAATATGGTAGTTGCTTAGTAACTCTTTGCTGAATGAGTAAGTAATCTAAGTTCATGTCTTAGAAATCCGGACATCGAAAAAAAAAGGGACAGAAGGACGGATGTGGCTCAAATGGTTGGGCGTCCGTCTCCCGTATGGAGGGACCTGGGTTCAATCCCCGGGACCTCCCAGTAAAAATTAAAAAAAGAAAAAGAAAAATATAGAAGGTGCACAAGCCGTGTGTGCAGGTGAGCCCCCCAGGGCCTGTGCGCGGGTGAGCCGCCAGCAAGATGATGACGTGTAACAGGAGAGGAACAAAAGGGAAAGCCGAGATGCACTGAAAAACCAGGAACTAAGTTGGCGCAGGCGGTAGGATGCCTCTCTCCCACATCGGAGGTTCTGAGGATCAATTCCCAGTGAAGACAGGAGGAGGATGAGAAGAGAGGGCAGGAAGCGGACACAGAGAGTTGCCCAGTGAATGGACACAAAAACAGCAAAAACGGGGGGGGGGGGGTGTTAAAAATGGAAAAAATGGATAAAAGTAAATAAATAAATAAATCCTTTAAAATTTTTTTTAAAAAGGGACACACAAATCCCCTGGGGGAAACCTTTTAAAATCAAATGCATTTTGTTCTGTTCAATAAAGTCAAGTTTATTCAAGGAATGGACATGAGTTTTCATCATACTTCCCACCCCTTCTCTCTTCCCTCCACCAGATCTGGCTTTGAAGGCCAAGCGTGAGAGGGAGGGGAGAGGAGGAGCCTCAGGTCCCCAAGCCAGGCTCTCAATGCTCTACACAGCAGTCCCCCAAAGTGCCCGAAGGGGTCCCTGTGTCCTTGGAGGAGTCCCTATGACAGAGCTTCCCCCGATGCTCTGCTCACCCTTTGCAGGCTGCCCACTTGCAGAAAACTGTGCTGTTTCCATGCAACCCACTGACCGACTGGAGCAATCTGGGGAGTGGAGTGTGGCTCCATGTGGCAGCCTGGGCCAGAGCTCAAGAACACGGATGGATCCTAGTGGCCCTCGGACCTTACAAAAATGGGAAGAGCCGCTTTTTCACGATATAGAGGACCGTAGCAAGAAAAAGGGCCAGAGCAAGGAAAATGAGAAGCTTGTCCGTCAGCTCCCGGCGATTATACTTTGTGATGAGCTTCCGTCCCAGCTGGATGGTTCCCGACATTGACTTAAACTCTTCATTTGCATCCAAGATAGTTCGTGAGGAATTGACTGTAACAAAAGAAGAGGGAGCCTGACTCAGAGACCGTACAGCACAAGATCCAAAGGCCTTGCTCTATGGGCTGGGCTGCTGATAAAAAACCATTGCCTTTCGAAGCAAGCTCCTCTGAGCCAGAGTAAAAGTACATGACTAGCGATAATCCAGATGAGCAGAGAACGAGGATGGAACGAGGAGAGACACTTCCCCAGGTGCCATCCAGCCCCAGAGTAATGTGGTTTGTGTACAATGTCACAGGGCCATAACTGGGAGTCTTGAACATGAACATCCCCAGGGAAAAGGGCAGAAGAGGGCTCCTCTCCGTACCACCACGCTCACCTCCCAAAGCAGCCAGGTGCTGCTGAAGGGAGGCAGCACCAGCCACTGAACCAACACATGCGATCACGGGAGCAAGGCTGGCCAGGCACTGGGAGGGCTGTATTTAGACAAAAGCTGCCTGTGTGGTTCACCCTGCCAGGACACCTGGCGGTCAGATCTGCTCTTGGTGGGATCACGAGAGGACAAGGACGGTCTGGGCCCCACGCCGAGCCCTTACGTGCAGTTCTTCAGTCCAAGGGCAGGGGCTGTACCTTTAAAGGTGTGACACCCATGCTCCAGCCACTGTGTGAAAAACAGAGGTGGCACAGGTCCCTTAAGGGTTAACTGTGTGCAGGAGTCAGGTTTATTTGTAGGGGCGGGCATCTGGGCCTGATACTAGGGGAGAAAGGTTTATGTGGTGAGATCCTCCTATGAAGCATAATAAGACATCAACCGAACATGCATACAGTGAAATATGTTAAGTGAAAAGGCCAAGTATAAAAAAATGTATGTGAAATATTTTCATTTATGTAAGAAAGAAGGGGATAAATCATATTTTTTTATTTATTTTTTATTTTTTTAATTTTAATTAATTTATTTTTTATTGTGGGTAAAAATCAAAATTTTCATAATACATACTACTATTTGTAAAATGATATATAAATATATATGCATATATGTGCATTTGCTTACAAAAATGCTATTTTTATATATATAAATATATTTTAAGAGGTGCTTAGATTACTGAAAATATTACACAGAACCCCCTGGGATTCCCATGGATAAATCATATTTAATTTGCTGATATTATATATGACTGGAGGATCTCAGAATGACATAAAAGAAAGTGGTGACAGTGGTTGCCTCTGGGGAGTGGGGCTGGAGGACTGGAGTTTTATGTATTCCCTTTTGTACCACCTAGAGCTGTGCTGTCCGATACTGTAGCTGGTAGCCACTCGCCACAGGTGACATGTGCGTATGTGAAATGTGGCTAATTGGAAATGCCCGTGAGTATAAGATACACACAAGATTTCATAGACTTTATACAGAAAAAAAAAATCTCAATAACTTTTTATTATTAGTTATAATGTTGAAATGGTAATATTTGGGATATATTGGATTAAATAAAATATATTATTAAAATCAATTCCACTTCCAGGAAGATGGCGGACTAGTAAGACACGGGAATCTCTTCTCCAGAAAAATAGCTAGAGGACAAGCTGAAACAGCCCCGAAAAAGATCTTCTATAGGGTTTAGGACAGCAGGTGAAGGCTGCACACCACCCAGAGGAGAGAGGGACAGAAGAGGGAAATGGCAACAACAGAACAGTGAGCTGCAAGTAGCAGATTCTGCTGCTGCCGGCACCCTCCCCCACACGATCTGCCACTCCCGGAAAGGGGAGAGAGAGGGACACAGCCTTAGGCTGACTCAGGTTCTGAACTGAAATTTGGGCTACAGAGCCCCACAGACCCTTCCACACTGCGGTTTGCCCTGGGAGCCTAGAAAGGACTGGAGAAATCTGACCCTCGCAACCTCCCTCTCTTCTAGCCTAGACTAATTGTTGAAAACTCCACGGAGGAGGGGAGAGAGAGCCTGGGGCTGACCCTGCTTTTGACTCCCAGGTTTGGTCTGCCCTGTCCCCAGAGCCCTTCCAGGCTGGGTGGGGCTGAGCCATTGTTTGCCTTGGAGCCTGCAAGGGGCTAAAGATATACAAACCTCCCAATCTCCTCCTCTACTAACAGGGACTGATTGTTGAGGATTCAGAAGGGAGTGGAAATATTTCCTAGCTGGGAAAAGGGGGGCGCTACAAGAGAAATCTGGAGAACTGTCTCAGAAAGCTTGAATCACAGGGCTCCTAGCCCCCAGACAGGAAGCTCTATCACATTGATCTGGTCTGTGTCACAACAAATACGCTCAGACCAGGCATTGAATTGAGAGCTGCCAACAAGCGCCATCTCCTGGCAGACCAAGGAAGTGCACATAAGAAAATTAATAAGTAAGAGAGGCTTTTCCTGGCCTCTATAGTCTCCCTGCCCAAGGCCCTAGGAAACGACTCTACAACCAATTACTGGGTCCAGTGCCCAGTTGTGAGCAACCAGCAGAACAATCCTAACAATCAAGGTTGAGCCAAAAATCAAAGAGCTGTGGTAACTCACAGCCTCCTGCCACTAAAACCCCATAAAAGGGAAAGAGATAGAGCCTCTAAGTAAAATACAAACTAACCAGATGCCTAAGCACCAGCAAAACATTACGAGCCATACTAAGAAAATAGAAGACATGGCCCAAGAAAAGGAATACAGCAAAGTCCCAGAAGAGATGCAGAATTTGAGAGAACTAATCAGTGAGATGAGCACACATTTCCAAAATCAAATTAATGAGATGAAAGAGAATATAGTTAAAGAGATCAATGACATCAAGAAGTCAATGAGCGAACGCAAAGAAGAATTTGAAACACTGAACAGAAAAGTAACGGAGTTCATGGGAATGAAAGACACAACAGGTGAAGTAAAAAATACATTTGAAGCATACAACAGCAGACTCGAAATGATAGAAGAAAGAATAAGTGACACTGAAGACAGAGCAGCTAAAATTGAAGAGAGAAAAGAACAGAGAGAGAAAAGAATGGAAAAAATTGAGCAGGGGCTCAGAGAGTTGAATGACAACACAAAACGCAACAACATACGTGTCATGGGAGTTCCAGAAGGAGAAGAGAAAGGAAAAGGGGCAGAAAGAGTATTTGAGGAAATAATAGCTGAAAATTTCCCAACTCTCATGAAAGAAATGAACTTACATGTCCAAGAAGCACACCGTACCCCTATAAGAATAAATCCAAATAGACCTACGCCAAGACACATATTATTCAGAATGTCAAATGTAAAAGATAAAGAGAAAATGCTCAGAGCAGCAAGAGAGAAGCAAACGATCACGTACAAAGACGTCCAGTAAGACTTAGTGCAGATTTCTCTTCAGAAACCATGGAGGCGAGAAGACAGTGGTATGATACAATTAGGAAACTGAAAGAGAAAAACTACAAACTGAGAATTCTTTATCCAGCAAAACTGTCCTTCAAATATGAAGGTGAATATAAAGTATTCACAAACAAACAGAAACTAAGAGAGTTTGCAAAAAAGAATCCACCTTTGCAGGAAATATTAAAGGAAGCCTTAGAACCTGAAAGAAAAAGACAGGAGAGAGAGGCTTGGAGGAGAGTATAGAAGAAAGAAAAGCAGAAAGGATAACCAAAAGAGTAAAAAGAAAGACAAAAATAAGATGCCATATGAAAACCAAAGAAGAAAATGAAGGAAATAAATAGTGCATTGTCAGTAATAACATTGAATGTGAATGGATTAAATTCCCCAATCAAAAGATACAGGGTGACAGAATGGATAAAAAAACACAAGCCATCCATATGCTGCTTACAAGAAACTCACCTCAGACCCAAGGATACAAGCGGGCTGAAAGTAAAACGTTGGAAAAAGATACTCCACGCGAATAGTAAACAGAAAAGAGCAGGGGTAGCTATACTAATATCAGACAAAACAGACTTCAAATGCAAAAAAGTAATGAGATGCGGAAGGCCATTATATATTAATAAAAGGGACAATCCTCCAGGAAGATATAACAGTCATAAATATCTTTGCACCTAACCAGGGTGCCCCAAAATATATGAGACAAACTCTGGCAAAACTGAAGGGAGAAATAGACATTTCTAAATAATCGTCGGAGACTTCAACACCCCTCTCACATCATTAGATAGAACAACTGGACAGAAGATCAACAAGGAAACAGAGAACTTGAACAATATGATAAACAAGTTAGACCTAACAGACATATACAGAACACTGCATCCAAACTCAGCGGGTTACACATTCTTCTCAAGTGCCCATGGATCTTTCTCCAGGATAGACCACATGTTAGGTCACAATGCAGCTCTCAATAAATATAAAAAGAGTGAAATTATACAAAGCACCTTCTCAGATCATAATGGAATGAAACTAGAAATCAATAACAGACAGGAAAAAAGTAAATTTGCAAATGTGTGGAGACTGAACAACACACTCCTAAATATTCAGTGGGTCAAAGAAGAAATTGCAAGTAAAATCAGTAAATATATTGAGACAAATGAAAATGAGAACACAACATATCAAAACTTATGGGATACAGCAAAGGCAGTCTTGAGAGGGAAATTTATAGACCTAAATGCCTATATTAAGAAACAAGAAAGAGCTAAACTCAAAGATTTAACTGAACTTGAGAAACTAGAAAAAGAACAGCAAACCAATCCCAAAGCAAAAAGAAGGAAAGAAATTATAAAGATTAAAGCGGAAATAAATGAAAATTAGAACAGAAAAGCAATAGAGAAAATCAACAAAACCAAAAGCTGGTTCTTTGAGAAGATCAATAAAATTGACAAACCCCTCGCTAGACTAACAAAGAAAAAAAGAGAGAAGATGCAAATAAATACAATCAGAAATGAAAGGGGGGAAATTACAAATGACTCACAGAAATAAAAAGAATCATAAGAGGATATTATGAGAAACTATACGCCAACAAACTAGACAATCTGGATGAAATGGACAAATTCCTAGAAATGCACTACCAAGCTACACTGATGCTACAAGAATACAAGAACTTTACAAACCAATCCATTTAAGGAGATTGAATCCATCATCAAAAATCTAGCAACAAAGGAAAGTCCAGGACCAGATGCTTTCACAAGTGAACTCTACCAAGCATTTTGAAAAGAATTAACACCAATCCTATTTAAACTCTTTCAAAAAATTGAAGAGGAGGGAAAATTACCCAACACATTTTATGAAGCCAAAATCACCCTAATACCAAAGCCAGATAAAGATTCCACAAGAAAAGAAAATTACAGACCAATCTCTCTCATGAACATAGATGCAAAAATTCTCAACAAAATACCTGCAAATCGAATCCAACAGCATATCAAAAGACTCATACATCACCACCAAGTGGGATTTATTCCTGGTATGCAAGGCTGGTTCAACATAAGAAAATCAATCAATATAATACACTACATTAACAAATTGAAGGAAAAAAACCACATGATCATCTCAATAGATGCAGAAAAGGCATTCGACAAAATCCAACATCCTTTTTTGATAAAAAATACTTCAAAAGATAGGAATAAAAGGAAAATTCCTCAATATGATAAAAGGCATATATGAAAAACCCACAGCCAACATCATACTCAATGGGGAAAGGTTGAAAGCTTTCCCCCTAAGATCAGGAACAAGACACTGTCACCATTGTTATTCAACATTGTACTAGAAGTTCTAGCCAGGGCAATTAGACAAGACAAAAAAAATTAAAGGCGTCCAAGGAAAAGAGGAAGTAAAACTCTCACTGTTTGCGGATGACATGATCCTGTATTTAGAAAATCCTGAAGTATCCACAACAAAGCTACTTGAACTAATAAATGAGTTCAGCAAAGTGGGAGGATATAAGATCAACATGCAAAAATCAGTAATGTTTTTGTACACTTAGTACTGAACAATTTGAGGAGGAAATCAGGAGGAAAATTCCATTTTCAATAGCAACAAAAAGACTCAAATACCTAGGAGTTAATTTAACCAAGGAAGTACAGGACCTATATGCAGAAAACTACAAAACAGTGCTAAAAGAAATTTAAAAAGACCTAAACAAATGGAAAGACATTCCGTGTTCATGGATTGGAAGAATAAATATCGTGAAGATGTCAATCTTGCCCAAACTGATTTATAGATTCAATGCAATACCAATCAAAATCCCAACAGCTTACTTTACAGAATTAGAGAAGACAATTACCAAATTCATCTGGAAGGGTAAGTGCACCCGAATAGCCAAAATTATTCTAAAATAGAAGAGCAATGTGGGAGGAATTTCACTGCCTGACCTTGAAACATATTACAAAGCTACAGTGGTCAAAACAGCATGGTACTGGCATAAAGATAGACATATCAATCAGTGGAATAGATTTGAGAATCCAGAAATAAACCCTCACCTATACAGTCAACTGGTTTTTGACAAACCTACCAAGCCCATGCTGATGGGAAAAAACAGTCTCTTCAACAAATGGTGTTGGGAGAACTGGATATCTATAACCAAAAGAATGAAAGAGGACCCCTATATCACCCCCTATACAAGAATCAACTCAAAATGGATCAAAGATCCAAATATAAAAGCCAGGACCATAAAACTACTAGAAGAAAATGTAGGGAAACATCTTCAAGACCTTGTAGTAGGTGGTGGTTTCTTGGACCTCACACCCAAAGCATGTGCAACAAAAGAAAAAGTAGATAAATGGGACCTCCTCAAAATTAAACACTTTTGCACCTCACAGGAAATTGTCAGAAGGGTGAAAAGGCAGCCAACTCAATGGGAAAAAATATTTGGAAATCACATATCTGATAAGGGTTTAATATCCAGGATATATAAAGAGATGTTACAACTCAATAATAAAAAGACAAATGACCCAAGTAAAAAATGGGCCAAAGACTTGAATAGACATTTATCCGAAGAAGAAATACAAATGGCAAAAAAAACACATGAAGAAATGCTCAACATCACTCATGATTAGGGAAATGCAAATCAAAACTACAATGAGATATCATTTCACACCTATCAGAATGGCCACTATTAAAAAGACAGAGAACTATAAGTGTTGGAGAGGATGTGGAGAGATAAGAACACTTCTTCACTGTTGGTGGGAATGCAGGATGGTACAGCCACTGTGGAGAACTGTTTGGCATTTCCTAAAGAAGTTGAATATAGACTTGCCACGTGACCCTGCAATACCACTACTGGGTATATACCCAGAAGAACTGAGAGCAGTGACATGAACAGACATCTGCACACCGATGTTCATAGCCACATTATTCACCATTGCCAAAAGTTGGAAACAACCCAGGTGTCCATCAACAGAAGAATGGATAAACAAACTGTGATCTATTCACACGATGGAATATTATGCAGCTGTAAGAAGAAATGAAGTCATAAAGTATATGGCAACATGGATGAACCTGGAGGACATTATGTTGAGTGAAGCAAGCCAGACACAAAAGGACAAATACTGTATGAATGCATTACTATGAACCAAATATATTGTGTAATATATCGTTTGATTAAAAAAAAAAAAAAATTACATGTATCCATTACATTTAATTGAGAAATGTATATATTTATTCATCTGTGTTTACTTTTTAGTTTTTAATTATTTATGCTTTCAATTATTAAATGTACAAAATAAAGTTAAAAAAAAATCAATTCCACCTGGTTCTTTTTTTTTTTTTTAAACTGTGTCTTCTAAAATTTTTTAAATTACATCTCTGACTCACATTATAATTCTATTGGACAAGACTGGCCTTGAGTTTTTTTCCCCCTAACAATGTTACCTTTCCACAAAACTAAAAGTTAACAAGTAAAAAATGAAATTATCAGAGGAAACACAGCAACATTTTGAAAAAGGAAAATAAGGTAGAAGAACAAAGACACAACAAAAATTCCTCTCACCCTTCCTCCTCCATGCCTCTACTACCATTTAAAAAACAGTTCCTAGGGACGCGGTTGTGGCTCAAGTGGTTGGGCTCCCATCTACCACATGGGAGGCCCTGGGTTAGGTTCCGGGGGCCTCTGGTGAGGACAAGCTGGCCTGTGCCTGCAGAGAGCTGACAGCCCATGGAAAGCTGGCATGGCAAGATGACACAACAAAGGGAGACAAGCAGACATAGAAGAAACGCACAGCAAATGGACACAGAAAGCAGACAGAGCAGAGAGCACAAGTGGCAACGGGGCGGCGGTGTGGGGGCAATAAATAAATAATAAATCTTTAAAAAAAAAAAACTGTTACTAGGAGTGGATATGGCTCAGGCAGTTGAGCGCCTGCTTCTCACATGGGAGGTCCCAGGTTCAGTCCCCAGTGCCTCCTAAACAAACAAACAAAGAAACAAACAACAAGCAAACAAATGAAAAAACCAACTCAAGGGAGCCACTGTGGCTCAGTGGTTGAGCACCAGCTTCCCACATTTAAGGTCCTGGGTTCAATTCCCGTTCCGGTACCTCAAAAAAACAAACAAACAAACAAACAAAAACAACCCAACAACAACTCCAAAAAACAGTTATTATGTAAAAACCTAGTAAATCTTCTCTTTTAGACTTTTTTATTATGGAGAATTTTGAAGCATCACAAAAGCAGACAGAAGAGCATCCTGAAATGCCGTGGAGCCAGCACTGATAGCCAAGAACCACCAGCCCTGGCTATCCCACCCCATCCTGACCCTAGCCAGCTCCCCCCACTCCTATGATTTTGAAGCAAGTTCCAGACATCACATCCTTAATAGGCTTTTCAAATCAAGGTGAATTTGTGACCCATAAAGAAAGGATTAAGAATTGCCTTCTCTTCCTTCAACAGATAGCTCTTCTATAAGTTGTGCCCCAAGAACAACCTTCACACTGGGGACCTGAGCTCTCAACACCCCCCAGAAGCCAGGAGCATTTGTGTTTACTGTTCACCACTTAAATACCATCTGTTCTGATGTGGGGAGAGGAGCATCCTGTCACCCACTCATCAAATCATCACAAAGTCCTTGACTTAAGGGACAAGATGCCTCCTCTCCTCTCACTTTCCCCAGGGCCTCTCCCAAGGCTCACAGGCTGTGTCCACAGCACAGAGAGGAACCAACTGGCTGGTTCTGAGCCTCAATTCTCAGATAAGTTTTAAACACAGAGTGCAACCTTCAGAGCAAACTGTTTGCTTTCCTTTCACTTCTGCCTATTCCATATGTCACACTGGAAAAAAGAGCGGCCCAAAATCATAGCTAATTTTTAGGGGTAATAATGGTATTGTGGCTATATTATGGGTTTTAAGAGTCCCTTATCTTTCAGGGAGATATACTGAGATATTAAGAGACGATGTCAGGGATTTTCTTCAATATAATCCAGACCTGGGGCAAGGGTGGGGGGAGAGTTGAAACAAGACACTGGGTAATGGGTTCATGGGACTTGGGATATCATGTTCTTTACTTGTGTGTATGTGAGAAATATCCCCAGTGTTTCCAGGAGTGAATTCTCTTTTTATGCTTTCCTGATACTGAAGGACCCTGGGGAGAGCTGAGACTCTTCTGTGTTATGAGGGAGACACTATGGGAAAGCTGCTGGAGAGTACCAGATGGTATCGAGCCTGTGATGGTATCTTTCAAAAGACACAGTCAAAACACCACTGGGGAGTATAATCGAAGCTGAGGTCCTAGCAGTCTTCCTGGCAGATGACACCATGAACATCTCTTGGGGCAACGATTCCTAAACCTGTCTGACCACAAGGGTCCCAGCCAGACTCCCAGCCTTGCTGACACCGACTCTCCAGGAGAGGGATTGGGGACCTCTGCTTTGCACACGAGCCCCTGGGAGTGCCTGTACTGAGGAAACGGTGATGACGGTGCAGGGGCTCTTCTAGTACAACTATAATAACCACAAAGAGAAGAAACAGAAGCACAACCCCACTCTGGGCAGGACCAAGCTCTAGTCACCTCATGAGTGAGAAGCCACCCATGTCAGGAAGCTTCAGGTGAGCAGAGGTTGAAGGGCCCCCAGGGGAGGTACTGGGCAAGGGCTTGGGAGCTGGTATCTCTGTGAGAAGGGACCTACTTCAGGCTTGGCTTTACCTAGAGTCTGCATGGCTTCTTCGCTCTGCTGGAGCTGCTGGGACATCATCCTGCTGATCCCCATGAGGTTCTCCGTGATGGTGCTGGATGTCTGGGCCAGGCTCTCTTTGGTGGTTTTCCTAAAAGTCCACAGGAGGGGGAGAAGGAATGAAAACCCAATGCAAATGACACCTCATTTTAAAAAATCTATCAAATTAGTACCCACTTGGAGCCTTAAGAAATATTCATGCCTTTGGACCAATAATCCCATCCCTGGGAATTTCTCCAAAGGAAATATCCAAACGGTGGACAAAACCTTATGTTTTAAGATGTGCCCTGGTGTGTGATTTAGAATCCTGAACAACAAGAAATGTAAACACCCACAAACAGGTGAGTGGTTAATACGATGGAAGGCTATGCACTGTTAAAATGAGGTTCAAAGAGTTTTAAAAACTCTTCGAACCTCATGGGCAAATTTTGTGCTTTAATGCTTCTCCATGAAGAAGAGTAGGATCCTGAATGGTACAATTTCAACTTTATAAAAATTATGGATGAAAAAATAATGTGGCTAGTATACAATTACTATATGACCTGCAATCCCAATTGTAGGTATAAACCCAAAAGAATTGAAAACAGGGACTCAGAATTGCACACTGACATTCACAGCAGCATTATTCTCTATTGCCAAAAGATGGAATCTCCCAAGTGTCCATCAACAGATGAGTGGATAAGCAAAATGTGCTCTGTTCTCACAATGGAATACTGGCCAGCCATAAAAAAGAAGGAAGTCCTGATACATGTGACAACATGGATGAATTTTGAAGATATCATGTTGAGTGAAATAAGCCAGACACAAAGGGACAGATATAGTATGACCTCACTCATATGAGATGACTAGGATATGCAAACTCATAGAGACAGGAAGTAGATCACAGGTTATGGGGCGGGGGGTGGGGGATGGGAGTTAATGGGCACAGAGTTTCTGTTTGCAGTGATGGAAAAGTTTTGGTAATGGAAGGTGGTGATAGTATAACATTGTGAATGTATTTAACATCACTGAATTGTATACTTGAAAATGGTTAAAATAGGAAATTTCATGTGGTATATATGTTACCACAATAAAAATTAAAAAACAAACAAATAACAGGAGGTAGTAAACAAAATGTTCATGAGTAATAGGAATCTATCTGGCTTATATCCGTTTTATGATTCATACTTTATTTTACCAATTTACTACAAACAAGCATACATTTCTTTCAAAAATTTTTTAAAATGTCACTTATATAATAAAATTGAATACCAAGTTTATGCCAAAAGCAAGAGGAGGCTCCCCAAGGTGGGTTTTACCCCTTGTCAAATGCTCCTCTAGTATCAGAAACCAGAGCGACTAAAGGATACATACCTTTGCCTTAAGAGATCGCCTCCCTGAAGAAGTTCCGCTTTCTCAAGATTGTCAATTGCAATTTTGCAAGTGAGATTAGCTTTCCTCCACGAGGTCTGATTGCTGGAATCAGAAGGGTCATGTGTGAGTTTCTGCTGAGTCCACGAAGCTGCAGTTCCAACCCTAGAAATTCTTCCTTCCCACAAGGGACCAGGTATAGGAAGGCCAGAGAGTCCATCCCCATCTCCTAGCACTTTTTCTGCTTAGTTGCCCCAGCGCCTGCTCTGGGACCTAACACCTCTCATCTGGACTCCATGGACTCCAGCAGTTGTCTCCCAGATGTTCTCCTCCTGTAGCTGTCCCCCCACACCCCGAGGCAACCAGGAAGGTGGTCTGGCCATGGCATTCCTCTTTCACAGCCCTGCAGTGGCTCTAGACTTTGGGGTGATGCCCAAACCCCGCAGCACTCAAGACCGCCCCTGGCCAGCCAGCCTCTCCAACCTCTCCAGCTCTCTCTCTCACTGTGATTCCTTAGCATCCTGTGCGTCAGCCTCACTGAATGACCTGCAGTTCCCCAAACACTCCGAGCTCTTTCAGGTTTCTGCCTCCTCAGCTCCTGCTGTGCTGCTATGTGGGTTGGCCTGGCCCTGCTGGAACTACCAGAGGACACCACCTCCTCCTCTCTCACTGCTTCCTTGCAGCCATTCCCGCACCCCTAGGTCAAGTGATTTCTCCCTCCAGTTAAGTTTGCCCTGAGGCTTTGGACTGGCTTGTGTACTGGTTGGTATACTCCTGAGGACAGGAACTGTGACTCAGTCATCTCGTATCACCAATCTAGAACAGTTTCTGGCCCATTAGGTGCTCAATTAATGTATGTTGTAGGAAGCAGAAAGACCACAAAAAGACAGTCTCCCTCGATATTTTGTAAGGAAGCATGCTGCTCTTTATATACAACAAGCCAAGCACGAGCAACACAAACACTGCATTAGTAGGGCCCAGTTTAATGTCATTTATTTACATTTTTTACCTAATTTCCCTTGTGAGCAACAACTCAAATTTAGTGGACAATTCCCTGGGATCAGCAATGCAAGATGTGGTGCTGGATTATATTAAAAAAGCTAATTGCACCCCTTGGAGAATCAAACTCACAGCCAGAACTCTTATGCAGCCAGTTCAAATCAATTGTGCTGAGGCCTGGAAATACTTAAAAATTAAAATGTACAGTATAGGCACTGATAGAATGGTTTTCTAATAGGTTCTCCATGCTGAAAGTCTTCCAATGGGCTCTTTGACCCCTAAACAGCAACTCCTAGGCCATTTCACACTGATACTTAAAAAGAAACAGCTACATTTTCAAACCTTTCCTAAGAGAGTTCTGCTCAGCCCTGTGCATATATGTTTATATTCACAGATGAATGAGGACAGTGACTGTCCTCAAAAGGCTTGCATTTATTGGGGAGAGAGACAAGCAAACAATTACTTACTGCACAGTGTGGCAAGCAAGATAACCAAGGCAAGCACAAGTACTGTTTCAACACACAACTGTCAAAATATAAATTTACTGCTTTTTCTCCTCTGTTCTCTAACTCTGAATCATGAACAGTGATTCTCAATCTTTTTTGAACCCATGCTAAGCTAACTTTGGTGTAACTTAATCCAGGGTTTATACTACGAGTACCCTCAGTGGCATGGAAAGCCAAAGTCATCATAAGATGAACGAACTGCTAACAAACCACCCACCTATGACCGGGTCGCCACTCATACATCCCTCCCTCCTCACACCAGCTGCTACCGTGGCCATGTCTTTGCGAGCCAGTCTCCCCGTGAAGGCTGAGTGTTATAAACACAGCTGCTGTCGGGGAGAAAGATGCTGGGGAATTATTCAAATTGGAAGCAAAGCCATAGCAAATACAGATTTGGCAGAGTCAGAATAATCAACAAGGACAAAGAGAAAACCTGCGAGGGTGATGATATAGCAAAGGCTTCAAGAGAGAACAATCCAGATACCAGCGGATCAGAAAAGTTGATGGAGCCCTCCAATATTTTTGCAACAATAACCCTCTTTATGATCATGATGATATGAAAGTCAAATGTGAAGTGAAGGACATTGTTTCATGTGGACAGACAATTTTGTTGGAAATGTTACACCTCCTTTAAATCAATTATCAAGAATTAGCACATAGCTGCAAGTACCTAATCAAGGATTATACACACTTGCCAGTAAAAACCTCAATTTTGATCAATATAAGATGAGCTTATTGACATTTTTGTTTCATTAAAAAAAAAATAAAATCCCATTGAAAACATTCTAAATTTTGATCCATCTTAAGTGGATTCACTTCCAATGGACTTTTTTTCTGGTACCAATTATCCTTATATAACGAAGGACCTGTGTTCCAAAAGCATTCAATTTTGTTTTGTTTTTAAAATACAAACTATAGTATAATGTTAAAAATGCTTTTGAAAACTACACACAGTTCTGCCTGCCCAAACACCCTGTGCCTCCTCCCCTTTTGAGAATTACTGATATAGAGAGAACATCCAGCCTGTGTATATAATGACACAATTAAGTCATCATTAAACCAGGTTTATTAGGCAAACCCATGCATATGCCTCATGGGGAGCAAGTGACCCCACAGAGTCTACTGGCAGGAGGCCAAGGCCCCACTTACCTGAGCATCTGCTTTTTATGATTCTCCACTTCCTGGAGCAAAACTTGCTTCTCAGACTCCTTATCTTGCTCCTTAGCCAACTGCTCAAGCTCCTTTGGGAGAAAATAGCTGTATATTAAAATGATTTTAAAAGCCAATATAAAAGCAGAAGCACTTCTATTTCTGGCGAGGTCATACAACAACCCTTGGAAACCCTCCTGAAACAATGCCTAGGAATGCTAGATAGTATATAACAAACATCCTTTTAAATATATAGCTGAGTTTGCAAGAAAGTAAGAGTGGTGGTTTGGTGCTATATATCCCAGAAAAAAACATGTTCTTAAACTTAATCCATTCCTGTGGGTGTGAACTTATTATAAGTAGGGCCTTTTTGATGAGGTTACTTCAGTTAAGGTGTGGCTAAATTCAATCAGGATGGTCTTAATCCTATTACTGGAGCTCTTTATAAGCAAAATAAAATTCACAGGTAAAGAATGGAAAGCTGAGGGTTAACTGGTGCAGAATTGGTAAAAAACGATGTGTTAATAGTGGTTTAACGGGAAAGTCTAAGATCATGCGTACTACTAAAAGGAAAGCTAAAAAATGTAACATGGGAAAGTATAGCACAGTAATACCCCATGTGAAATATAAATATGGGTAAAACTGCATATATAAGACTGTTTTTCTTTTAAACTGAACTAACATATGTTAATAGTACAAGAAGTGAATATCAGACCAAAAAACCCATTATGCTAAGTGAAAGAAACCAGACACAAAGTACTACATATTATATGATTCCATTTATATAAAATAAAAATATAAATCAATTTATAAAGATGAAATTAGATTAGTGGTTATGTAAGGCTGGGGAAGGATAGAGGGATTGAGAGGTTACTGCTAAGGAGTGTGGGGTTTTCCTTTTTGGAGTAATGAAATTGTTCTAAAATCTTTTGTGGTGATGAATGTACAACATTGTGATTATACTCAAAGCCATTGATTATACACTTTGGATAGATTGTATGGTATGTGACTATATCTCAATAAAATGGCTTAAAAATAAATAAATAAATGTGCAAGAATAGTCAGAAATAGCAGATATGTACAGCAGGGGAAGTATTAAGAGATTGAGAGATGAAGAATTTTCTTGTTTTTTTTTTTGGTCTGTTTTATTCTTCTTATTATTAATGAAATAATGAAAATAATGGTTGAAGTGATGAATGCACAATTACGTGATTTTACCAAATACCACTGATTATACACTTTAAATAAACTGTATGCTATATTAATATGTACCAATAAAATTGACTTGTTTAAAAAAAAATTCAGACAGAGAAAGTCACAAAGGGAACAGCCAGAAGCTTAAAGTCAATGGGACACAGAAGAGAAGGGACAGGCCAGGGGAGAGAAGCCCAGGACCAAGGATCACCAGCAGCCAAGACCCAGAATGTCAGTCTTTGGGAAGAAAGCATCACCTTGATGATGCCTTGATTTGGACTTATCCTGATCTAAAAACTGCAAGCTTTTAAAATTCCCATTGTTTAAGCCAACCCATTGCACAGTATTTGCTTGAGCAAATCTATTTGTTGACATAACTGACAATGCTCTGCATTCAAAAGTTGTTTTTTTTTTTTTACCTGGATAGTAAGTTAGTACAGAGACACCATCCCTGTTTAAAGCTTTACTACTCCAGCTGGTATCTGAAGAACCTGGACAGCTCCTGAGCATCCATTCATGCAGAGCTAAGTCCAAAGACTCAGCCCCCTTCATTGTTACCCATTCTTAGCATCTCAGGTCTGCAGCCACTCACCTGTATTCTGTGCCGTAACTGTTGAAACTTCTCTTTCACTTTAGTGTTCAGTTCGGTAAGTGTGCTCAATGGTCCTGAACAATCACGAATATCCTAGGAGACATTGAAGAGGTGAGGAGGCCTTTCTTGAAATGAAAGGAAATGAAATGAAACCATCTGTACAGTGAGTTGGCCTAGACCACAAGTAAGGTTGGTAATTCATTCTGATCTTTGTTGTTTACCTCTGTAACACAAACAGGAACAGTATCATTTACATTTTTCTTATGCTTCTTTATACTAATTTTGAGCAGATAATAATAAAGCACACAATGAAACACAAGTCTGGCGTGACTTTTTATTAGTTCCTAAAGTTTAACAAAACATTACCTAGCCTGTTTGAAAGGCTTAAAGCAGCTTGTATGTCCAACGAGAATGGACATCCCAAAGCGATATTATAATTTTAGACCTTTCCAACTTGAAAATCATGATACTCAAGTTTCTGGCATCACGTGACAAGATTAATTAACTTCCCTCAGTGTGATTTTACAAACCATCTATTAGGAATCAAAGTGTTTACACATATGTTTAAGGGCAGATTTAGAATTTTTTTCTGGACATTCAGAATTTATTAGTTATGTAACTTTGAAAAAAAGTTACTTAAATCCTCTGTGCCTAAGTTTCCTCATCACATTACCCACTTAGAGTGACTGGAACACAGTTAAGAGTGCAATAAATGTACCTATAATCAATCTTTCTAAATTGTTAAGAGATTTCTCAAATATTAAGAGTATCAAAGGGGATCAAAGCAATTTAGATGATGTCAAAAGGTAATTTCATTTTTTCTAGAGTTGGCTCAGAAGTTTGTAGATTACACATGAGAGAAGTAACTTTCAAGAAGTTTAAGTGTGGTGAATAATAGACTGTGGTTAAGAGTACAAATACGGGAAGTGGCTGTGGCTCAATCAGTAGGGCTCCCGTTTACCATATGGGAGGCCCAGGGTTCGGTTCCCGGGGCCTCCTGGTGAAGGCAAGCCCACCCACATGGCGTGGTTAGCTGACCCAGCGAGCACAAGCAGCAAGGGGGGGATAAATGAATAAATAAATAAAATCTTTAAAAAAAAAAGAGTACAAATACAAGAACGTTCTCTCATAAACTGTTAACAAGTAGATAATACTAATACATGGCGGTAATAATGGCTTGTGGGAAAAATACACCATATATAAGCTATGGACTATAAATAGCAGTAATATTATGATGACGTTCTTTCATCATTTGTAATAAATGTGTCACAACATTGTAAGGTGTTGGTGGTCAGGCCATGTATAGGAATTCAGTATGGTATACATGATTGTTTTGTTAACTAACAATTTATCAAGTAAAATTTTTTTTTAAAAAAGAAGTTTAAGTGTTTGAATCAAGCTTCCTCGCTTGTCCTCTAGCTTATTCATTAAACCATGCTTCCTTGCACCATATGCTAAACCACTAATTTGGTTTCTTCTGCATCTGGTGTAACTGGGAAGCTCTACTTTCCTTCACTTTTGCCACAGCTAGTTGCAATCCCAGTGCCTACATCTAATTTTTTAGTGACGTTCGTTTGAAATGAAAATGATTTGCTTAAGGCTAAGGTTTAAAACTCTTGGTTTCTTTTTGCTAAACTCATGGGACCACTTCTACATTCCTAGCTCTTGTCTATGTCAACTGATTTATTGCACTACTGCCTTCTACCCTTAACTGGGAGTTTAAGAGCCCTGATTCCGGCTTAAGGCAAAGCCCCTCAATATCCCAATCTGTTAAATGCAGAGGTGGAGACTCTCTAAGATCCCTTCCATAGTATGACTTTCCTGTCTGGATCCCAGTTTTGACACTATCTGCCTTCTGAGCCAGGGCTTGGGGCTTTACTCGATTTCCTCCTTTACAAATCACAACTACGGTCCAGGCTACTTTTGCTTCATCGAGTGCGTCCCGGTACCAAGTAGGCTTGAGCGCCCAATCCGGCTGGCCGGCAGGGGGCGGCGCTAATGGCCTCCCGGTCCTACCGGTGGTTGACGAAGGCGGACTCCGGAAGGCGGGGCCAAGCAGCCACCGGTTGGAGCGGGGGGGCGGAAAACAGGGTGATAGGTGTGTTGTGAGGTGTTCGGGGCGGAGCAACAGCCAAGGGAGCAGTGGGAGGGGCCAAACGAGGGCCACAGAAGGGAAGCTGGATCAGGGGCGGTGTACACTGAGGTGACCGGGTCAGGAGAGGGAGACAAAGGGGTGGCCAGGAATGGGGCAAGCAAGCGGCACCCTGTTGGAAGATCAAAGCCAACGGTTACGGGGGCGGGACCAAATGAGGACAAGGGGACAGCCGGCCACTGGGCGGGGCCAAAGGCCTCGAAGACTTGACCAACTGGGAACAGTTCGGGGCTGAGACCGCCAAGTGCCCAGGAGGGCCGCGGAGCTTGGGTTAGGGCGGCTGGAGCCCGGGAGGGTTCCCGGAAATTAGTACCTGAATAAGCGCCTTCACCTCCAGGTCGAATTTGACAATCTCTTGATTACATATCCGGACGTGGACATCTTGGGGAGGCGCCATGTTGGGAAAGCCGGCTACGGGCAGCGGTAGAGCCCAAGTGCCAACGCGTTTTCGGGACGCCTGCTTTCCCTCCCCCACGTCATCTTGCGGCAGTGCCTCCTAGAGACAAACGAGGGTCTCCGCGCCGTGTGGTAAGGGGGGGGTGGGGTGGGAGGTCCGCGCGGAAATTCCAACGCAGAATCCCGAGCGATTCGCGCAGGATTTCCTAAAAACTAGGACTTTCCCTGACAAGTGGGGAAAACAGACTGTCTTCATGGCATGACCCTAATAAAACGGAGAGGAAGAGAAGAGGAAATATTAAGAACGCTTATGAGTGATCTCTTCCCTAATTTCACATGTCATTCCAATGATATTTTGGAGGGCTTATGCGTCTTTAATAAATGAATATTCCCCCTACGTCTTCTCTTCTGACTCTGACTACATCTCATAGTAAGTTCAGATTAGTTTATGATAAACTGAAACAATGGTCATTGCAGAAAATGATTGTTGAGACTGTCCACTCAAGTCGGAAAAGTAATTGCTTTTCCAATTTTGATTTTCATTGGGAATGTGTTATTACCAGGAACAACATAAATTTAAATTTAAAATACCCTTCATTTAATGCAGTTTTTATTGAGTGATTTGATTTCTTATGTATTTATATATTGAGACGACTGCATAAAATACGAGCACTGTACTTCATAAAGGAAACTGCATATGCATATTCAGTGTTGTTTATCTTCGGACAGTTTAGTCAAATGGACATTTAAAATGGAACTTCTTTAATCTGACACTTAAAAAAAAAATTGTACATCAAGTCAGGTGGATGACTTTTGAGGCTCTTCTGAGATTATTTGAATACGAGTGAATCTTGTTATAATGTTAGCCAGCATCTTTTGTTGTTCTGGTTTTGACATAAGGGTAACTTTAAAGCAAAGAACTGAACATAATATTAAAGAACATTTAAAAAATCTCATCTCCTCCTCCTAACTTGGATCTTCATTGAGAAATTGTGCAAGATTAAGTTTTAATTATTATACTTTTTTGTTTAAATATCTGCTAGGTCTAAACATCCCATTTCTTTTTTTGCCCCCAGCATCTTCCAGCTATTGATTATTTTCCCCATATGAACTTTAGCTTTTTTTTTTTTACCGGGAGGTCCCGGAGATCGAACCCAGATCCTCCATATGGGAGACGGACGCCCAACCATTGGAGCCACATCCATCCCCCATTTAGCTTTGTTTTTTAAATCCTACTGGAAAGTTTCATTGGGATGACATTACGTTTTTAATTTCACTTAGGAGGACTGGCAGCTTTATCATGTTGACTGCTTCTGTTGAAGAACTTGTGTATCTTTCCATTTGTTCAAGTCTGTGTCCTTTATAGGATCTTAAAGTTTTCTTTATCTAGACCTTGTACATTTTCTGCTAACTTTATTCCTGGTGTGTGTTAAGATTGAAACCTTTTGGGGGTGGATGTGGCTCAAATGGTGGCATCCGTCTCCCATATGAAGAGACCTGGGTTCGATCCCCGGGACCTCCCAGTAAAAAAAAAAAAAAAAGATTGAAACCTTTTGAGGAAACTGAAGTTGACATCCTTGAGGCCACTCCAACATTTTGGATCCCAAATAGAAGCTCCCTATTTGGGACAGCAGAGAAGCCCGAGAGCCTGCAAGCAGAGGATCTGCCCACATGGCCTTGGGCCCCTTTTACATCATGCTTTTTGCTGAAAATTCCTAATGCCAGCAATAGTCCCCAAATTGTATCTCCAAGTAGGAGCTAAAGAAGAAAACATTGCTCCCTTCTAACGAAGAGACTCAATTTTAAGTCCTCCTGCTAGAGGCTTTGTGGGACAGGTATACCATCTGGTGACGCACACACTCAATCACTGACTACTCCCAATGCTGTTTTGTACCTCTGGTTGCCTTTACCTACTGATCCTGAGACTAGCTTTTAGTTAATATGTTTCCTAGGTTTTAGTTTTAGTTCCTTTTTGGTTTTCAGATTCTAAACCCATTATGTCTCTCTCTGGCAGTTTGAGATTCTGAATCCCAAAAAGAAAGATTGTTTGTAAACTAATCTATTCCTCTGGGTGTTATACCCTTTGATTGCATTAAATTCAGCAGAGGGGCCTTGGATTTTACCTGTTAAGATTACTGTAGGGCTTTTTATTGGACTATGTCAGTGAGGCCAGACTCAGGTTGAGGCCCCGCCCCCTTGCTGGTCTGATATAAACGGACAGACAGGAGAGAGAGCGCGCTCTGCCATTTTTGATCCTGCCTTGTGATGAGGCTCAAATAGCTGAGGCCCCAGGGAGAGATAAGCCTGATAGCTTACAGCTGAAAAATTGGGATGTGAGCACAACAGCCTAGACTAATACAGGAAGCCCTAAGAGATAAGCACTATGCCAGCTTGCAGCTGAAATTGGGAAGAAAGTGGAGCAGCTGAGTCAGAGAGGAAGCCCAAGGAGGAAGAGAAACCAGGCAGAGATTGCCTGCCATCTTGCGTCAATATGTGGCAGCGGACTTTGGTGAGAAAGCACCTCTTATGGTGCCTTGAGTTGGACTTTTCACAGCCTTGGAACTGTTAAGCTTTTACCCTAAATAAATTCCCCTTACAAATGCCAACAGATTTCTGGTACTTTGCATCGGCAGCCAAACTAAAACACCCTCCTACACAGTTATCCTTCAAAATATTGCCTGTGACTTGGCCTGGTCCCTCAAGAGGCATGACTTGTTTCCAACTGGAGTTTGATTTGGGACTATCATATTAGCTGGGCCTGGGATGAATCATCTTCTCCGAGTCTAGTCTGACTCCTTTGGTAAAATGGACATGACCATCTGCCTCACTGGGCTGTTGAAAGTAGCAGCTGAGTTCCCCAATGGGAAAGAAGTTATCGGAAGCTTAATGAATGTCACCCCTACTGCCCAGAACTTTCTAACATCTTCCTAATTCTAAAATTTTTAGCTGGATTTGAAAGCATTTCCCAACTAATGTTTTTCTTTCCTTCAAATCCTCCACTAAACTGGCCAAAGAGCTCACCTGGCTCCAAAAATCACTGGCAATGACAAGAGACAACTGAATGACCCATCTAGGTGTATGCTACACATTGAAGGTTTCGTTTCTATGGACTATACTAACCTGGCTCAACCAGCTCCTTGAAGTTCCCAGGGCCATGGTAGAGGCTCCTGTGAGGAGTGGCCCTGAGAGGCCTGAAGCAGAACCAGCCAATGTGTTTTGCCTCCTGATGGCACCTGTGTCGTGCAAATAAAGCCAAAAGGTCTTCTTGGAGGGTCTACAAATGTCAAGAACACTAGCTGGTCAACTGGATGTGGTACCTGTGTCTTTGAAGACACCTCAGCTATAGTGTCCCTAAAGCCCTTGGCATATCCGTGGCAGCTCTTGTGTTGTCCTGCAGTCCCATGCACATTCCATCTCCCTCAGTAGACTGAGTTCCTGGAAGGCTCTGTAAGCTCTAAATCCCTAGCACAAGTACTGACACAGTAAGTGCTAAACAAATGTTTGTTGGCTGAAGGATTACATATCCCTACGGTGGTGTTCTCTCAGGTCCCCTGCTGCAAGACTATGTATATACCTGGCCTAGCTCAGAGACTTACTTAGAATTATTAAACACAAACGTTTAAATCAGGAGACCCAAAATACTTTATTTCCCTCCAAGAGAAATCACTTGCCCAAAGCCTGAAAGAAGAGAAAGAAGTATAAACTACAAACTGTGCTCTAAACCAGGGGTTCTTAACAAGGGGTCCGTGAGCTTGAATTGAAATTCAAAAAAACATTCTTGTGGGGACGTGTAGGTGCAGGTGTGCTATATTTATTAAATAATATAAAGTGTAGTGTGGACTTAGTAAGGGGTCCATGGTTTTCACCTGACTGGCAAAGGGGTCTGTGGAACAAAAAAGGTTAAAAACCCCTGCTCTAAACTATCAAGAATGCAAATATTTATCCCAACAAATAATGCTACATACTAGCTAAGTTTCTCTAAAGTACTTAAAAATCAACCCAGGTTACCAAAATATAGTAGCCCTTTGGATACTACCAAGAAAGGGGCAGCATGATAAAAAATTAGTTGTCCTCTTTAGTTTTGGATTTCTTTGCAATGGGTTATCTTGAACAGCATTGGATGTGTTACCTTGGTAAGAAATAGAAAAGCAGGAGAGATAAGGGGGAAAACATGAGGCAAACAATTCAAAACCTTTTCATTTCATCTTTTTTATTTTAAATTACAAAGGATGTTGCATACACTGATGAATCTGTATCTGACTAGAAGTGCTGAAGGGTTGGAAGGTGACAGAAAACAAAGGCAACATTTGGATTGCCTTTTCTTCTGAAAAGAAAAACTTCACAACTATTAACCAACATTTAATAGAATAATTTTTAAACAGCTCATGCGTCAACAAGATAAAATTCTTTCTAGACAAGAGACAAGACTGAATCCAATAAAAAGTTTCTTTGCTCCAGTTGGGGGTGGGGGGACCCTACAGAATATTTATGATAGCATTACAAACAGGATCCTATGCAACTATGCAAAAGAGGTTGCCACAATGTATGAACAGATGTTTTGAATTCTTGCCCTTCTGCTCTTCTTTCATGACTTTTTTATGTGCTGTCAGCCCTAGTATCACTGTTAACCACAAATGCTAATAAGCTACAGGACAAATTCTAGAGAAAGAAGATAAAAAAGCAGGCAGTGGAATACAGTGTCATAAAAACGTGGAAAGGCAGATACAGTATACACATATACATTTCTGTTATTTGGTTCTGAAAAAAAAAAAAAAAACAAAGGGTGAAGGGCAAGACACAGTAATCAGTCCCGTTCCCATCCACCCATTAGTCAATTAATTACACCACTGTGTTTACATTGTTATGAAAGAGGCAAACCTAGTTCACCCAAACTTGGCACATGGAAATACTCAATGTTGATGTTCTTCACTAGTCACACCAAGTCTTCAAATTCCAAAATACTATTCGGCAGTAGTTTCAAGGTTCTGTTCCTTCACTACTACCCTGCCCCCCAAACCCTCTTTGCTAAACAAAAATGGCAATTTGGCATAATTCAGTTCTTAGGTGTAATTACTACAATTTCAGTCAGTTTACTAAGCACGAGGACTATGCTTCAACACATAATCCCCACCTGCCTTTCAGTAGTATATTTTCATCATCTTTCCCCAACATGCTTATTCCTTAAAACGAAACAACCATTCCTACAGTTGACATTCACTTTTACATCCCAATGTGTTTGAAATATTAAAAAAAACATGGAGTCATCTTCTCATAATGCCCTTATTAAGATTACAAAGATTACAAAAGAATCCACAAGTATTACGGCACTGTGTGAGACTTAATTGTCATGATCCAAGGGAAGAACAAGACTGCAGTTCTGTGCAAAGTTGTGGAAATGGCCTCAGTTCCATGGGAAATGGTATTCCACAATAGACTTCACTAGAAGGATAATCGAAACCTTTTACTTTAACACTGAAAGCATAATTCAACACATTCTCAAAATTCAAGTTTCAAGATTTGGAGAGATGCTAGCATTCTGTTACATAATTAACTAGAAAATACTTAAACAGAATTTCAGGAAGACCAGAAGAAGAAAGGAAACATAAGTTTTTGTTAATTCCTGCTGAAGGCAACTTCAAGTCATTTCTTAGAAAGTTAACTAAATCTTAGCAGCTAAAATATCTTTAAATGTATGGAATAAAGAAAAGCACATCCATTCTTGACATTTTGGTGAATAAACTAACAGCTTTATTAATGAAGGCAAACATCAGATAATTGTATGAATATTATATATAAAAAAAGAAATCCAAACTAACAGCATTGTATTTCAAAAGTACTGTACTTCTGTTTCTTTTAAAGAGACTTGTCATCTGTTTTATAAAACAAACAAAACGGGTACTCTTCTAAAAAATTCTGGAAAAATGAAATGAGTCAATTTCAAGCCAATGAACTGAATACATCTTTCTTTAAATGCAGACTATTGCTAAGAAGCAAATAAAGTCAAGCATTGGAAAGAAGATGTATGACAAATTCATGAAAGTCAGAAAAAAGGGATGTAGTGAGATTACTGCTAATCATTCCCCTCATATTGAAAAGACCATTCAAAATTGGTCTTTCATTTAAATACAAAATAACTGTAAAGAGAGGGGAATTTGAAACCATATCCATCTGAAATCCTTCATGATGCTTTTGTAATAACTCTGATTCTCTTACCAAAAAAGTCAAAGTTAAAGATTTAAGAAGTGGAAGGGAATGAAGACAATTAGTTTTAAATGTACAAGTAAGGCACAATATAAAGCCACATCATAATCTGTCATGAAGGATATAGGAAAGGATAAGAATCATACATGGTACAGTAGAACAAGCAATCATATTGACTGAAAAAGTGTGGCACCCAATTCAAAACTCAGACAAGATCTTAACAAGATTGGACAGCATGCTTTCATATGGAAACAAACTCTATAAAGAATCCAGTGTATCTGAAACCAGGAAGAAAGTTTTTTGTTTGCTTTTAAATCATAGTTGTACTAGAGTCAAAGTTTATAATTGCTTTTGGAACAATGGGTTTATTTGAGGTGAATTCACAATGCCTTCACTTAAAGTAAGATTCTGGACTTCATTATGTGCTACCTGTATACCATGTATGAGCACAGAAAACCTTTAGAGAATTCTCTAATGATCTTCACCCAAAAATACATGCCACAATTTTCAAAAACAGAACATGTACAATTGTTGGGGTTTTTATGTTACCCTTATAAGATTGGTTTGTGTGATACACTAAACATATATATTTTAATGACAATAGAGGAAGCAGATTATTACTGGCATTGAAGTACAACCATTTCTAGACGGTTTTAAATGCCACAGAGTCCCCTGGTTAAAATGTAAAGCTGCACAGCTTGCCTATGTCATCTTTATGATAAAGTTAAAACAGCAAAAGGATTTAACTTTTACTCTACATTTTACTGCCAGGTTTTTATTTAGATCAAGTATCGCTGCAGCATTCTGACCAGCCCAGATTTAGCAGCAAATGGCAGGAATCATATAAAATGCAATTTTTTTTTAACAAAGTGCTTTTCTAAGATATACATACATATATAAATAGATACAAAATAAAGTGTCAACATTAAAAAGCTCAACTATTTAAAAGCTTTTAACTATTTAACTTAAGTAGTACATATAAAACACTGAAATGCGAGGATATGGAATCTACTAAACAGATTCAAAGTCTTGGTTTCTTTTTTGTTTTGTTTTTTTGTTTTTTTTTTTTGAAATGCAAGACCAAAAAATCATACTCTGTTTTGCAGACAGGAAAAAAGTATCAAAAACCAGAATTCCAAACAGAGCAGCTAGAAAGGGGCAATTTTATAAACCTCATCAGCTGAATCTCTATCATGAAGTGATTTTCACCTGATTGCAAAACTGCCATATTTTGGAACACATTTCAATTTAACAGATATACTCTCTTGTCAAGACTTCATATACTTTCAAGTTACAAACCTGTGCTCTGCCTTCTCCCATCTAAAAATGGAAAAACTTTAAACAATGAACTTACATTCTATTAAACATTCTATTAAACCATTATATATGAGCTTATCATCTGTTTAGTGTAAATGCACTAATCAGGTACATTTCCACAAAGCACTAGGAAAATCTTGTGCATCACAGTTCAGCTAAGGTGTTAAGACAATCCTTCTTGGAGTTTCTTTTTCATGATGTCAAAGAAGCATGTAAGCCACATTGTTCAGTTGTTGCTGTGTGTTTTAGTATCAAACCTTCATAAGCTATAGATTCATATTCTACAGCTTAAAATAGGGGAGAAAGAAAGGAAAGGAAAAGGAAACACACTATATGGACAAAATATAATTAAAAAATAAATTCTCTAAGGGCAAGTTGGAGAAATAGATACTTTCCCAGCAGCTATGTCTGAAATTTTGGGGTTTTTTTTTTTTTTTTTTTTTCCCTTGCTAGATAGGGTTGTTGTTGTTTTTTAAGTGTAGCTTTTAAGCCACCAGTTTTCAGAGTTCAAAAAACAAGATTTGAGGGTAAAACAGTGAGACAGGATGGAAAGAGTCTGTGGGGAAGGAGGAAGGTTTAGAATGCTGCCTTGACATAAGAAATTTCTCATCAAGAGGTAAAGCTTTAACACAGTTAATGAAGCTGTCTTATGTGAGCAAAAAAGAGCACCTAAAAACTAAATGTGCTAATATTTCTCAATTCTAGAAACTATAGAAGTCACATGTAAGTCTGAAGAAGCTAGTTTGAAAATACCTGTACAAAAATATAAAAATCTATAAATTTTTTGTTTTGTTTTAAGCTTGTGTTGATCTTTGAAAATATTACATGCACAATAATACATCAATTGGAAAAGTGGCAACTAAAGAATTAGATATAGTTTTAGCTTTTTTTCTTTCTTTACATATATATATACATAATACAATAAAAATAATCTGTATTTTGGTTTGGTGGAAGTATACTACAATAAGCTAAATAAACTTTTTAATTTTCAAAGTCAAAAATTATTTTACTAATAGCTTACTAAAATGAAATATATTAAAATTTCCTACAATAAGTGCAGAAATAAAAAGATTTACAGACACCTAAATGGCCACCAACTTATCTACTATGGAAGCGAACTAGAGGAACAGCAAAATAATATTTGTATGTATGGATGCTCCTTCTGTAGATAATTGGACCCAAACAGAAATAAAATTCACAGTTCAGTAAGATCCCTAACCCTGACCTTTTAATTTTTTCTTTTTTTTTCCTTTTTTTTTTCATACATTCATACAGTATCATGTAAGCTGTGCAAAACTTTACTTAGACTGGCAGTTTGCCATATCAGTTGCATTTGTCTTTGGTACAAAAAATAAAACAATCGCAATAATGTGCAAGTATTTGTCATCTTCCGGTCAAGTACCGAAATTGAGTTTTCTAGAGCCATCTTTTTTTTTTGTTTGTTTTTTTTGTTGTGTTTTTTTATACAATACACAGACTCTGTGGCATATATCTACATTTCAACATAGTCCTATATACATTCAAAAAATCTGAAAAAGAGTTGGAACAAAAAACCATTTAAACCCCATAATTTTTTCCATCTATATATCTTGTTTTTCCTCATTAGGGTTTTTCATCATACAAAATATAACCAGTTTTGTAGTTTCCCCAAAATACAAGGCACAAAGAATATGCTTTTTTTTTTTCTTACTTGCACAGACAGTGATGATATATATATATATATTTATATCAATATATATATTGAACTCTGAAATGAACGTCTAACCTGGCACACAGGCATGGGTGTGCCATGTACAAGTGAGAATAGTGGAAAATTAGAACATAAAGCAATAATTCTAAAAACAACCTAAACTCTTTTAAAAAAAATGCTTCCTCAATTTTTTGTGTGTGGTTCAGAGCATAAACCTTCCACAATATTTGGCATTTACTATTATCTTCACCTTTCTAAAATGTTTTACTTCAACAGATTTTTGCAATCTGTACCTAAAACATTTACTTAAACATATGGGAGTTTCAATTCTGATGCCAATAGCAGTTTTAACCATGGTTTATGCTCTGAAAATGCAATAATCAAGTATTTTGGATCATGCTTCACTTATGCTACTTAGTTCTTAAAACAATGTAACCTAATTGTAAATGTTTACATAATGCTAAACTGACATGCAAAACAGAATGAAAATTTACAATGAAGGACGTGACAAACACAGACATTTCTGACCAGTGGTCCGATGAGGCTGATTACACTTTTGATGTTGGTATCCTTAGTCCTACAAGGCCTCCAGTGGGATTTCCTTCTGCAGTCTTCTCTAACACTTGGTTAACAAATTCAGATGTTTGCCCAGCAACCGGGAGACCTGAAGAGAAGAGAAAAAGGGCACATTTAGACACAATAATGGAGAGGGCTTGAATGGAAGGTAAGTAATAGGAAACATCTGAGAGTCAGGGGTGACCCTTAAGCTTGGTTCTGGTCCCAAATAAGTGCTCTGCTACTTGCTACTGAAGCCTCAAAAATAATTTTGCCCACCACATTGGAACCAGCAATCTTAAGAATAACCATTTTAAAGTCATTCAATATTTTCAAGTGGGGACAGATGACAAGAAATAACAGTCCAAATAATAGTCGAAACCTATACCCAATGCCTGCTGACAGGCATTTCCCTAAACCTACTGAACATGTTTTTTCCTGGTTCTCTCAGCCAGTTTCTCCCAACTGCTCCAAACTCACATGTCCCCAGCCCATCCAATTGATAAAATTTCTCTGAAAGATTTTAGTCATTTTAATAATTACTGGTTCAAGTTTATGCTCCTTTTTCTTCATTTTCAAGAAAAGAAAATAAGTAAGAAAAGTTAGAAGGAAAGAAAAAGAAAAGTTGGGAGGTAGCTGAAGTATGTTGATTTTCTCATCTTCTATAGCTGAGGACAAGAGATTTAAAATTGACAAATCAAATAACAGCAGTATATTTGAAAGACATTAAGAAAAATAATAAAAGGTTAAAAGGAGGTGGAAGTAGAAATACTTCCGTCATTTTTTTCAGTCATTACTCATAGAAAGAAGTCAAAAGATACTGTAAATATTGGGGGGGCGGATGTGGCTCAAATGGTTGGGCGTCCGATCCCCGGGACCTCCCGGTAAAAAAAAAAAAAAAAAAGATACTGTAAATATAGAGTACTGATACCACCTTAACCACATGATCAAATTTAGCATGGCCAATAATGGGACAAACTGATTTTTATGAGCCTCTGAGGTGATGAAATGGGAAGGATAGATTATCTATGAGGTATTCGTGCCAAAAAAATATTTAACTGCATCTAATCATGAAGAAACAGACAAATCCAGATGTTGGGACATTCTGCAAGATCAACTACCTGGACTTCATGAAAGGAAAACAAAGGCTGGGAGACTGATAAAAGTTAGGAGACAAAAGGGACATAACAAAAAGCAATGCATGATCCTTGATTGGATCAAAAACCAACAAAAAGGCTATGAAAGTACATTATTGAGATGTCTGGAAATTTAAGTATGGATTCCATATTGGATATTCTATCACTGTTGAAGTACTTGGGTGTGATACTGGTGTTGTGGTTATATAAGATAATGTAAAATCTGACAAATTGCCATAGAAGAAACAAAATTTTCAAAGAGTTAATCACCAAAATCAAACAAACAAAAACCACCAAAAGCCTACACAAGGCCAGAGTTTCAGAGTATTCTACCAAACCCTTAGGAAAAAGAAGTCCCAACATATTTAAAGTGCTCCGGGGGGGATTTCTGGGAAGATGCAGTGTGGTAGCATAGATTTTCAAGCTCCTCAAATCTCCATATGAAAACAGAGCAACTAAATAGCAAAACCATAAAGCCATGGGAAAACATATACAAGTGACAAGGTATCCCCACAAATCCCCAAATCCAACAGGGTAGGAACAAACTACCAAAAGCCATAAAAACTGCATGGTATCAGCATGATCATGTTGGCATTTGTGTGAGAGGAGCCAGAAGAAAGCAGTGGACCTGAGGACAAAAGAAGTCTAACATAGCCGATAGGTAATGCACTAGAAAACACAACAGGCCAACTTGAAAGCTGGAGCTGAAGCTAGGAGAGATTTTGTCTATTCCAATAGTGAGTAAAGGTGAGTCCAAGGGACCCAGAGCAAGATGTGAAGGTTGAAGCAGTCTAGTCCCTGTGAACTCAGAAAACTGACCAGCCAGGGCTAGTCAAGGGCTAGCAGGACAAGGGCTGGCAATGATAAGAAACTTCTGGAGTTGGAATAAAAATTGAGTAAGATGAGGACAACAGACATGAAAGAGAAGGTGGAGATACAATGAGGGGAGGGAAACAGAGCAAGAAATCTCAGAAAGCTACCATATTTTTTTTTTCTTTTTTAAAGCAGTTTTATTGAGATACATTCACATACCATACAATCTATCCAAAGTGTACAATGACTTTTAGTATAATCACAGTGTTGTGCATTCATCACAAAAAATTTTAGAACAATTCCATTATTCCAAAAAGAAAAACTCCATACCCCTTAGCAGTCACCTCTCAGTCTCTCTATCCTTCCCCAGCCCTACATAACAACTAATCTATCTTTATAAATTGATTTTTATTTACATTTTATATAAATGGAATCATACAATATGTAGTACTTTGTGTCTGGTTTCCTTCATTTAGCATAAAGTTGTGGTTTTTTTTTTTTTTTTTGCCTATGTTAACATTTTGTAACATTAGCATACATTTGTTCAGTTTCAAAAAAAAACAGTCTTATATATGCAATATTATCCATATTCATATTTCGCATGAAGTTTTACTATACTATGCAGCCCCATATTACATTTTTAGCTTTCCTTCTAATAATATACATGATTTTAGACTTTCCCTCTCAACCACTCTCATACCCATATAATAGCAGTGCTAGTTACAAACACTATGTTTTTTTTTGTTCGTTTGTTTTTTACTTTTTTACAAACACTATGTTTTGCTTTCACCTTTTCTATTCATTTCCAAAGATTAACAAACAACCTTTTTACCATTTCTGCACAGGTTGACCCTCAGCAGAAAGCTACCATATTTTTTTTAAAACATTAACTGAAGACAGGAGATTCAGTGAAGTTGAAAGTTGTTCCAAATCAAACCTTTTAAAAGTTTAGAAAAACTAATTTCACATAAAAATGAGCAACAGAAAAGTATCATGGTCAAAATCCCACAAACAGTTATTCTACGAAAAAGGAAAAAAAGAACATTCCTATCAACAATGAAAGCATGCCTGAAAGAGATGACCACAAAACAGATGAAAACCATAGCCTATTCCCCCCCCCCACCGGGAGGTCCTGGGGATCGAACCAAGGTCCCTCCATATGGGAGACGGACGCCCAAACATTTGAGCTACATCTGCCCCCCCATAGCCTATTTTTAAATGAGCTAAAAGCCATTAAGAAAATGATACAAGACATAAAAGAACAGCATAAATCAGAAATAGAAAAACTCAGAAATAAGGTGACAGAATCCAGGAAAAAATAGAAATAAAAATGATTCATGAAATTAAGACAAAAGTAAAAGAAACACAAGAGCAGCAAACACAGCACATAATGCTTGAAGAGAAAGAAAAGGTGAAGATGAGAAAGAATTTTAAAATAAAAAAGAAATGAAGATAAAACAAAAAAAGATTTAAAAAAAAGAAAAAGAAACGAAGCAGTAAAAGGGATTTGAGAAAAAGCAAAAAATACTGAAGATAGGCAAAGAAGATCCAGCCCACAGTGAGTAAGAGTACCTGAAGAAGACAACCAAAGCAAGGGAACAGGTCAAATACTAAAAACCGTACTTCAAGAAAATATTCCTAAAATAAAAAGATTTGAAACTACATATTGAAAGAGCACAGTGCATACATGAATTCATCAACCTAAAATGACCGACTCCAAGACACAGTGTACTAAAATTACTGGGATTTAAAGAAAAAGAAAAAAATCCTTTGGCACACCTAGACAAAAATAGTAAATGACATGTAAGGAAAAAATTAGGCAATTATTACTTCTTCAAAAGCAACACTTTATGTCTGAAGAAAATGGAGAAACATTCAAAACACCCAAGGAAAGAAAATGAATCAACAATTTGATATCTGGTAAAACTGGCTTTCAGGTGTAAAGGCATACATAAAGTTACAAACATATAAGACCTTTATATTAAATAGGAAAAAGGTACACCTAATGCAAATTATGGGCTATAGTTAACAGTAATAACTTAATATTCATTCGTCAATTGTAACAAAGGTTCCACAATAATGCAAAGTGTCAACAAGAGGGGGATATATGAGAACATTGTATTTTTTACATGACTTTTCTGTAAACCTACAACTTCTCTCATAAAAAAAATTACAAAAAATTACAATAATTTATAAAAAACCTTGCTAAGTGAAAGAAACCAGGGGAAAAAAGGAAAAAAAGAATTTTCTTCTTGTAATATTAAATGCCCCACTCCACCAAACAAAAGAAGACTGAAAATGCATTTAAAGAACAAGAAATGACAGGCATGCTTTGAAGAAATACATAAAACATTAAAATAGCATCAATCCATTTGAAGGAAAAGTCAAGCAAACTGGTCACCACTACTCCCTGTTTTATTTAATGTTTGAGTACTGCATTACTCTACATAGAAGTAGGAAGTAAGTAGCTATTTAGGGAAATAGGGATATTTAGGATCTATTCTTTACCTAAGGATTATTTTCCAGTATAAATATTGCTCAACATTTGACCTTATATTTTGTTATTTTAATTTTTGTGTGCAAATATACTGTTCTTAGTTTTGTTTCATTTATTTTGCACTTGATTTTATATGAATTTACAACTTGACTTTTTAATAAAGTAATTCTGCAGCTTGACATAATAATTGAATATTTCATTCTTTTTATTACTCTAACTTACCCCATTACTATTTATAAACCATTTTCCCAAGCTTAGCAAAAAGAATTTATTAGATGTGTGCCCCAAAGACTTGAATCTTTGGGCTGTCCATGTGCCAGCTGGGCCCTGAGCCTCAGCAGAGTTGCAACACCTATTCTCCAGTTCATTGGAACCCCCCCCAGGACAACTAACAAGGAAGTGAGGATGGACAACCATAATACCAAGGAACCGAGAGTGTCTACAACTGCAAGCAAAAGAGTGCCATCAATCAGATGTATGGGATCTAAGCCCCCTCTCAATTAGAGGTGGAGTGGGGGCATCACCATCCCAGAATCCTCAAGACTGGGGAATAAAATATGGACTAGTGGACTTACTGGTATTCTACTAGAGATTTATTGTGATTCTAGCAATGAAAGAAATTATATCATTGAAGAAATTATATCATTGATGTGGAGACAGTGGCCATTGGAGGTGCTAAAGGTAGGGAGAGGGAAAAAGAGGTGTAATATGGGGGCACTTTCGAGACTTGGAATTGTCCTGAATGACAGTGCAACGACAGATACAGGCCATTATATATCCTGCCATAGCCTACAGAACTGAGCAGAAGAGGGTGTAAACTACAATGTAAACTATAATCCATCCTTAGTGGCAATGCTCCAAAATGTGTTCATCAATTGCAATGAATGTACCACACTAATGAAAGAAGTTGTTAATGTGGGGAAAAGTGGGAGGTGTGGGTAGTGGGGCATATAGGAATCCCTTATATTTTTTTATGTAACATTTTATGTAATCTAAGTAGTATCTTTTAGAAAAAATAAAAAATAAATTAAAAAATATAATAAAGTGAGTCTTGAGGTTCCAGGGGGAAAAAAGAATTTATTAGAAACTATTGATAAGCAATAATCACTGAAATGTCATTTTGCTTGGAACATTCTCATTTAATCCACGCAATTATTCACATTTTATAGATAAGTAATATGAGGGTGTAGGGAGTAAAGCCACTTTCCTAAAGTCCTCATGTGGTAAGTGGCAGAGCCAGGACTTGAATTTAGAACTGATTTCAAATACTCTGATCTCAACCACTATGCTAAACAACTCTTTATTTTAAAAAGTAATAATTTCTGGACATGACCTGTGGCATTGCTAGAAACCACTAGTTTTTTTGGTTAAAAAAAAAAAAAGGAAATGAGGCATGAAGAACCTAAAGTCTCTTAAAGAAAATGTTTGAAGAAAGAAAAGAAATGGTCAAAGTATCAAATGCTATATGAAATGTCAAGAAAAATAAGTTTTCAGATAATTCTACTGGATGAAGCAATTATTGGGCCACTTGTGAACTATACAGTTCAAAAACTATACAGATATGAATGCCAGATGGTAGGGGGTTAAGTGGAGATACTGCAGTTTAGTGCAAGCACTGGAACTAGGAGAGCTTAGCTTTATTCTTAGTTCTGCCACTTAACTGGCTGTGTGACTTAGGGCAAGTTACTTAATATCTTGCTGTGCTTCCAATTCCCCATTTATAAAACCAGATAATATAATAATACCTTTTTCAAAGAATTATGGAAAAGACCCAAAATACCTTAGCATACAGGTAAATATAAAATATATTAAGTACTCAGTTAATGTTAGTTGTTTATCCTTTCCGTATTTTATACCTAAGGAATCCTAAATCTCTCTTTCATACCTTCTCCTTTAGTCTTCAAACTTAAAGACTAATAGTTAAATTTCATGAAATAGTTGGGTCAAAATCTACATGCACTGTTAATTTTAATGATTCCAAAGTGCCTTTCAAAAACACTATTATATCTTACACACAACACTGTCAAAAGAAACCTGTAAGTAATTTCATAGACCATGAGAAATGTGCTCTGTGCCCAGATGCATTCAATGTGTACTCATATTCAATTAAAGAAAACACAATCATTTTGATAACTATGAAAAGTATGACTGTTTAAACAGAAACTTTTCTTCCCCATCCCACTCAATCTCACCATCTTCATTTCTTCATAGCACTTGTCACAATTTGTTATTTTTGTTTTTCTGTTTATTCTTTGTCTTCCTTTTTTATACTACAAGCTTCATAAGGGTAGGGACCCAGTCTGTGTTATTCATCCCTGTATTCCCAATACCTGGCACACTGTAGGCACTGGGAAAATTTTATGGAATGAATCAATTTATAGTAAATAGAAGTCAGAAAAACTCTCTTAACAGAAATGTAAAAATAATCCAAGATATTTACAATAAAAAAGAGAAAGAAATATGAAACAAAACAGTGTAAGTTAAAGTTTTTGTTCCTCTAAAATCCAGTTGTAAATAGCTAGTTAATGATTGAAAAGTAGGATCTGATTCTTCTAAGTGACCTACTCAGTATTTAATCGGGATTCTGGGGGAAAATGAATAGGAAAAAATTCTCAGGTAACTGAAGGTTACCATTCTACACAAGGCGTATGTTAGAAACAATTTTCTAATCCTAGAATAAATACTGTTAAACAAAGAATATACAATATAGCTGAACCAACTTTATGACATGGCAGGATTGTATTATGCCGTAATAGCTTTGAGATGCTACTGATTTGTAAGGTGATTTGTTCCTATGGCAATTAAGCTCTGGAGATCTAGGGTCTATAGGTCTCTACCCTCCCTGTCAGCTACTGCTCTGCCTGGCTTCAGGATGCCTGCCTCTCTGATCCTTCCCATTTTATATAATCTATTCAGGAAAGAGAAACCAGATAATCAAGTTTACTGGATTTCTGTAAAATGTATTGCTGAGTAGGGAAGCGGCTGTGGCTCAATCAGTAGGGCTCCCGTTTACCATATGGGAGGCCCCGGGTTCGGTTCCTGGGGCCTCCTGGTGAGGGCAAGCCCGCCCGCACGGCGTGGTTGGCTGACCCAGCGAGCACGGGCGGCAAGGGGGGTATAAATGAATGAATAAATAAAATCTTAAAAAAAAAAAAAAAAATGTATTACTGAGTTAAATAAGTAAGAACCTCCACTAAAGTGTAAACAGAAGGCTAGACAGATCAAAGATCTTTTTTCCCCCAAGGAAGTTTGAAGTTGCTAAAAGTGTATCTTTCCTAAGTGTTAAGAGCTAAACAGTTCAATGATGAAAGCCAAATAAACTGTGGTAACTATCAGTACATGTTTATGAACACTAAATTAAAAAAAAAACCTACTCTCAAAGGAGAATAACTACAATGAAAGCACTTGAATTTTTCCTTACACTAAAAGAACTTTTACTATCCCTAGTAAACTATACATTATTTGTGATTAATTTATCCAATATTCTTCTTACCAAGAGTATCTTTAATGAGAATTTCAAGCTTCTGCCCCATGTTGGGTCCTCTCTCTTCTCTTGGATTCTGTACTCGGTTTACAATTTCTTGCTTGATGGAGTTGATTACAAACAATAAATTATCTGCAAAACAGAACAAGATAGTTGGAATGTGTCACTAACATGGCAGAATTTTGTATTAGGCAACAAAAGCTGCTCAATTAAAAAATGGAGAATGTATAAGAAAATATTAAGCAGTTATGGTTACAAGTTATCCTATCTAAAGAGACTAATTTCAAATGATGTGCCACTCTGATGACACATTGCAGACATGTATTAATGTCTACTATCCTGTAAGCAAAAAATTGCCTTGTCTTCATAGTTTTATGAGTTATGATAGTACATGGTACATCGAATTTTTTTTCATTAAAAAATTTATTGAAGTATATCATTCATACATGAACATACATAAAAGTATAAATGAATTTTAAGAGCTTAGTAAATGTTTATTAAATAAATAAAACAATATCTTTGAAAGACAAAAGCTTTAAAAACAAATTTCCCCATTTCATACCCATTAGAACAGCTGCTATTAAACAAAAAAAAAAAAAAAAAAAGGAAAATTACAAGTGTTGAGGAGGATGTGGAGAAATACATACTGCTGGTGGCAATGTAAAATACTACATCCGCTGTGGAAGACAATTTGGAAGTTCCTTGGAAAGTTAAGTATAGAATTATACTATGTGATCCAGCAATCCCACCACTAGAAATAAACCCCAAAGAACCGAAAGCTGGGACTCAAACAGATATTTGCACTGTTTATAGTAGCATTAGTCACAATTGCCAAAAGATGGAAACAACCCAAGTGTCCATCAACCGATGAATGGATAAACAAAATGTAGTATATACATACAATGGAATATTATTCAGCAGTAAAAAGGAATGAAGTTCTGATACACGTGACAACATGGATGAATCTTGAAGACATCATGTCAAGCGAAATAAGCCGGACATAGAAGGACAAGTATTGTATGACTTCACTGATATGAAATAATTAGATTAAGCAAACTCACAGAGTCAGAATCTAGAATATAGAGTAACAGGGAACAGGGTAGGGATAGGGAATGGGAAGTTAAGGCTTAAAACGTTTAGGGTCCCTATTTGGAACAATGGAAATGTTAGTAATGGATGCTAGTGATGGTGTAGCACAACATTGTGAACATAATAGCACTGAAATATATATCTGAATATGGTTAAAAGGGAAAATGTTAGGTTATATACATGGTAACAGAATTTAAAAAATTTTAAAATCCATGGAACTGCATTACACAGTGAACTCTAAAGTTAAACCATGGACTATAGTTAATAGTACAATTATAAAAATGTGCTTTCATCAATTGTAACAAATGTTCCACACCAATGCAAGGTGTTAGTAATAGGGTGGTATATGAGAATACTATATTTCATGTACGAGTGTTCTGTAAACCCACAACTTCTCTAATAAAGAAAAAAAAAATTTTCCTCACCTTGAGAAGATTAAAAAAAAGAGCAAAGTTAACCCAAAGTAAATAGAAGAAGGGAAATAAAAAAGCTAAGAGCAGAAAGCAATGAAACAGAAAATAAACATATAATAGAGAAATTTAACAAAGCTAAAAGCTGGTTCTTTGAAAAGATCAACAAAATCGACAAACCCCCAGTTAGGCTGATCCTGAAAAACAAGAGATAACACCAATCACCTATATATGAAATGAAAAAGGGACTATGACTTCAAAATCTACAACCATTAAAAGGATAATAATAAAATACTATGCTGCTATGCCAACAAATTTAACAACTGAATGAAATGAACAAATTTCTTGACAATGCATCTTAAAATAGACAAAAGAAGAAACAGAAAATCTGAATACCCTATCTCTAGTAAAGGAATTGCATTTATTAAAAATCTTCCCCAAAGATTTTTTCAATGGCCAAGTCTATCAAATACTCAAGGAAGGAAGAAAATCTTGTCAAGCTTTCATTAAAAAAAAAGAGAAAAAAGGATTGTGTTTGAATTCATAATATAAGGCCAGTATAGCTCTTAATACCAAAAGCTGACAAAGACATTACAAAAAAAGAAAATCACAGACCAATATCCCTCTTAAATATAGACACAAAAATCTTTAACAAAACGTAAGCATCAGAATCCAACTTAAAATACTAGAATAGACTCCAACAAAATAATAGCAATTGACTCCAATATAAAAAGGAAAATATATATCATAACCAAGTAGAGTCTCTCTGAGAAATGCAAGGTTGGGTTAACACTCAAAAATCAATTAACGTGGGAAGTGGATGTGGCTCAAGCAATTGGGCTCCCGCCTACCACATGGGAAGCCCATGGTTTGGTTCCAGGTGCCTCCTAAAGAAGACAGCGAGCTGGCGTGACAGGCAGGTGCAGCAAACTGGCACAACAAGATGACGCAACAGGGAAGCGGCTGTGGCTCGATCAGTGGGGCTCCCGTTTACCATGTGGGAGGCCCCGGGTTCGGTTCCCGGGGCCTCCTGGTGAGGGCGGGCCCGCCCGCGCGGCGTGGTTGGCTGACCCAGCGAGCACGAGCAGCAGGGGGGGGATAAATGAATAAATAAATAAAATCTTAAAAAAAAAAAAAAAAAAAAAGATGACGCAACAAGAGACAGGAGGAAAAACATAATGAGAAAAACAACAAAGCAGGGAGCAGAGGTTCCCGGTGCCTTCTAAAGAGAATGAGCAGAACAGCAACCTGACACTTCAGGCAGGCGCAGCGAGCTGACTCAAAATTAACGTGTCAATCTTGATCCTAAAGAGGATGAGCAGAACTGCAAGCTTGATGCAACAAGAGACACAAGAGGAAAAAACATAATGAGATACACAACAAAGCAGGGAATGGAGGTGGCTTAAGCGATTAAGTCACCAGATCCGGTTCCCGGTGACTACAAAACAAAGAAGACAAACAGACACAGCAAGTGCAAACAACGAGGGGGTGGGAAAAGATAAATAAAATAAATCTTAAAAAAAAAAAAAAACAATTAATTTAACTCACCATAATAACAGGTATGTGATATATTAATGGAATAAAGAAGAAATACAACATTATTGTTTCAACAGATATAAAAAAGGGGAGAGGACTGACAATATTCAATACCCATTCATGATAAAAACTTTCAGCAAACTAAGAACAGAAGACAACTTCCTCAAAATGATAAAAAGCATCTACAAAACAAAATCTATAGCCAACATCATATTTAAAGGTGAAAGACTGAATTAGTTCCTCCTGAGATGAAGAAGTAAAACCATTCCTATCTGTAGATAATGACTGATTCAATAGAAAACCCCAGGGAATCTATAAAACTACTACTAGAACAAATAAGTAAATTTAGAAAGGTCACAGGATGCAAGAGTAATACACCAACATCCATTTTTATAAACTCATAGCAACCAACTGGAAAACAAAATTTCAAAAACAATTGCATTTATACTAGCAGCACCAAAAAATATAAAATATCTAGGAATAAATCTAACAAGAAATGTTAAATAGTCTACATTGAAAGCTAACATGATAGAAATTTTAAAAGACATCACTAGAAGGATGTCTTTTTACATTTAAACCTAAATGTAAAGCCTAAAACTATAAAAAAAAAATTCTAGGAGAAAACATACAAGAAAATATTTGTAACTTTAGCGTTGGCAAAGGTTTATTATAACACAAATATCATGAAACATAAAAGGGAAAAAAATGTCAAACTGAACTTCATCAAAATTAAAAAAAACTTTTGCTCTTTGAAAAATGCCAATGACAAAAATTGGCAAACACGCCAGACTGGGATAAATATTTATAATACAAAAAACTTGTATCCCAAAAAACTAAAGAATTCTTACAATTCAATAGGAAGTAAAACTGATTTTTTTTTTAAAAAAAGGCAAAATATTTGAACAGATATTTCACAAAAGAAAATACATGAATAACCAATAAAGCCCAGGAAAGGTGCTCAATGTCATTAATCAGAAAAATGCAAATTAAGACCACAATGAAATACCACCACACACCCGTTATATTGACTAAAACTCAGAAGACTGGCCCAAGTGTTGGCAAGGATGTGGAACTAGAACACTCCTATACTTAAAGTTTTGAGAATGTAAAATGGTACAGCCACTTTGGAAAAACAGTTTGGGAGTTTTTATAAAGCTAAACATACATCTATCCCAGGATCTAGCCATTCTATTCCTAGATATTTACCCAAGAGAAATGAAAATATATGTCCACCCAAAGACTTGTACATGAATATTAATACCAGCTTTGTTACAGCCAAAAACTAGAAACAATCCAAATATCTATCAACAGATGAGTGGATAAACATACTGTAATATATGCATACAATGGACTATTCAGTCACAAAAGGATCTGATCTAACTATTGCTACAGGTAACTACATGAATGAGTCTTAATTATGGTAAGTGAAAGTAGCCATGCAGCCATATTGTATGATCCATTTACATGAAAATTCTATAAAATGCAACCTAATCCAAAGTGACAGAAAATTCATTGTGGCTATCTAGATAGGAGTAGAGGGAGGAATGGCTTTCAAAGGGGCATGAGGAAAACTTTTGGGGGTGAGGGAAATGTTCCTTATCTTAACTGGTTTCACATGTGTACACATATATTCAAACTGACCAAATTATATACTTTAAATATGTAGAATTATTACACTTCAATTATACCTCAATAAACTCCAGCGCAACACGCATTTCCAATTTCAACACACAGGATTTCTATGGTCTGAAATAAATCTCTGCCTCCTCAGTGCTTTGAAACCAGTGACTTGTTATTTCTCATCTAATCATACAAAGAAGAAGCCAATCTAGATTGAGGTTGAAGAGGGAAGTGAGAAATAACAGGAGGGGGAGTGGGTGAAAACAGTTTAAAACTACATGTAGGGCCGATATAGACAAAATATGTCATTAAACAAGGAAAGTACAGTTGACTCCCTAAATCACATGAAATAAGAAATTTATGCTTCTTCTCCATGAATAACTGACAGAGAACACTTTACTCAAATACAGACAAGGACATTTACATGCTAGTTGGACTTAAGGAAAACAATGAGGTTCCCCCACCCTCAACCCGTTAAAAGTAAATAAGGTCACGTTTAAAAAGAAAATATGCACATACACATATCAAAATTAAACAAAACAGAGCAGAATAGCTCTTTTCAAATCTTGGCAGTATTCATCTCAGCATTACTTGGGATGGGAGGTGGAGTGTGGAGGAAGGGCTTTCATACTACCATGCTTCCTAATTTAGGAAATGGAGGCCTTTGGCTCTCAGAAATTGAGGCCAAACATTAAAACCATAAACAGGTCCTCCTTGCTCTGGTTCCATGTTCACCCAGGAATCTTCCAATTTTAATTTTCCCATATAGCTTGCTTATGTCAATCAGGGAGAAGATTCAGTCCACCCGAATCAGTTCCATTTCTCATTCTGAGTTTAAAAATCTACATTTCACTCACAAAGCAGTCTCTTGTGAGTTATGGTAGATGGATTCAATAGAATAGGGCAGTCTGGAATAGTGGGATGTGATGTGATGTGATGAGTAGTACTGTTGGTCCCTGACACCAGTCAATGGAACAGTGCTAGTTCACGACTAATTGGACAAGAAATTAAAATTTTAATTTAATTAAAAATTCTTGTGAAGGACAAGAAAGTAAATTTTTCATAAAGTTAAGTTTACTCTATTGTGAGATCATGCCCTTTGCGATTTTTAATGCTCAAATATCCTTCCTTGTATGAAATTACAGTGATGACCGATGATGTTCATTTTAATATCTTCATTTGGCAAAATATAAAGTTGGCAACCCTATGTTCCCAAGTCCAAAAATCTTTATCAAATGTGACTGGTTTGTGAATCACAAATTCTAGAAACACTAGGTTAACAGATAGGTAGTGGATAATAAGTGTTCCACAAAGCAGTAACAGAGTGACTCTCAGATACCTAGGAAGAAGCAAACACACCATTCCCCTGAGAAACCCTGGGGAGAACTTTCAAACTATATTTGGCAAACTATGCAAGAGCATTTCATTGGTTCTGAGATGGCTTCCTAACCAATAGTTGAGACTTCTCTTTTCAGAGACTAGAGAAGAGAAGCTAGTAAGACAGAATTGCGAGAGAAATGACTGGATGAGAAGATCCTCTTCCCCCAGTTGACCAACTGAGAAGAAAATGCTACCTTTTAAAGACAGGCCTCTTCCTACAAAAAAATATCAGAAACTTTAAGTTAGTTCTGGAAACAAGAAAAGTTTAAGGCAGCCACAAAACTCAATTTGAGCTAAGACAATGCATTCAGAAACCCATGTACACCTGGGTCCTTACCAACTCCCCAACTGTTCCCTACCCCAGAATATTTTTACATCACAGAAAGAGACAAGGTATGTATGTGTGTATATGCATGTATGTAAATGCAAAAACATATAACATACAACCACACAGATGTATGTAATCATGGATCAATACTTTAACTGAAACCATACACACAGATGCCTATATGTGTTCCGAAGAAACATAGACCCAGCATGCTCCCAGTGGCCTCCTGCATCTCCTGCAGTGTGGGTCAGCTGTGTTCTAAAATGAAATATGAATGCCCATGACATTGCAATTATTATATATATACTTGCAGAGTTAAGGTCAAAATGCTTCAACAGCAAGAAAGATAATAAGAAAATGGATCTATTTTCATTCTAACAAAGGGACTATTGTTTTATCTAATTAGTTTACCTTGATTAGAGGTCCTGAGTGGCCATTAATAAATGAAGCCATCAGTTCATATGACAAGTTGTAAACTTCCCAGTTGGAAATCCTCTTTTTGCCCCCATGAATGGAAATAGATAATCAAGATAAAGTGGCTGGACAAAGTTTATTGAGTACCTATCTATGTACCAGGCACCATGCTGAACTTCAGAAAACCTCCAGAAACAATTAACAATTGATCATTCTGGCCACTGTACATTGTGCTACTGTTCACACAAATCACAACTTGCCTGACAGCTACACAGCAAAGGGGACTGTTTTAGAGACAAAAGAACAAAGTTATGGACCAAACTTTAGGAACAGTAACAGAGAAAGGGGGAGAGGTAAGGTGGTTCTTATCACAGAAGTTGAAAAACAGAGCTTCCCAGCCACCTAGGTATGTTAAAAGGGTCCCAGGTATGTGAGATAATGATCCCCTCACCTCCTCGGGTGTCCTGCCATGAGCACCTCTTATATTCCAGAGATAGGTTTCTTCACGTGCCATGATGTAAGAGATTGGAAAGCACTGATCTAAACCAATGGCTCCCAAATATGTGTTAGGATAGCTGCATAAGAATAATTTGGAGTGTGTTTAACCTAGGAATCTGTATTTTAACAAGCTCCCCAGATGATTTTAATGAACCATTAAATTTGGAAGGACAGGTTTAAACCGTACACTCAAAGGCTAAAAATATTATTCAAAGGGAAAGAAATTTAAGAAATCAGTCCATAAAACTGGCTAAACCAGCAACACAATTATAAAATATAAGAAAGGGGGTACGGATGTGGTTCAAATGTTTGGGTGTCCGTTTCCCATATGGAGGGACGCAGGTTCGATCCCTGGGACCTCCCGGTAAAAAAAAAAAAAATACATATATACACACACATATACACACACATACATATACATACACACAAAGTAAGAAGTTACTATGGTCACAAGTGGATCAACTATTTAGTGTAGAGATGACATTTGGCTTGGAGAGTCACAGATACAGACACTCATTAAAAGGAGGATATGAATGGATAAGAGAACATTTGGCTTACTGAATGGATGAACAAAAAGTAGACTGGTTGAAAATTGGGGCAGAATGCAGGAAAAGCAGCTAACAAAACCAAAGAAAATGAGTGTGGCCAGCAAAGCAACAGGAGGTTAATTAAATTCTTAAAAGTGTAAGTTTACCATATTCTGTGTTGAGGCCCCATAATTTCACTTTATTAGCTTCATACTGGGCTTTTTTCTTTAATCGACAAGCCCTGTGAAAGGAAGGAGCAATTAGTTCACTTTTTTTTTTTTTTTTTTAAGTTAACATTCAGAATAGTCTCTTCTGCTATCAGACATTTTCTAATAAGTAACCAAAAATCGCAATCATTGCCTACTGATGTTTAGATAAAGGAACTCTGCTACCACAAAACACGTAATACAATAATTTATCCAAGTTGATTTTTTTTAAATTTAGCACACATTCAAAAATAAAGCTATGACCAGTACATATCTATTAGAATGGCTAAAAAAGCAAAAAGAAACAAAAACTGATAATACCAAGTGTCACAGTAGGTGTGGAACAACTGGAACCCTCATATACTGCTGGTGGGAATGTAATATGGTGCATTCAGACACTTTGGGAAATAGTTTGGCAGTTTTTTATGAAATTAAACATATATGTCTGGGTATTTAATCAAGAGAAATGAAAACTTATGTTCACACAAAAACCTGTAAATGAATGCTTATGGTGGCTTTATTCATAGATGCCCCAAACTGTAGCAATCCAAATGTCCCTTAACTGGTAAACTGTAGTACCTCCCTACAAAGGAATACTACCCAGCAATGAAAAGGAATAAACCTACATGCAACAACATGGATGGTTCTCAAATGCATTACGTTAAGTGAAAGAAGCCAGGTTCCAAAGGCTATATGTAGCATGATTCCATCAATAAGCTATTCTGGAAAAGGCAAAACTATAGGGACAAAAAAACCAGATTAGTGGTTGTGAGGGGATAGAGGTGGGGGAGAAGGGTTTAGTTGAAAGAGATATGGGGGCATTTTTTAAGGACATGAAAAATTTCAGTACCTTGTGTTGGGGGTTCATGATTAGATATATTTGTCAAAACTTATATAAATGTATACTAAAAGGGATGAATTTTACTGTATGTAAATTATACCTAAATAAACCTGACCTACTAAAAAATAAGCAAAAATAAAGCTATGATAAAAATTTTCATTGTCATACTACTATATTGCACTTGAATCCATTTACCTCTCTCCACTCAAAAACTTTTTCCATGAAGATTGCTTTCAAAGGAAAAATTATAATACTCTCATTCTAGTATTTATAATTGTATATGTTTCTGAATAAATGGTTTAGCGCCATCTCTTGTATAAAAAGCTCACTTCAAGTCTAACCTTACTTCCTGGACTTTATTCCCATGAGTGAACATTATTACCATTTACCTGGAAGCCAATTTATTTTTTTCCTTCCTTGACCTTGGCCGGGCTGTTAAGGGAAGCTCACTGACTGGAGTCAGATCACTAATCACCTTATTCAGTTTCCGTAGTTCGTTGCCTATCTGAAGTAGTTTTTTAGGATTTGGAGTAAGGTCTTCTACATCAGTTCTCCGTGATTTCTTTACTGCATATTTTCCTATAGAAAGTTTAAAAGGAGTTTAAATGAGATCATTTTACTTAACAAGAGATATATTTTCCACAACCTTACTTTAAACCACTCCCTCCCCACCCCACTTTTCTTTTTCAGAAGGCGCACCATGTTAATCCATCCCAGAAGGGCTGCCTCCTTTCCTTTCTACCTGGTGGCTGTAAGAAATGGGGGCAATAAGGCACAATTCCAGCCTTTCCCAAGCCCTTCTCTACCCTTATGTTTCTAGCCCCAGTGTGACAGATTCTTAATTATTTGCATGGCAGTCTAAGCAACTCAAATCCCAGGATTGGAGTGCAAATTCAACTACATACAAAAATCAGTGTTAAGGTAAAATATACGGTCAGAAGACAGTTTGGAGATTTTTTCCAAACCAAGATGTTTTGATGCTATGAATGAAAAATTGTCAGACATATACATTTTTGTGTTGGACTCAAACATTTAAGAACAAGTAAGGATCACTTTGTTTTAAAGCTCTTTTTCAGTTGCTTTGATAAGTAACATCACAAAAGACTTAAGGAGTCCTGCCCTGTCACTCCAAGCAAAGGCCTGGCTCTGTCCTTTGAACTCCTCCAGTATACCGAACAACTTTCCTAGTACTCATTACATGTTCCCTGGAATTATTTATTGCACCTTTTCATTTCTGGTAAAAAATCGATCTGAAGGTAAAAGTCAGGTCCTTTAATCATAGAGAAACAAAAAAGCACAGAGCTGGGTGCCAGTGAAAAGGGAAAATGAGGCACAGATATACTTCAGATGCAAATCCTTCCTCAAAAATGCTTAGCAAAGGAATTCTGTAGCATGAGTGCTTACTAAACGTTTACTGAGCACCAAACTTACAAATGTCCTCCCATCCCACTTTTATTTTTTTTTTTTCTTTTTAATTTGCCAATTTTATTTATTTATCTCTGAATGTTGTGTTATTTGTGCATGAAAAATATATATGTAGAAGTGGTCATTAAAGTTAGAACAATTAATGTTTATATCCACATTTATACATTACATGTATGTATGTGTAATATCACACACACAAAAAACTGGATCTCTTTGAATAAAATCCCATGCTTTCTTTCTGTTTTTGTGATTATCTGCATAATTTTTTTAAAAATTTATTTGTTTTTTATTGTGGGTAAAAATCAAAATTTTCACAATACATACCAATATTTGTAAAATGATATACAAATATATATGCATATATGTGCATTTGCTTACAAAAATGTTATTTATATATATATAAATATTTTTTAAGAGGTGCTTAGATTACCTAAAATATTACACGGAACCCACTGGGATTCCCATCCCACTTTTAGTAAATACTTTCGATGAATGTAAACACAGCATTTGTGCAGAAGAAATTCTCCACAGCTATTTCTCCTTTCATTTCTTTCCAGCCCCCTCTTCTCCCTACCACTGTGCCTTGATTTCAGTCTTATTTTCATTTAGGTCTGGGGACTGGATGAGAAGGGAGTCCATTCTCCATCTCTCCAACCCTTCTGGTTATAGCAACTGAGACAGGTCAGGAATCAGAGTCTCCTGATCATTTCTTGGATGAGGTAAGTAGAATAAGAAGGGAATAGAAATGGTGTAATTTTTACATATTCCTTCTTCCTGCCAAGGTGATGGCTTTGGACACTGGTAAAAGCTATTCGTAAGTGATGAGCAGTCATGGCAGACACAGGAGCTCTACTGTTCCCTTCTCTCTCTAGTTTGCTAGAAAGAGTTGAATACCTAGGTACACGAAGTAAGCGTTAAGGTTTAGTATCTCTATTTATGGAATCACATTTTTTTTTTTTTTTACCAGGAGATCCCAGGGATCAAACCCAGGTCCCTCCATATGGGAGACGGATGCCCAACCATTTGAGCCACATCCGTCCACCTTAGTATCTCTATTTAAAATCATCCCCTAAAATGAGTGACACAAAGTATTTGACAGCAAATCCCTCTTACCATGATGTAAGCCATTTTTCTGATACATATTACTTGGCAAGGTATCTCGATTCCATTCAGATGGCCTCAGCATCCTCTCTTGCTGGGACGGTGTAAGTTGTTCACTATATTCCCAGAAGTACCTTCTTTTACCTCTCTTCCGAGAGGATATTGCCGTCATCTCTTTTAAGTCTTCCACAGAATCATTTTCATAGCCTTAAAAAGAAAAGTTCCCTAATTTTTAAACTTCAATAATTTCAATAACCAATCAGGAAGAAACAAAAAGATCTGTTTGTAACTTGATATATTTTCTTTCATCTGAAAACATCATTGTCCTGTCAAAGTAAGAAATCACATCTATGAAATTCTTTTTAATATGGAAATCTCTAACTCATAAAACATTCAGAGATTAATAAACATACATAATTACACAGTTTATACTCCTTGAGTTTACATATAATCCTTAGGTTTCTCTTTGGTTTTTATGAGTTAGTATATAACAATTTTTTGTATCTCCTAGTTCCAAACAAGAATGAGAGAACAATGAAATACAGCTACAGGAATGTCCGAAAGTGCCATTAGAAAAAACGGTACTTAGACACTAGACTATGATTTTTAAATATCTTCCTTATAATATTACAAAACATTCCCAGACAGAGAGCTGTTTGTGTTTCTATGACAGTGTCCTACCAGGCAGAGTTTTATGAGGCAATGGTAGTCTTCTTCCTATCTCCCACCCAATCCCTTTTGGAAAAGTACAAAAAAATGACAGGGTGGCGGATGTGGCTCAAATGGTTGGGCGTCCGTCTGCCATATGGAGGGACCTGGGTTTGATCCCCGGGACTTCCCGGTAAAATAAAAAATATATATAGAAGGCGCATGGGCTGCCAGGCTCTGTGTGCTGGTGAGCCGCCAGGCCCCGGGAGCCACGCAACAAGATGATGACGTAACAGGAGAGAGACGCAGGGGAGAGACAAGACAAGATGTTCCGAAAGCTCCGAAAACCAGGAACCGAGGTGGCGCAGGTGGCAGAACAACTCTCACCTACGTCAGAGGTCTCCAGGATCGAAGACTGGAGGAGGAGGATGGGAGGAGATGGCAGGAAACAGACAAAGAGAATTGCCCAGCGAATGGACACAAAACAGCCAAGGGGGGGGGTTAAAATGGATAAGGTAAATAAATAAACCTTAAAAAAAATTTTAAAAAATAAAATAAAAATGACAGTTCTCACACAGGCTATCAAATAAAAACTTACCTGCCTATTCTAGCTAATATTTTACTGGGAGCAATTGCATTTACTTCACTTTTCAAGGGTATTTTCCTTATTAGGGGAAAGTTTCAGAAAATAGTTAATTCAGATAGGGGGTCGGATGTGGCTCAACTGGTTGGGCATCCGTCTCCCATATGGAGGGACCCGGGTTCACTCCCCGGGACCTCCCGGTAAAAAAAAAAAAAAAAAAAAGAAAATACTTAATTCAGACCCAATATTGCCAGAGTGACCTATAAACCTAAAATGACCACCTTAGATGTGACCCACATCATTAGTGCCAGGTACTTGGGGGTGTGGGGATGGGCCAGGCACAGATGTACACAATCCCAAACCTAAAGTGGCCAAGAAAAGTAAGTGAGTAGCACTGGCCAAGCAAAATGACCACTTTCCCTCCTAAAAACAAGACCTGCCTGGAACTGACATGAAGATAGTGATGGCATCTCTGTGTTTTGAAAAAAAGTTAGCATTTTGCTATTCTGGAAAAGGAAAAACTATAGGGACAGAAAATAGATTAATGGTTGCCAGGAGCTGGGGGTGGAAAGAGGGGATGATTATAAAAGAGAGCAAGGAAATTTTGGGGATGATGAAACTATTCTGAATCTCGATTGTGGTGGTAGTCACATGACTGCATGTGTTTGTCAAAGCTCCTAGACATGTAAACTTAGGCAGGGGTGAATTTAACTGTGTAAAAATTATACCTCAATAAACATGACCTTTTAAAAAAGGAATGAAAAAGCAGAGCAGAAAGATTTCTAGGCCATAGTCAAGACAAGCTCTTGTAGCATCACTGATATTATGTACGGTACTTTAAAATAACATGGCAAGTAAAGTCTGGCATAACCCTTAAGTCCTTCTTAAGAAATGAAATACAAGTCAAGCTGAGTGACACAATTACTTCTAGAAGTCTGACTATAAAAACCTTGTTAAATACATAAAGCAATAGCCATGATCTATTATTTGTGCTTATGTTTCACTTCAAATTAAGTTATCAACCCACCTTTGGAAAAGGTGCAAGGCCTTTGCTTCACTGGGCCATGGAAAAACTACTGGCTTGCAGAGATTACCCTAGCTTGGCTGGCAATACCTCAACACAAGCAGCTGCACCAACCAAAACACTCCCAACCCTCCTAACAATGTTAAGAAATGGTATTCCACATTTAAGTCTACCCTAGCCCAAACCATAAGGAAAAAACTCCTCAGGCAACCCATCCACCAGGACATTTAATGGATATGCTCCTTCAGCTAGCAACTAACTTTGCCTCTGTCCTCGAGTGGACTGATGTCTGGCAAACACTGCTCCCCTCCTCACTTAATGCACCTGCATATTTCACTGGCAAATATTTTATTTGAGACCTCTAAGAACCTGGTAAGGAAGAGATTAACTCCATTTTACACAAATGTTCATGTAGGGTTTAGGTGATTTGCAGAGTTAGGACTGATTCAGACCTCATGATTCAAGGAGTCTTGTGACCCCCAACTCCAAGTGGGTTTCCCACTTTCCCTATGCCTATCAAGTTAGATGGTCTAAATCAATTTTTTTCAAACATAGTTCATGTTAAGTTCAAATACAAAGATTTCTTCTGCCCCACCCAAACCAGTTATGTCTTGTTATATACATTCATCCTTTTACCAAAGAGGTAATGATGTTAGGGTCATCAGTTTTCATTGACCTAATATATTAACCTTTTCTAATGGCATATACCATAAATTCACCGTAATATACAAACACACACACACACCACTATGGCGATTTGTCAGCTAGAAACTCTCCTTTCAATACAAAGACTACTATGAGTAAATAGAATGCAGATAAATTATATTCCTAGATCACTGCTCTAGCATTTAAAGTAATTAAATATTTCTCAAAGTGTGTTCTGGGGAACATTATTACCATAATACATGCCTTCCCTGCCCTGCCCCCCAGGTGAGTTCTGTGGTCAAATAAATTTTAAGAAACTCTCATCCTGGAGCTCTCTGCTGCCAAGTCACTGTGCATATAATCATGCTGAGAGACTCTAGGAAGTCATTACAGTAAGTGAACCCACTAAACTCCAAGTTCCATGAGGACAAAGATTATATCTATTTTATTCATCTCTGTATAGCCAATACCTAATATGCATAGTGCACCTGATGCAAAAGTAGGCATTCAAAAAATGTTGGTTTTTTTTTTTTTTAACAAACCAGTGCTTAACTTTGTTTTATGCAACAGTTCCCAAGGAGCCCTTTTACCTTTTTTTTTTTTTTTGTCTGATGGGTCACCACACTAATCTAACTCATTGCTTCCTGACATGATTATCAAAAATAAGTTTAAAATGTCACATCTATCACCTAACATCTAATCTCAAGCGTATATCTTTGGTTAGTACAGACTACTGCCATTAAGCTGTTAAAGTCAACTATGAATATGTTTAGTGGGGATTTACAAATTAAACTTTCACTCTGGGGGCCCAATTCTTAGCCCTAGAATCATGTAATTCCATGACTCCAAACTGTTGCATCCTGTCCACAGAATGGGCTCTATTAAAATCTGGGAGCCGGTCCAGAATAGGGACTGAAACTCCATTTTACACCTTTCCTGGAACTTTGTAGACTCAGGCACTGTTGTAGCCACCTGCCAAAAAACAGCATCAAGGGAGCTAGTCACTACAAAAGGCCCTTTGTACACTGTCCACTACAAATTAAACCAATCAACCCACCCTAAAACTAGCACACTGAAGAAAATATAACTATCCCAAACACTTTTCTGCTTCAAATAATTTCTTTCTGCCTCTTACTGGTAAGTTACTTTTGCATCCCTGAAGTTATTTCTTTAGCTCTTTCTTTGAAGAGGAAGAAAAATTTTCATTAGCAGATGTGAATAAAGCTCAAATAATACCATAGAATTGTGCTGATTTTGTGGTGAAAGCATTCCATTCATTAACATTTGCCAAAAGGAGAACTTGAACATGCCAGATGATAGCTAATGCATATCTCTTATAAAGCCACTGCCTGGTTGCTTAAGACCAACCAACAACCTCACAAAAGAGGGTTCTAGAAGAGAAAAGGCAAGAGAATGTGGCATGACAGGACAACCCCAACCCCAACCCCAACATTGGCTCCCTCTCCCTAATGGGGGTCATAGAGTTGAGAAAATAGAAATGTGGGGTAAACTTACCATATGAACACTCTTCACAGTCTTACCTCTCAAAAAATTTATCTAAGTGAAACCAAGTCAAAAGATCAAGGATGAAAATGAAATAGAGTTAAAAGTCAAAGAAAAGCAAAACTAAAACCAGAAGTGGGATAGATAGTATAGCTCCCTCGTCTTGGTGATGGAAGATTTACTGATTCCCTGTGACTTACATATTCCTTTAAGCACCAGCTGTTGTTAAAGGCACTTGCTTTCCCACATTTTCCATGTCCCTAGTTATTACCCACCTCCTTTTTGTCTGTCCCTTCCCCTACCCTCCAATTCTAATCCTAAACATGGGACTGTAAACAATAGGGCTGATTTGTCAGACTTGAAGCACCATTTAGGGACAGCCCTATGATTTTCCAATGGAAGGGAGCTATATAACTTAACATTAGCGACAATGACAACTTTCCTTGAAAATATCTCAAATAAAGCAGATTCTAATAATCTGATGAGAGAACATTTTTCCTGTTAAGTGGAAAAGACAAGTGTTCTATCTAGACAGCACATAGTTCTAAAAGTAAACAAACAAAAAAGACATAAACCCTCTTCTTCCATGTTAAACTTAAATTCCCTTTTGCTTACTTGAAAGCCCACTCACATCAAACAACTTAGTTGTGTCAGATATATAAGTTTAAGCATTTATTTAACAAAGATTTCACCAAAAGGAAAAAGTCTTTGAGCAATAATAGTGCTTCACTGGCTCCAATATAGCTTCTGTGCCTTAAAAAACCTCTCTGGAAATTAAATATCAATGTTTATACTGCCTGAAATTCCAGTGATCATTATTATAACAAAAGGGCTCTTTTTTGACAATCTATAAAGTTTCCTTTTAGTAATTGTTAGTTTTTTTAAAATGAAGAATTACTAATGCCAACATTATTTTTTAAAGAAAATCACTTCTGCTTACATTTTTAGGTCTTCAGTTCTTTGTGCATTTTTAAACTGTGTGCCACTTGGCAATACCATTTTCATAAATAAACTGCACGAGCCTACAGCAATAGCCCAAGCGTGTAGATACTGAAGTGAATCAGGTTTCAGGTTTCATTTTCTTTCTCCCTTTTATTTATATGCACTATATATAAATAAAGCAGAGTCTCCTTCATGCTCATTAAATTATAGCATGCATTTTTCTAGAATGGGAAAATACTGTGCAAATGAAAGATCCAGCAGAAACAAAGAAAAGTTCTCCTTTACATTATTCATAAAGTAGGCTTTGTCGGTTGAAGGCATGAGCAATATAAACCATCATCACTTATTTCACCATTCTAGGTACTCCTAGATTCTCTCAAGTATAACAGAGTATATATATAAGAATATTTTTTAAACCAATAAATTTTTGACATCTTTGCACAGCTGGTCAAGAGAATGACAAATCAGATAGTTTAATGTAAGATAAATTAAGAATAAGCCCTCAAGGAATTAGCATATAGGCCACTATATAAACTGAAGTGATTGTTTTGGGGCTGTTTGAATAGAAAAAAGCCATTAAATATTCAAGCCAAGATATAAGTCATTTACTCCCCAAACTAAGACAAAGAAATCACCCAAAACAAGGCTTTCTATTTCAAAATATTAATAGAAAGGTGAGCTTGGCAAAGCTTCCAAGCACTACAATACCTGGTTCAGAGAAAGTGTCACTGATATCATCATCCTTATCATCTTCGTAATCCTCTTCCTCCTCCTCCTCCTCCTCGTTTTCAGACAGTTCGTGCTCGCTGCCAAACCCTTCATCATGGTCCTCATCATCAACGTCCTCCTCATCCTCCTCATCCTCCTCCGGGCTGCATTTGGTTGGCTGTTCACCCAAGTTGTCGGAGACAAAAAGAGAATAGTTGTGCTCTTCTTTTTTCTGGGATGAATCTGAGACCGATGTGCTGGCAGAAAGGCTGCTACTCTCTCCTGCTGCAATTGACCCAGGACCCTCCTGGGGCAGGGGACTGAGTAACAGTTCCTGGGTTTCTTTAAAAGGCAAAGCGGGAGTGGCATGACCCTGAATAGGCTCCATCCCTTTTTTCTCTTGTCTCTTTGCTACTGCACCACAGTAGCAGGTGTTCTCCTTTGCTGCATCTGCATGAACCTGGCTCAACAACGGCCGGTTCTGCTGCACTGGGTTGATCTTTACCTTTGCCTTTTTGACATAGTCTTTACATTCAACATGAAAGTTCACTTTTTCATTATGATACAGGTTGGTCTTCACCATGATTTGTGTGCTTGAAGTGGGCTTGCTTGCTTTTTGGACACAGTCTGACAAAGGGACCTCAGCCTGAAGAGTCTTAGAAGAACACACAGGGGCAGCTGCTCTGCTTGTGATCTTTTTACCAGGGAATGAAGAGGGCAAGGGATTTTGTTTGATACTGAAAAGTGAATCAGGGTAATAAAGGGAATCAGAAACAGACTGAGAGTCCTCGCTATTAAGCTGGGCCAAAGTCGGAGTTTTACTTATGACCTCTTCATCTTGGTAAGGGCTAGAGAAGTCATCGAGACCCAAGTAATCCACTTCTTTTGTTCCCCAGATGTCACAGCTGGTAAGTTTGGTGTACTTTGTTAAGTCTTCACAGTATGTATCCCACTGTTCCCAGTTTGAGGTTAAAGCACCCTCATTATCCAGGACATCTGTGAAAGACTCCAGATTTTCAATGTCTTTGCAGTCCTCCAAAGAAAGAAAGTTGTCTCTAGGATTCTGTTGATAGTTCATTTCTCTATCCTAAGAAAGGTTAAAAAAGAACACACATACACATACACACACACACACACACACACCATATTTTAGGAAAGAAATATTCATCTCCATCCTCACTGCCATATATCAAACTGATAAATCAGTACTTGACCTTAAGATAAAGGCTACTTATATGACACTTTATCATTCCATATAATATCATCATTTTCTTGGGCAAGAAAAAAAGGAGGGAAAAATATGTCCTTTGAGCAACTCTTGATACTAGACTTTTAAAAGTCCTTCTTCAATGCTCTGGTGTGGTCCAAATATCAAGGGTTCTTGACTTTACTACAAACACTCTTTCTAGAAAAAGTTTATATTGCCTGATCTTTCACTTAGAAGGATTTTGGGAGCTCCTTAGAATAAGCTTCAATTACAAAGCAAATAAGAAGGCCTTACCTTCATTACAAAAGAATATGTCTCCGTAAGTGGGAGCTTAAATATAGAGACAAGGGGCAATCTAAAGAGAGTTGGCACTCAGCCCACAAAAGGATAAGATCTTTTGCAAGACCTTATAACCACTCTTGGGCATGGGGAGTTGAATACGCCTCATGTAGTTTAGAGATGTGATTTTAATATGCCAGTAAGTCTGTGCAGCCATTAAAAAGAATGGAATAGAGCTCTAATGTACTAACATGGAAAGATGCCTACCATATATTTTTAAATTTTAAAAAATTACAGAATATTGTATCTACAAATATGCATCTTATTAAAAACATAATCACATGTTTATACATGCACAAGAAAAATTCTGTTAGCAGTGGTTACCTTTTGGGAAATGTCTGAAGGGTGAAGGCTTGGAAAGAAATTTAAGTTTTTAGTTTTCCAGTTTGTTGTTGTTTTGTTTTGTCTGGGTTTTCTTTTTTTTTTTTTCTCTCTTTCTTTTCTTTTCTATGTGTTTGTGTCTTTGTGTGTTTTAACAGCTTTACTGAAGCATACTTTACACTAAGTATAGAATTCCATGATTTTTAATAAATTTGCCCATTTGTACAACCCGGTTTTTCAGTTTTTATAACTTGTGTTGCTTTCATGGTATTTAAAATCATTTAAAAAATGTTTTCCTTAGGAATTTTAAGTGTCTATTTACCTCAAGAGTAAGTGATAAGTACATTCAGAAATTGCTTGGAATTGCTATTTTTGTCTGACATTCTCTACATCATATTCTTGACTATTAAAGAATGTCATACTCCCTTACCCTTGCTTTTGTTATCATTCCTTAATTTTCCAGCTGACAGCCCTTTGGCAGTTAGGCATATAAATCAGACAGCTTCCCCCCCTTCTCCTCATCACAAACTGGACCTAGAAGTATTTGGATAACCTTTTCTGTTTCTGTTTTCAATGGGTTCATACATTCTTCTAAAAGTACTAGGATTATAATCACAAGAATCAAACTTGATTTAATCACATTCCTTTTTCTTTTCAGGCACTTAATAAACAAAAAAACCTTACCATATAACTTCTACCCCAAATCAATTAAAGCAGACTCAAAGAAAATGTTACTTACCAGTTCATACATGAAATCCGGATCTGAACTGTTTGCTAAGAGATCTGTGCTCATCAGAGTCTGTTCTGAAAAGGAGTGGCTTCGAAAGGCATCCCCAAAAGGCGGATCCATTCCGCTTACACTAGGCTACAACAGAGTGGTTTTGATTTTAGAAAGTTAAAGACTACTTCAAGAGCAATTTTACTGTACGTGACCCTCCCCCAACCTCCCCCCCCACACACACACATACAAAGTAACTCTTATTTTCAGAGAACAATTCTATATTTTTCTACTATTTAGTACATTTAAGAATTTTTAACTAGTATTAAACTGTGGACTTATATTAGGAAAATAACTAAGATACATTAAAAAAACAGAAACACAGAATAGCAATAGTTAATAACATCTAATTTCTTGAAACCGAAACTTATTTAGATACCAGAATCAGCATGCAGTATCTAGTAAGTACTTTTATTTAGCTATTTAACACTTATTCAATTCTTCCCTATTAAAATTCTCTGTTCTAACTCCTTAAGGTAGAGAATTCCCTGCCATGTCCTGCATCTTCAGAAGTAGCAAGTCAGTCTTGCTCTGTACCTCTCAAGTGAGCTCCATATCTTACTTTGCAAAACAAACTGGAAGACAATTTGGGCCTCCCTAGGCCAATAAATGCCTTCAGGAACATGATGGAGACAAGATCAGTCAATACCCAAAAAGCTCTTGGGTGAGACCAGTAACTGGGCATGAGTTCACTAGCCTTAACCCTGAGCCCTGCAAAGGGAAGAATCCATAATCTATAATAAATAAGATCAGGAAAATCAGCACCCAGAATTAATGCTCCTTCTTGTCTTCTCTCTGTCCCCTTTTTGCATTTTAACTTCTATACAAATCAAGTCAGGGGCCGCACTCCTAAAGTGGCTCAAACAACAGAAAGGCTGCACTCTGAAATAAAACTTGGATGAAGGAAGAGAATAAGGAAAGAATACAAAATTCTCTCTTTGCAGAAACTAAAAAATAATAGTCTATTTGTTTATACTTTTCCATGCATTTATTTTCTATTTTGCCCAACCCTTCCAAGCTACAGAATCTTTCTTCCCAGAAAAAATTTAGCTTGAGGATATAAGTGTTTCATAGCCCTTAATTCCAGTATGCAATGAATTGCAAATACAACTTTCAATGGGAAAAGACCTTTAAAAGGGTATATTTTAAAAGGGTATATGTGACACAAAGGTAGACCTCTGGTCTTTTTATTATCAGCTAGCAAATGCCCTTTCTTTGTCTCTGCTGCCTGTTTCCCTGTGTCATCAGCCAGTCCTAGCAGCCTGTTGATTTCCTGTACCCAAGCAGTAGCTCTGTAGGGCACCATATAAAGCCAACTAACAGTCCCTACTCTCTCATTATTTCAGGTCTCTCCCCAACACTGAAAACAAAGGAGGAGAGGTAAGAGAAAACCACAAGAGGGAAAAAGAGGAGTTTGGATAAGTAGAGTGGGGACTGATAGAGCTTCATTTATGGTATCAGTGATTGCCTCAAACCCACACTGATGAACTCAAAAGTAGTCACCATAATACAGATGGGTATAATCATTCTTAAATGTTTGTGAGACATAGGATTGGGAAACAGGAAGAAGACAGAAGGGGATGGAAACAGGATTTCTGTGGCAGATTAATTTTCAGGGAAGCTGGTTTAGTGCTGCCTGCCCCCCGCCCCCCATAAAGCCAGCAGACTTGTCTACCTGCTTACCTACTTTTCACTGACCATGCTCCCTGTGTGGAACATTAAACTTCAAAGCTGTAGCAAAGGAGGAAATAGAAGGCAATGGAAGGCAGGATATGTACTCAAAACTAGCTGAGGTCAGAAATAAAATGTCCTAAAAAGGTAGTATGTCAGGTGGTGTTAAGATTCAAAGAACTGGGAGCAGATGTGGCTCAAGCGGTTAAGCGCCCGCCTCCCATATGGGAGGTCCCAGGTTCAGTTCCCAGTGCCTCCTGAAAAAAACAAAAACAAACAAAAAGCAAAACAAATGAAAAAACCAACTCAGGGAAGCTGATGTGGCTCAGTGGTTGAGCACTGGCTTCCCACATGAGGTCCTAGGTTCAATCCCCAGCCCTGGTACCTCGCTACCTCAAAAAAAAAAAAAAAAAAAAAAAAAAAGATTCAAAGAACTTACAGAACCAACGGTGTTGACCTCCAGCAGTGGGAATATATAAAACTTTGCACCTACTCTGTATGATTTACCTGAGGCATTTCCAAGCCCAGATCCTGTAAGTCCGATTCCAAACTTCTTTTTTTCCTCGTTTGTAAATTCCTTTCCAGCTTTACTTTTAATTCAAGATAAAAGATGATTTTCACAATAAATGCCAGATTTCCACAGAATGCCTTCAATTCAATTGCTTGTAGCTCTGGTTTGTTTGTTTTTCCCTTTAATAATTACATGCAAATCTGTAAAATAACAACACAAAATAACTTCACTGAGCTCCATCAAAAGCAAGCTGACCTTTCTAAACCTTTCGAAAACTACATTAACAAAGAACACTTTAGTAAATCTTGTGGTTGCAATATCAAGAATTTGTTCAGTCTCAGTACCTACTATTCTGAAATTCAACAATTTATCCCCTTGTTTGTTTCTAAAATACAGCTGGTCAATAAGCAATTGGCAACATTTTAAAAAGACACCCTGACAAAATTAACATAGGCTCATTTTACCTGTGATCTGAAAGATTATACTTAAAGTAAAGCTCTCATTCACTTCATGTTCTGTATGAGAACAATGTCTCAACCTTTAATTCCATCTATTGTAAGTATAATCAATACTGCTAAATTAATTTGTATTTTCTATCTCTCATAAATCTAGAAGAATGAGTACATGATAGCAATGGAATTCAAAGTATCTTCTGCATTAAAGAAACTCACATTCTTAATGGTGTATGTGAACATAATTCTTTGAGTTATATGTAAAAGTTGTCCTTGAAAGAATTACTCCAGTATGTTTTTAACACCTGTATGTTGAGGGAAAGAATGAGGATAAGGACTACTTTGCAGTATAATTTCAAGAGTTAAATCAAACAATGATTGCAAATCACCTGGCACAGTGTTTTGGCTTAGAAAAGATTTATATGTTAGCTCCCTTTTCCTCCTCTGTGAAGACGTTAAGCAGGAGGAACTAAACAGCTATACCCACACTTCCTAAATCAGTGGTTCTCTAAGTGGATCCCACGACAAGCAGCAGCAGCAGCAGTAGCAGTAGCAGCAGCTACGTGGACATTTGTTAGAGCTTTAACATTTTGAGTCCAACCCAGACCTATTGAAACAGAAACTTTGGAGGTGGGGCCCAGAAATCTGGATTTTAATAAGCCCTTCAAGTGGTTTGAGAACCACTGCCCTTTGCTGAATTCCTTGCTTTCATTCAGTCTAGATTCAGTATCATTTCTTAGACTGATGTAAAGAGCCATTTACAATGAGCTGCCATCTGTAGCTAACCCATTCTCTGGGCTGGAGGGTTAGCATGGTACATTATTTCAATTTCAAAGGCCCCTTGCTGAACAAGTAAGATACATTCAGGAAGGAACTCAATAATTGTTCTGCTTAATTAGGCTAATAAATTGACTGCAATTTGTGTTTGCCGAGTGTTCGCTGGGTGCTCCCCTCTGGTGGGCTGTCATTCCCAGCTCACTGGTCTAGCCTAGGGAACACTATCAAGTGCCTAGCCTAGGCCTAGAAATTAAATTAATTATGTTTCTCAATACAGTGCTGCATTCTAACTGGATTGATCCATGCTCCTGCCAAAGGCCAGTTCTTTCCCAGCTTCTCCTTATGTGGCCTCAAGCCTTGGTACTACTGCTTGTGTGTAGTCTCAGTCCTAATTCTTCCCATTGATTCCTGTGAGAAATATGGTCAGTCATTGTTTCTAGATCTATTACCTAGACCCCCAAAGGCATCTGATTCAAGCCATGCATTCAATAAAGTAGACCGAGTCTACCATTTAGATCTGGGAGAAGAGAGACACCTCTAAAACCTGAAAATTTACTCTTAACCAGCAACTGAATTAAAGACTCAGGAAGGGACTGAGATCTATTCAAAACATACTTATTGGCATTACCTAAAGACACCATCTACCAACAGCCTGGTTTAGAAGAGAAACACTGGACAAAAAAGGGTTAAATTCTTGTTGAAGCTATCTATCACTTGCAAGCTATAGAACTGTGTGTAAGTCAAATCTTCCTAGACCTCATTTTCCTCATCTCTAGGGAAAAAAAACCCACTACACTCTCCTGGCTACTAAAGCTCCTAAACCATAAAACTTTCATACAAATATAAATATTTATTTAAAAATTTATTTAATAAAATTTTGATTTTGTTTGTTTTGATACCACTTGGTATCAGAACAAACCGGATAATGCAGTCAGCAAAAAGAGCACTTGTTTAGGAGATAGGAGACCTGGGTTCTAGGTTTTGATCCCATGATTAAAAACTACACAGCCTTACGAATTAGAGCAAGTTACTTGATTTATGCTTTGCTCCCAGATCTGAAACAATTCTCCCTTAACTATGTAATAGTTTTAAGAATGAAATGAGACATTAAATTAGGATGTTGTAACAAAATGAAATTGGAAAAGTGATTAGCATCAATAGGTATGTTGTGCCAATGCTTTCTTAGCCCCACAGCTGGCCCAGGTCAGATCATCAACATCTGTGACAGTTGCTGGCTGCAAGGGCTGAATTTAGTTTTAAAGGTACCAATTCTTAAAGAGGTGGTATCTCCGATGTAAGAGCTGGGCTCGTTCTCCTGGTATTGACGATTCTTAAGTTGTTTCTCCTCTCAATTCGGAGCAAAAAGGATGGGGGGAGACAGCCAATTCTAGTTCAAAGAGTGATAAATGCTTTACAGTGATAAACTCTCTCCTCTCTCTAAAACCAATGATCCAAGTTAACAACAAACTATCCTCATCCCCAATGTTATGCAACCATTTCCCAAAAATGTTTAGTACTATTCCAAACCATGAAGAACAAAATTCCCCACCCAAAAGGGGTGGGGAGAATAAAGGCTTCTAAAGGAATTACCATTACATAACATCTTCTATAATTATACACTACTCCAAAATTGTATCCTATAGCAGGGAACCATATACATAAGCATTAATGTTTAATTGGCCAAATAACACTGAAGAGGAAGGTAGAGCAATTTGCTTTTCAGTTTGCCTTCACATTTCTTTGCATTCAAGAATATCCATATTTGACTGAAAGCTCTGATATTAAAGTACATCAAAAGCAATGTTCGAATTTCCTAATGTGTGGTGACCTGAGGAATATTTGTTCCAAGGAATGTTATACATAATTACTCAACAAAAAGGGTGTGAAGTTTGGAAAACACTACCTAAACAAAACTGTTAAACTTTCATTACTACAGGACTTCTTAGAAACTTAAAGTGCTAATGTCCATTATAAATGAACCAAGAGGTGAATATAGCATATGCCATTTCCAAACCTTATTTGATCATAAAAATCCTCCTCCACCTCCTGCCCTTGACCCTATCTCAAGACTAATGCATCTTTGAAACAAACTACAGAAAAAGCTTAACTAAATCCTCCAGATATTACTTTGATACACAGCACTGGCACACCAGTTCCCAATAAAGTTTTGTGGGTTTTTCAAGGGAGAGAGGACTGAGGCCCATCAGAAATATTTACCAATAGAGTTTTCTATACTTGAACACATTCAAATATATTCAACAATAGCTCCTAAGCACAGAAAGCTACTCCTGTAACAGACAACCAGGTCCTTAAAGCAGCCAGGAGTGGCAGATGAATGGTTTATGAGCAGCAATTGTACCACTTGAAGATAATCATAGTTTCAATCTCTTTTATACAGCCCTTTCCACTAGGCCCTACCCTAGTTTTTGTTGGTGTTGCTCTCCACTTAAACATATATTGAAACTTACTAGGGCCCCGGGTTCGGTTCCCGGGGCCTCCTGGTGAAGGCAAGCCCGCCCGCACGGCGTGGTTAGCTGACCCAGCGAGCACAAGCAGCAAGGGGGGGATAAATGAATAAATAAATAAAATCTTTAAAAAAAAAATAAATGAAACTTACTAGGCATGCTAGGCAAGGCCAAAAGTAAAATAAGTTGGTAGGTACACTCAAAGGACCTGAGGCAGCTCAAACCACTAAATAATCATAATGCACCAGGTAGCTCACATACATCCAAGAGCTCCTCAGTGGTGCCTCTTCTGGTTTCGGTGAATCCCTGAGAGGACACATATTTAAAAAAGAAGGAAAAAAAAAAGTTCATATTAAGAAAAATATAAACTTCTTTGTAAATGAAAATATCTTAGTAATAAGCAGATATATGGTGGCCAGGATTGTTGCAGTTCCCCTTTTATATGCCACGGGTTTAAGCCACTGCTAATGAGAAGGTAAAACAATTTTGTTATTATGCCCCTTTCAGTAACTTGAGGAAACTGGTTCCTCACAATGGTTAAGTGGCGCTTATGACTATTCCAACAGGGTAGATATCAAACAAAATTTTGAGGTAAAAAATGCCCATACATTTATACTGTGATATAATCCATTTATCATGGTGATTTATTTTGATGCTTCCTAATCTTTACTAGTTCTTGCTCCTCATTTCTTTCACGTGGGCAGACTTCTTGGTTTTCTCTCTGTCTTCTGTAAAACAGTACCTGATCCACATTTCTAAATGATGGGAACTGTCCTGACCCCTAATATAAATAAATCTTTTCTCCCAAGGCTTAATCTCCAGTAAATAAGGAAGGAAGGGAGGGAAGGAAGGGAGGGAGGGAGGGGAAAGAAAGAAAAGAAAGAACTACTGACCCAGTAATTTAAAAGTTATATAACATGTATATCTCAAGGAACTCCCTTATTTGGCCAGAATGACAGCTATGGGTTTGTCCAAGCTCCTGAGCAGACCAGGACTCGTCTGCCACACATCCCATCCAGTCTTCTATACTTGGTGTGTCCCACTCAACAAATCTTTTCCTTTGGAAAACTACCATACTCTACTTTGCAAAGGCTGAGCAAAACAGTCCTTCGGATTCTTATTAAGTCAAGCCATTACTTGTATCATGGGAGAGCAGAAATCAGAGATCCCCAAACTTCCAACCCATCAAGGAAGCAGAGACTGCCTATGCAAGGGACTCTTGGGAGAATGGGGGTGGGGGAATAGATGAGGATCAAGTTCTTCCCTTTATTATATTATATAAATCCTGTAAACGCAACTGCAGGTGAATCACTATTCTTCACCCTCCAATAGGCAGTTCTCTAGTCTCCAAAATTTAGAAAACAGACAAGTAAACTTCAAACGAGATATATAGTTTATGTTATGAATTATTAGCAAAAGATCCTAATTATTTACGTTCCAAATCCTGCTGATACTCGTCTTTAAGTGATGGAAGATAGGTGAAGGGGGAGAGGAAGGAAAGAGAAAATATATCTTCTCCCTCAGACTGGGTGAAAAAGATCATTCTTCTAGCGAAAGCAATACTTGTAAGCAGCTGTGATATTCCCATGATACCACTTTGTGAATTCTTTATCCCTGGATCAACCCACCAGCCTCTTTTTAGCCTCTCTCACACAGTTTTAAAAATACAGGGGTTAGTGGCTGAAACCAGGGTAGTATAAGGATGTAAATGTCAATTGAAAGAGAGATTGAGAATAATCTAGGAACTGAATAACATAGTGAATCCAGAGGTGGATGATGATTGTGATTAACTGTACAAATACAAGAATTTTTCTATGAACTAGAATAAATGTACATCACTATTTCAAGGTGGTAAACATTTGGTGATGCATGGTAAAAATACAATTAATGTAGCTTATGGACTATTGTTACCAGCATTATTGTAATATTCTTGTATCACTGTCAAAGAAGGTACTGTATTGATGCTAAGGGTCAGTAATAGGGTATATGGGATTTTTCCTTTTGGACTAACACGTTTCAAAAATTTACTGAGGCGATGACTGCACAACTCTATGATCAAAGTGAGAGCCACTGAGTGTACACTTAGTATAGATTGTACAAAGCATGGGGCTGTATAACACAGTGAACCACATCGTGGAAGATGGACTGTGGTTATCAGTACAAATGAGTGTTCTCTCATGAACTATAACAAATGTACAATACTAATATGTTTTCATAATAGAGGGTGAATGGAAAAAATACACCAAATGTAAGCTAAGGAACATAGTTAGTGGTAATAGTCTGGTGACATTCTTTCATAATCTGTAAACAAATGTTCCACAATAATGTAAGGTGTTGGTGATACATGGGAATTCTGCACATTATGCATAATCACAACTTCTCTAATAAAAATATATATATTACATAGGGAGTGGGTGTGGCTCAAGGCTGCTTCCCACATGGAGGTCCCGGGTTTGGTTCCCAGTGCCTCCTAAAAACAAAACAAAACAAACAATAAGCAAACAATGAAAAAACCAACTCAGGGGAGCTGATGTGGCTCAGTGGTTGAGTGCTGGCGGGTTGAATTAGGTTTGCCACAAAAAAATAATTAAGACCACATTTTACGGAGAATCCTTAGGCACTAAGAAGATATTAGATCTCAAAAGTGATCTCTACTTAGAATGCAGTCTTGGAGACACAAGTCCTCTCAGAATTCTTTATCATTTCTTTCCAAAGGCTTCTGCCCAACTGTAATCTTTGGCTATATTGACAACAGATGGGAGCTTAGTTAAAGCTCTTTGGGACTCAACAAGAAAGACCATTATAACAGGTCTTTGGATGAAACTGCATTGAAAGGAAAGGGCAACGTTCTATTCCTGAAAACTACCAACTTCTAGGTATTGGGGCTTTCTGCAGCTTTTGTACTTATCAATAAAGTTGTTCAGAACACAAGAATAAGAGACTGGAACAGTTTTAAACCAAACCATAGAATGTATTTCTAACCCCAACCACCCTTGATTACCACTGGAGACAAAATACACTTTGTATTTGTGTAGCTATTTAGAGATTACAAAGCACACTGCTGTAATCCCATCATTTGAAAAACCTGGTGAAGTAATGAGAGCAAGCATTTTGGTAAATTAAGTTGGTGTGGTGAGGGTAACTATTAGTTAGCCTAACTGTCACCCCTCACCATCTGTCCAACCCTTTGCACATTAATTTAAAAAGTTCGGCGAACAGATGTAGCTCAAGTGGTTGAGCACCTGCTTCCCACGTATGAGGTCCCGGGTTCAATCCCCAGTACCTCCTAAAAACAAAACAAGCAAACAAACAAAAAAGCAACTTGGGGGGGCTGGTGTAGCTCACTGGTTGAGTGCCTGCTTCCCACATACAAGGTCCCGGATTCAATCCCTGGCTCTGGCACCTCAAAATATATATATAGTTCATCAAGGATAAGAGATTTGTCCAAGGTCATTCAATGGATGCCTCAGTGCAAACCTATCATCACAGAGATAATCTCGCCTCGTAGTGCCACAAAGAACATCTCTAGAGGACTTCCAAATCTACATCATCAGGCTAAATACGTGAGTGTATGAGCCCTAACATATAAGAGCAAGATTTTTTCACATTCACTTCCTATCAACTTAGACACAGCAGGTTATCTCCCCAACCAAACTTTCCTGTTCTGTCAATAATAGTGCCATTGCTCTCAGACATTCAGGCATGGAATCCTGGTCTCAGCCTTGACTCTTTTCTTCCTCACTCCCTTTGTTAAATCATGCCAATCGTTTTTAACAAGCATATACTAGCCACTTACCTTGTCCCGAATGCAAATACATCCATCTGACTGCCCTTAGCACTTTCCCACCCTTACTTGGTCTTCATCATCTTATATTTACCATTCTAATAGTTACCTTATGGATCTTCCTATCTCAGCCTCTCCTCTCCCTCTCTCCAGTGCTTATGTCCCACTCTTTGATTATTTTCCCTAAAGCATGTCATGTTAGCACTGTGCTGCCAAACACCTCCCAACTCCCAAATATCTGAATAACGTCTGAAATACTCATACCCAATGAAACTATCTTTCCAACCTCATCTTCCACTACTCTTTTAGAAATGTAACAGAAATATTGCATTGATCTTAACATTTCCCCAAATACTTAGTGTACTTGCAATCCCACTTATGTCCACTAAGGATATCCTACAATGGTACTCTGGACTTCGTTCCTTTGCTCACAACATTCCCACCCCCCTTCTCCCCAAGCTCTTGCCTCCACCGCCAGACTGTAAAATCTTTTGAGAACAACCATCACATCTCATGTCCATTCTACTACAGTGCCAAAAGCCATGCCTTGCCCAGGCAGGCATCCAGACAAGAGCTGGCTGGCAATGAAAAGGAAATCTCCTAAGATCACAGGTTCTTCTGGATATAAATCCAGAGGTATGATGGTCTTCATATACAAACAGAAAGAAGTCAGTCAGTCTGTGTGTGTGTGTGTGTGTGTGTATTTATTGAGCATCTTTTATGTGTGCCCAAGTATCTTTTTTTTTTGAGGTCCTGGGGCCAGGAATTGAACCCAGGACCTCATATGTGGGAAGCCAGCACTCAACCACTGAGCCACACCCGCTCCCCTATTTTGAGTCTTGAACCATTGTAGTATTATAGTAAAAATATTAAAAATTGAACTTCTGCATTTTTTTCCCAGGAAAAGTGCTGTTCAAATTTCAGTCGATTTTAAAGACCTGAGATACTTCTGGTTTAGGGAGTACAGAGATGGAGAAAAGAATAGGATTAAAAATTATTTAAGCCAACTGAAAATCCAGGCACTGGATTGACATGTTTTAATTTGAGCTATAAGGTATCACTTAATTCTCAGAGCTATTCTGCAGAAATCTACCAAATGTAAAAAAGGAACAGAAACCCCTTCACAATTAGAGGCAGCAGCATAGAAACAGATATTAGTGCAGGAGAAAACATATCTGAGCCCACAAGACTTACCCAAACAACTCTGATGCTCCTGCTATCAGGGCTCTGGGCCCTTGTTCAAAATTTACTGTCTCCTCCCTCCTTTCTCAGATACGATGCTTTTTCAAAAGTGGTGTGAACATGTACTAGAAGCAAATTTCCAATTCCTTTCCAATTCCTTCTTACTGTGTGAAATGGCCTATACCAAGGGCACAGGACTATAACCCAGTTGGTATAGAGGTTATGGGTATAGGCCTACAAAAAGGGTTTTGAATACACAGTTTTGCATAGTCATCTCTTCCAACACGGAGTAAGATTCTAATACTCCTAATAGGCTTGCTCTATGAGAAGCAACCTCTAGGTTCAAGATAAAAGGATGTTTTATAAGTGAATATTTAGAATATATTTCATTCTAGATTCTCGCTTGCCTTCCTCTACGTGTAAATACAAGAATTTTCCCTTTTACTTTGCTGGGATATGGTGACTCACAATAATATGTAAAGTATCCAGCCCTAGTACAAAGCATACACTCAAGAAATGGTGGTTCTTTTTATTCTCCGATTCTTTCCTTGTATATGATGCTCCTGGGATGTTGCTGCTTTGAATACATAAACCCAAAACTCAACTCAGAATCCTAGATTGTCTAAAATTTCACAATTAGCACAAAAACCCAGCTACCCAGAACGAGGGTAATTAAGGGCTACACAGGCAAGACATGTCATTTAACACCCTTGTCCCCAACTAGTTTTATGAGGGTGAGTCTCAGTTATGCTGGCATAAGCAGCAAAAGAATCTTTGGATTCACTAAGTAATTCATAAAGCTGCAATCTAGTAATCTCTCTATATAATAAAAAACTGGACAAATAACTCACAAGGGGAAAGGGCCAATTGAGAGAGATTATTGTTCTTCTTGTTCAAACAGTTATATACAATTTATTGTGCTTTTACACTTAATTATACTGGGCTTCACCTTACATTCAGGGCAACTTGAGGGAATGGACTTATATAATATTAATCTTTACATATAAAGCTTACACAGATTCTAATAAATGCACAGACATACACATACGGTTTAATCTGTATTATATTTATCTTAAAAGGGCTCAGAATAAATCAAACAAGGAAGGCAGACTATCCCAACTGCTGAGAAAACATTGAATAGAATCAGCAGCAATCAGAGAAGAAGTACAAAGAGAAACCAGAACCCAGTCCCACCCCACCACTACCCCCATCAGCACTCCATGTTGTTAACATCCCTTCAGAGTTTGTACAACTTGCAAGTTATTATGCTAAGCCATATAACAAAGGTAACCAGGATCTAATAAGTTCTATGAGGAGTATGTACATTTTAAAACAAGAGAAAGTTAACTGAAGATTTAAAGCAGAGGTCTCAAACTGTCCTGCAGTCACAAATCAACGCCCACAGAGCAGTTGGGTTCTGCCCCCACATTAGTGTTTCAAAGCTTTTAATTTTAATTGCCAACATTTGAAGTGGAAATTTGACATAAAATTCCTGATTCTCACTATCAAATGCCACTCTTCCGGAAGAAAGAAATCAGATTTATTGATTTTATATTCTGCATAAAGCAATCATTTGAACTGAAGTCACAGTTACCACCTTCAAAGCAGCAGGTACTCTCTTGCTCACTCCAACCCCCAACCAGTCCCTTTAAATGGATGGGAAATCTAAAGAGATGCTCAAAACCACAGAGCTAGCAAAAAGCCTGGTTGTGAACATAGCTAACTCCAGGGCTTTCCTCTTAACTACTGTGGCAGTTTGAGGTTATTTATGAACCCCCAAAAACATAAGGATTATGTTTGCAAACTGGTTTGTTCCTCTGGGCATGATACGCTTTGATTGTATTAGATTCAGCTGAGATGTCTTTGATTAAATTAGGTTAAGATTAGGGCTTTGTGGAAGCAGATGTGGCTCAAGTGACTGGGCTCCAATCTACCATATGGGAGGTCCAGGGTTTGATTCCTGGGGCCTCCTGGTGAAAAGCGAGATGGCCTGGGTGGCAAACTGGCCTGAGTGGAGAGCTGGTCCATGCAGAGTGCTGGCCCACGCAAGAGTGCTGGCCTGTGTAGGAGAGCTGGTGCAAGACGACGCAACAAAAAGAGACACAGAAGAGAGACAATGAGAGATGCAGTAGACCAGGGAGCTGTGGTGGCGCAAGAGATTGAGCACCTCTCTCCCACTCTGGAAAGTCCCAGGATCGGTTCCTGGTGCTGCCTAAAGAGAAGACAAGCAGACACAGAAGAACACACAGAAAGCAGAAAGCGAGAGCATTAACTAAATAAATAAATCTTTTATTTATTTAATAAATATTAGTAAGTCTTTAAAAAAAAAAAAAAAAAGATTAGGGCTTTGATAGAGTGTAAACTCAGGTTAAGTCCCCACCCCCTTGCTGGGCTGATGTAAATGGGCACTCAATCAAGAAGACACAGAAGACGACGCAGAGGAAGAGAGCTCCATAGATGCCAGAAGAGAGAAGGTTCAAAGAGTTAAAGCCCGGGAAGAGATGAACCATTTGCCTGGTAGTTATCAGCTGAAGAGAACCGGAAAGAAATGAGCCCGGAAAGAAATGAGCCCTATGTCAGCCTACAGCTGAAATAGAGAGAAGCTGGGCACACAGAGCCTTAAGAAGGAAGGAGAGATGAGGCAGAGATCACCCACCATCTTGCTTCAACATATGGCAACAGACTTTGGTGAGAAAGTCTTGAGTTGGACTTTTTGGTCCTTGTAACTTTAAGCTTTTACCCCAAATAAATGCCCTTTATAATAGCTAACAGATTTCTGGTACTTTGCATCAGCACCCCTTTGGCTGACTAACACAACTACTCTGCAACTTGACCTCCAAATAAAAGGTAATGTTAAAAGATGTACTTCATAGACTGCACATGAATGTACACAGCAATTTTATTCATAACAGTCTAAAATCTGGAAACAACTCAAATGTCCATCAACTGGAGAGTGGAAAAACAAACTTTGGTATAGCCATACACCAGAAAGCCATACTGAGACTGAATCAATATGCATAAATCTCAAAAGCATTATGTTAAGTCAAAGAAGTCAGACTCAAATGACTATTTAAGACTGCTTATTCTATGATTCCATTTATATGAAATTTCAGAAAAGGCACAAATATAGTGTTAGAAAGCAAATAAGGGGGGCCAAGGGTGATGGACTGCACTGGAAGCTGATTGCAAAGGGGCCCTAGGGAACTTCTCGTGGTGACGGAAATGTTCTATAGCTTGATTATGGTGGTGGCTTGATGACTGCATACACTGTCAAAACTCAAACTGTACATTTAAATTGGGTAAATTTTATTTTATCTAAATTATATCTCAATAAAACTGATTTTAAAAAAAGAGATGTTTAGAAAATACTGTAAAACTACAAAGAAAAGTACTACCAACTCTACCTGGAAAAGTTTGGGAAAGCTTTGGGAAAAAGATGAGACTTGAAGTGGATCTTGTTATAAAATGATTTTAAAGTGCACAAGAAGTAGAAAACATAGCATATATGTAGACATATCCTGCACTATAGCCCACAAGAATAAGCATTTTTGAATACAAAGGAGAATGCTTCATAAAAAGAAATTCATATAGATGGATAAATTAGCCCTTGGACAGGTATAAAAGACTAGTTGGGGGGACGGATGTGGCTCAAATGGTTGGGCGTCCGTCTCCCATATGGAGGGACCTGGGTTCGATCCCCAGGACCTCCCGGTAAAAATAAAAATAAAAAAAAAAGACTAGCTGATCTTATAAGATTTCCAAAGAGGGAATCAACTCACAGACTTCATACATTGTTGTTCCATAAGCAAAATAATCAGATGGGGTGAAAAAAATTTTCTTAATAAAGCAAAAGAAAAGGGAAGGTGAAACTGCCCCAACCAAGATGGCAGAGTGAAATGCTTCAGACCTCTGCCCCTTACAGAAACTTTGAACCACCACCAAGAACTGGCAGAAACTTCTAAAAGCTCCAGAGAACTATTAAAAGATGGCAGTAAGAAGAAGAGCACTGAATCAAGAAAAAGGCTGATAAAAAGCAGTAGGAGATCGTATGGTATGTGAATATATCACAATAAAACTAATAAATAAATAATTGTGCAAGAAGAGCCATATATAACAGCTATGTACAGCAGGAAAAAAAGAGATTGAGAGATGAAGAATTTTCTTGTCTGTTTCTTATTATTACTAAAATAATGAAAATGCTTTAATAATGATTGAAGTGATGAATGCACAACTATGTGATTATACTGAATACTACTGATTGCACAATTTGAACGAATGTATGCTTTATTAATATGTATCAATAAAATTGGTTTAAAAAAAAAAAAAAAAAAAAGGCAGTAAGATCTCGTGGCACCAAGGCTGGCCTTTTCCCCATCCCCTCACCAGCTCTACATAAAGCCAGCTCCTGCTCCCAGTGTGGATTCCTAGTCCCGGTTCCGGAGGGAATAGAGTAACCCTTGTGCACATGCTGAGTGCATGTATGCCTGGCCCAAAGCATCTGGTGGTGGCCTGAGGGATTCACTGTCCCAGAACTTGCCCTGCATGTAACAGGTAGCTCAATGAGCTGTCCTATAAACCACTGTGGTAGAGCAGTCAAGCCATGCTGCCTGGGGCAAGGGATTGGTGGCTGTACGACATACACTGCAGTGCCAGGACCTTGAGAAAACAGTAGGGAAGAAGGGACATTCTTATCTGTGTAAACCCTGGGGGAATTCCTAGGGTCACAGGCACCTGCCCAAGACAAAAGGCTGTGTAGACAGGATCAGAGAAGCTTCTTCACTTTGGCCTGGAGCTATTCCTCAAACTCAATATACGGATAAGCCCTGAAGTAAAGCAATCACACAGGTCAATCTGGAAAGACTGAGAGATGTGTTTTATTTCCTACTTTTTTTTGTTGTTAGCTCCTAGCATTCAAGGAAAGCTCTGACATAACATTAGTAGGATATAAGCTTTAGGAACATACGTCTCAGAGTTTAAAATTCCAAAAATACTTCACTAAAACATAAAAATGTCCAGGTTTCAACAGAGAATTACAAAACATACAAAGAAACAGGCCAGGCAAAAGAGAAGATTAAAGTATTAGGAACCATCAGTGATGAGGCTCTGACCTGAGACATTCCAAAGACTTTTTAAAAATGGTCCTAAATATGCTCAAAGAGCTAAAGGAAAACATGGACAACTAAAGGGAATCAGGAAAACACATGAACACAAATAGCAATAGAGACACGGGAATTATGAAAAGGAACCAAACAGACCTGAAGTCCACAGCAACAGAAATCATAAATTCCCTAGAGGGATTCAACAGCAGATTGGAGCTGGCAGAAGAAATAATCAGTGAACCTGAAGTTAAGACAATTGAAATCATCTAGTTTGAGGAAAAGAAAGAGCAAAGAATGAAGAAAAGTGAACAGAGCTTGAGGAACCTGTGGGACACCATCAAGCATACCATTATACACATTGTAGGAGTACGAGAAGGACAAGAAAGAGAAAAAGGGCCAAAGAGAATATTCAAAGAAATAATGGCCGAAAACTAACTACATTTAATGAAAGACATGAATTTACACATCCAAGATGCTCAATGAACTCCAAAGAGGATAAATTCAAACAGACCTACATGGTACCAAGGTATAATCAAATTGCTGAATGTCAAAAACAGAATTCTAAAAGTCGCAAGAGAGAAGCAACATATCACATACAAGGGAGTCATAAGATTAAGTGCCAATTTCTCATCAGAAACCATGGAGGCAAGAAGGCAGTGGGAAGACTTCTGAAGTGCTGGAAGTTGGGAAGCGGATATGGCTCAAGCAGTTGGGTGCCCATCTACCACATGGGAGATCCCAGGTTCAGTTTCCGGTGCCTCCTAAAGAAAATGAGCAAGACAGCAAGCGAACTAATGCAACAAGATGACACAATGAGATGATACAACAAAGAGACACAAGGAGGAAAACACAACAAGCAGGGAGTAGAGGTGGCTCAAGCCATTGAGCACCTCCCTCCCACATGGGAAGTCCTCAGTTCGGTTCCTGGTGCCTCCTAAAAAGATGAGCATGCAACAGACAGACACAGAAAGCAGACAGCGAGCACAAATAATGGGGTGGCGGGGGGAGAAATAAATAAATTAAATAAATCTTTAAAAAAATAAGTGCTGGAAGCAAAAAACTGAAAACCAAGAATTTTGTATCTGGCAAAACAGTCTCTCAAAAATGAGGAATTAAGACATTCCCAGATAAGCAAAAGCTGAGGCCTTCATCAACAGTAGACTGACCCTATAAGAAATGCTAAGGGGAGTTCGGCAGTTTAGAAAGGAAAAGGACACTAGACAATTGACTGAAGTCACATGAAGAAATAAAGATTATAGGTAAAGATAATGACATGGGTAAATATAAATAACAGTACTATTGTATTTTTTATTTGTAACTCCATTTTTAATAATAAATCAATGGTTTTATACTTATAATGTGTAAGTATGTAATCTGTGACAAGAACTACATAAGGGTAGGGGGACGGAGAGGTATAGAAACAGTTTATGTACGTAAGTTGGTATCAAAGCAGACAAGATTGTCACAGATTTAGGAAGTTAAGTTTAAGGCCCATGGTAACCCCAAAGAAAATATCAGAAAATATGCAAACTCACTGAGACAGAAAATAGAGTACAGGTTACTAGGGGTGGAGGGCGGATACAATAGGAAACTAATGCAAAAGTGAGTGTAGAGTTTCTCTTTGGGATGAAGGAAAAGTTGTAGTAATGGATAGTGGTGAGGGTACTATAACACTGTGAATGTGATTAATCCCACTGAATGGTATTCTTGGGAGGGGTTGGGATGGGAAGATTTATGTTGTATGTATGTTTCCACAATTTAAAAAAGAGAGAGATAATGACAATTAAATGCAATGCATGATACTGAATGGGATCTAAGAATGGAGGAAAAAAGGCATAAAAGGACATTACTGAGACTTAAGAAAAAATTGGAATATAGAATGTAAGCATTATATCAACGTTGAATTTCTTGAACTTGATAACTGCATTTAAGGTGATTTTGTGGGAAGAGGATGTGGCTCAAATGGTTGGGCATCCATCTACCATATGGGAGGACCCGGGTTCGATCCCCAGGACCTCCTGGTAATAAAAAGGCAGCAGGTAAGCAGGGTCCGCATGGCGAGCCACGCAGCAAGATAATGACACAACAAAAGACACGCAGGGGAGAGTCAAGGTGATATGCGCCAAGAACTGAGGTGGTACAAGTGACAGGGTTCCTCTCTCCCACATCAGAGGTCCCTAGGATCAAATCCCGGTGAAGCCTGGAGGAGAAAAATGAGAAGAGAAGGCAAGAAAGAGACACAGAAGATCACCCAGCGAATGGACACAGACAGCAAGCAAGGGGAGTAGGGGGAACTCATAGAACTGTACACCAAACAAAAAAAAAAAAAAAAAGATTTTGTAATTGAATATTTTTGTTCAGAGGAAATGTATATGGAAATATGATGTGTGCAACATGCTCTACAATGTTTAGAAAATAGATAGGCAATACATATAATGATACAAAAAAGATGGCAAAATGTTAAAAATCTAGGTATGTGGGGAGGTGGCAGTCTGTTGGAGTTCTCTGTATGGGGTTTGTACTATTTTCTGCAACTGTCCAGTAAGTTTGAAATTATTTCAAAATAAAAAGTAAAAAAAAAAAAAAGAAAAAGAAAGATAAGGGTCAAAGAGAAACCCAAAGTGAGTAGAGAAAGAGAAAGAAGTAGGGAGATGAAATTAAAAAAAAAAAAAGAAAGGGGGGGGACTTCCGGGAATATGGCGGACTAGTAAGACACGGGAATCTCTTCTCCAGAAAAATAGCTAGAGGACAAGCTGAAACAGCCCCGAAAAAGATCTTCTAGGGTTTAGGACAGCAGGTGAAGGCTGCACACCACCCAGAGGAGAGAGGGACAGAAGAGGGAAATCGCGACAACAGAACCGTGAGTTGCAAGTAGCAGCTTATGCTGCTGCCGGCACCCTCCCCCACACTCTTCAGAAATCTCGGACCTCTGGGCCTGCGACCACAGACAAAGGGGGCTTCAGGGATCGGCCACTCCCGGAAAGGGGAGAGAGAGGGACACAGCCTTAGGCTGACTATGGTTCTGACCTGAAGTTTGGGCTGCGGAGCCCCACTGACCCTTCCCTTCCTCACGGAGGTTTGCCCTGGGAGCCTGGAAAGGACTGGAGAAATCCGACCCTCCCAACCTCCCTCTCTTCTAGCCTGGACTAATTGTTGAGGACTCCATGGGAGGGGGGAGAGAGAGCCTGGGGCTGACCCTGCTTTTGACTCCCAGATTTGGTCTGCCCGGTCCCAAGAGCCCTTCCAGGCTGGGTGGGGCTGAGCCATTGTTTGCCTTGGAGCCTGCTAGGGGCTAAAGATACACAAACCTCCCAATCTCCTCCACTACTAACGGACTGATAGTTGAGGATTCAGAAGGGAGTGGAAGTATTTCCTAGCTGGGAAAAGGAGGGCGCTAGAGAGAAGTCTGGAGAACTGTCTCAGAAAGCTTGAATCACAGGGCTCTTAGCCCCCAGACAGGAAGCTCTATCACATTGATCTGGCCTGTGTCACAACAAATACGCTCAGACCAGGCATTGAATTGAGAGCTGCCAACAAGCGCCATCTCCTGGCAGACCAAGGAAGTGCACATAAGAAAATTAATAAGTAAGAGAGGCTTTTCCTGGCCTCTATAGCCTCCATGCCCAAGACTCTAGGAAACAATTCTACAACCAATTACTGGGTCCAGTGCCCAGTTTCGAGCAACCGGCAGAACAATTCTAACAATCAAGGTTGAGCCAAAAATCAAAGAGCTGTGGTAACTCACAGCCTCCTGCCACTAAAACACCATAAAAGGGAAAGAGATAAAGCATCTAAGTAAAATACAAACTAACCAGATGCCTAAGCACCAGAAAAAAATTATGAGCCATACTAAGAAAACAGAAGACATGGCCCAAGAAAAGGAATACAGCAAAGTCTCAGAAGAGATGCAGAATATGAGAGAACTAATCAGTGAGATGAGCACAAATTTCCAAAATCAAATTAATGAGATGAAAGAGAATATAGTTAAAGAGATCAATGACATCAAGAGGGAGGCAGCTGTGGCTCAATCAGTAGGGCTCCCGTTTACCATATGGGAGGCCCCGGGTTCGGTTCCCAGGGCCTCCTGGTGAGGGCGGGCCCGCCCGCACAGCGTGGTTGGCTGACCCGGCGAGCGCGGGCAGCAGGGGGGGGATAAATGAATAAATAAATAAAATCTTTAAAAAAAAAGAAAAAAAAAATGACATCAAGAAGTCATTGAGCGAACACAAAGAAGAATTTGAAACACTGAACAGAAAAGTAACGGAGTTCATGGGAATTAAAGACACAATAGGTGAAGTCAAAAATACATTTGAAACATACAACAGCAGACTCGAAATGATAGAAGAAAGAATAAGTGATACTGAAGACAGAGCAGCTAAAATTGAAGAGAGAAAAGAACAGAGAGAGAAAAGAATGGAAAAAATTGAGCAGGGGCTCAGAGTTGAATGACAACACAAAACGCAAGAACATACGTGTCATGGGAGTTCCAGAAGGAGAAGAGAAAGGAAAAGGGGCAGGGAAGCGGCTGTGGCTCAATCAGTAGGGCTCCCGTTTACCATATGGGAGGCCCCGGGTTCGGTTCCCGGGGCCTCCTGGTGAAGGCAAAGCCCGCCCACATGGCGTGGTTAGCTGA